>JAVJAQ010000110.1:190823-260501 GCA_032362365.1 Zygogramma bicolorata
TCAAGAAAGTTTTTATTCAAAGCCAATATGTCGCAATCATGTGTCCAGATTCAATGTTTTTTCAAGCAGTTGCATGAAGATCTTCATTTCTTCATTCTCTGCTCACAAACTCATTAGGAAATAGTGGCTTCATATTCACCTACATGAAGTTGGTTGGCGCAACGTTCTGAAGCTTGGAGGTCATTGTGAATGAGGACTTGATAATATTTAAGGATGGAATTAAAATAGCTACGTGACAATCAAAGTTGACAAACCCCAAGTATATATCTTCCCCACAATATGTCAATACCCAGTATTTTCACGTCGAGAGTGACTATTTTCATGAAATTATCTCTATCCTCAGAAAAAAATCAGAGATCAATGCCAAGCATGCTTCTCAGAGACTTGAATCACCATCTTGAGCCAAGAAATAGATAATCAATATTCTGCCAGCTCCTTTGATGACCTATACGGTAGAGATCGCACGTATTATGGATTACTTTTCATATATGTGTGAATTTAGGCATTGAAACATATATTGAGGTTGTTAATGAAAAGAAAGAAACAGTCGTTTAGTTTTTCCTAGTAGACAACGATCTGAGCAGAAAACTTACTCGTCACCGTATGACAAACTTACGATATTCACGCGACATCAAAAACTTCTTCGTCTTCGCAATCCCACGACACAAATCGCGCTATCCGTGGAAATATCACTTTCGTTCGATTCTCGGGCACAGCGTGCTCGATTGAGCCGCTCGATCCGCGAATTTCACCACTGCCGGCGAAACGCGCAATTAGCAATTACACCACATTCGCGATTGGCTTTCGTTCGCTCGGATGTCATCCGAAGCCAAGCAAGCCATGACTATGATTACCGCTTCACTGGCACACATCCCGATCAATAAAAATCGAAACTAGTGCAGCTGGGCTCGCAGGTGTGTAACTATCATTTATTTTGCATAGCATTATCTTCAGTGGGCGATGTTGCCGCTATCCAGAAGATCCGAGTTCTCGGAAAAAATTGACAGTTCGGCCCAGAAACGGTGGACGGTTTTTGGACGACCAATTTCGAATCAGTTGACGCTTTCAGAACCGAAGGTTGTGCGTCAGAATATAAAGGGGTCATGAATCAAATGCAGCTGATACTATTCCTCTAGTAGTCAAAAAGTTCCATTCTTCATGACATCTCACCCACATGATAAATTATAAATGGTTTAAACACCTCTGAAAGAATCATTGGGAACTATACCGAGAACCATTCCATGACCCCTCTCATTCATTTATATTCTCATTTCAAATTTGGAAGCTTTTAATTCTATTTTGAAGATGCACAAATAATATGGTAATGCTGTCGATATTTCTTCAGATTCTACCAGTTCTAGCTACCTAATGTGTGCATTATTCGCCGAAATCAGCAAATGTGTGACTCTAATGTAGATAACAGAATAGATGTCTTTCGAAAAACTGAAGTCACATAGGAAATGAATTTTCCCAAGTCATATTATCGTCAAATTCATAAGTGATGAGATGATTTGATTCGTTCTCAATTCAAGTTGGAAATGAATGAAATTTTCCGATGAAAGAGACAATTGAAATAATGGCTGTATACAAAGATACTGTAAATGGGCGTTAAAATGAGTCTGCACAATTTTAACATGAAATTTTCATGTGTCAGTACCTTGCTAATATTCTCTTTCGAATGATGATGTCAATCCACTAACTATTAGACCTACATTTTTTTTGAATTGTACTCACGTTTTAATTGGTGAATTGTATCGAAAATTTACCGAAAAATCAATCGAAGCGAAATCATTCGTTATAAGGAAAGGTATCTTCTCGTCAATTTCCTTACCGAGCAGACATTCGGATATAACTTCAAACAATTCAAATAAAAAATCAAAACATGACTTGAAATGAACATTGCATTGGGAACACCAAATTTTTGTCCAGTGACTGACCCCAATTGCACTGGAAAATTAAAATTAATTTATATGCTAAATAGGAAGCACTAAAAGTCAGAGCAGAAAATGTCAGCAATTTTATTGCACTGTGAAATGGAAGCTAATTTCAGGTATTCACCTCCAAGGCATGAACAAATAAAACACGTTTAATGTTGAAAGTTTTGTGGTCATTAAACAAAATTTGAGAGTTTTACTTCGATCTGCTTCTTCCCAGTTATCTACCTACTACTTACTACTAATAATTATTTCGGTACAATCTGGCTGATATTTTTATTCAGAGTTTGGTATTTTATAAAGAATAGCGAAATGAGCGAGTTCTGATATTAGGTTTGGCTGTCACAAATTCTATTCGATGAAAGACAGGTGTTTGTGGGTGAGACTAACGAAGTGTAAACCGAAAAGACTACCCCTAGCAGGTATACTAAATATTGCCTCAAACTTTGACAAGACTGATTTTCAGAAAGTAAACTATTGTGGGAATATACGCAACCGCAACTAACAACAAAGAATCACTAGATGATTCCTGTCGCAAATATGCCACACGAGTTCACATTCAATCACTGGTTTGTCATCGACAATTAAAGTAAACGAACAGGTGTTATAAGAAGTGAACACGTAAAGTGAATTTGCATCGAGTTACTTACTGTACCATTTCCGTCACAATATTTCCATGTAATTCTCGATGAAATTTTAATTGTATTCACATTATTAATACTTATGAGAATTTTTTCTTCGTATAAAACGAATGTGGGAAAAAGCTTGCATGAAAGTGATTGAATCAGAAAAAGTGACCATATCGAACCGAAGAATGACGTGTGGCTAAGAATAATTTGATGCACACGATTGAACTAAATGATGCGATGTCTTCATTGATTGAAATTTGAACAGATCATTAATTTACTCATCTAAGTTTTCGATCTCCTCAATGTAGTCGAACGGCTCAATTTGTGCATGAGTAGTAGGTATACAGAATGGAATTGACTCGAAAACTACACTTGGTTCGATCGATCTTTTCGTCATCATTCACTGAATAAGTCGAGAATTTAGTGAACACGAGAATGTGATACGACGTGCCCACTTCTCTGATAGAGGAAAAAATAATAGCAACATAAACTGTACCTAGTGTGAAATGTGAGATATCAGAGATATATCTTGAGAAAACTGTTTTTGAAATTCAGGAAATTCAACCGCGAAATTTCACGATAAAGTTAACGGCAATAGTAAACTGACAAACAGTAAGTACTTGCAATCTGATATATTTACATTTGAATAGCTATATTTCTTTGATCTACCGAGTGCTAGTTATCATTCAAACAAGAGCTCTTTTTGGGAAAACGCAGACTGTTTTTCGTTTTCACCTGTAAAATGAAGGATGATTTTTACAAGTAGGTGTTTTATTGCATCAGGTATCGGAGAATATCGTTAATTTTGTTTTTGTGAAGAACAATTCTTCAGCCTGCAATTACGCTGGGAAGCACGTTATACCTCATATTATTGATTTATAGTTTTGCGCGTTGAACTAAAAAATCGTATGTTTGACGCTAGTTATACCATTCTATATTCAATCCTGATATAAGCAATGTTCAAGTTATTTGTTTTCCTGATTTCGAATAAATAAATATTTTGTTATCGCTAATATGGTAGATATTGAAAAGTTTTGAGGTCTATACTACTGCGAGTTCTTGTTTAATAACTATGAATATACGAATTTTTCCCGATACTTTCTATATTTCATGAATTGTATTTTAATATCTCTCAAGATCGATCCTCATATTTCCGAGCATATTTCTCGATATTCAAGACAAAAAATCAGTCGAGCAATTCTCATCACTTTGTTATTTCATACAAATCTTTATTCTGATTTCAAATATTTGATTCGCATACCCCATAGGCGTTGCAAACTGAATAATCGCCAGACTAATTGAATAAAACTCTTCGAACAGTACCGTTGGGTGGTACTCGGTAGGTACGTTAATCGATGCAATTGAAAATGATTGTCCAATAAATAATAATAATGGGGTCTATTAAAAAGAACGCACGCTGAATAAAAAAGTCGTTGTTGGCTTGAAATATCGAAATAATTATTCAGAAATTATACGCCTAAGCAAAATGCTACCGTATTTGCGGGAGTTATTTTCGAAAATAACCATAATTCATTAACATCCTTGGAATATATTTATTATCCATAATGGTTGAATTTACATACGATGGATTCTTCCAAGACTCTAATCGACGACTATCACTATTTAATTCAGTGCAACGTGCACATTGATCAAATCATATTAAGAAAGTAATATACCATTAAATTTACCTCATCTTCACCATGGTTATGATCGACTTTTACTACCGCCAGTTATATAAGTAATAAATTTTCCCGTCTAGGCAGTGAATGAAACCATTTCCAAGTTTGATTGTAGTATGCAAGGATCTACATTTTTTATGTTATGAAAACGCTGATGAAGGTCCATAGACCAAACAGCTGTTCGTTGGCATGTATTCTGGAAACTCGATGCAGATTTATTAGATGGAGATGGAGATTTATGTCAGCCGTCATTTGGCAATTTTTTTATTGATTTGATTGGAAAATGATTAACGTTGTCTTCAGTGATTCATTTATTAATGCTTTGATGGTCAGCCATTATCTTCTATCGATTATTTTTCTTCCAAATATAACAAAGCATTGAGTAACTAAATGTCATGCACATAGTTCTACGGTTTGCCAAATGTTACTATAGCGCCACCTGGTGCGAGCAATATCGGGCATCGCTCTTATTGAAGTCAAATAAGGAAACGAGCATTGAATAATTTTGTGTCATTTCCCACATGTAATTAATTAATTGTGAAATGGTATTGTTTTCATTTTTCTTACAATACATTTTTTAATTGAAAATTTTCATATGGTTTGTTGATTTCTATTTGATATATACAGAATAAAATATTTTTGACGAGTAGAAGGCTATGAATCTTTGAGTATGGCTATTTCTGAACAATTGAATGTTCACCGAGGTACATAACAAATTATTCACCAGGACCAGAAGGATGCATTTTTGTGTCTCAACGTGTGATATAGTGATAAACACAAAGTAAGGTTTCGGGTAACGAAATATAAATAATGATTTCGCATTAATATTTGAATATCTTTTCATGCGCCTTTGATGGCAACCCACACCACTGCTTCTATACTTCGCGATGCCTATCCAACATACCTGTTGGTTATTCAAAATTGGTTGCCCACGTTAGGGTAATTTAAGATTTACGACGTGGTTTTTCAACGCCTCGGGACATAAAGACTGGTAGTTTGACCAAATGCCCCTATTTTTTGTATTATTTTATAATTGCTTTTGAATATTCAGCGGTTTTATGTAAAGAAAAAAACAAATTAGTACCGACTAGACACTAGTGTCAAAAGAAAAGTTTAGTAGGTACAGTTGTATTCACTGAAAATGGGTACAAGTCTTATGACTAGATTTTGCCATATTTGCGTAAATCAGGCTTTTCTTATCGACGGCGATAGACAAAACAAAAACATGTAAAATTTTAATGTATTAGAATATTTCTACAACGCAAAGTTTTAAACACAACGTACCCAATAACAATAATAAAAACAGAAAACTATGTATAAATAATGTTTAATTATAATGTAATATATAATTTATAATTAAATTATAAAAATTCAATATTTGGTCATATGACCATTTTTTTCGACTATTTGAACCAATCTGCCTGGAATTGAGTTAATTAAATTCCCTATAACATTTGCATCCAGCTCTTCCCAGCACTCGTGGATAACTTCCCATAATTCATTAGAATTGTTTGGTCTGAAATTTCTTTCATATATTTGTTTTACAATTATACCCCAAACATTCTCCATGGGATTAATATCGGGACTGTAAGCGGGCCATGACAAGACTTCAATATTATTATGTTGAAACCATTCCCTTACAGCATTTGCGGTATGGACCGGGCAGTTATCCTACTGAAAGACGAATGAGTTATTTGGATATATTTGTCCAACAGATGGGAGCATCATATCTTCCAGAATGGACACATAATGTTCGGCGTTAAACCTTCTCTCCAATCGCCAGCAGACACCAAGTCGATAAGCACTTATCCAACCCCATACGTTTACTGAAAATCGCCCAGGTCTGAAAGCAAGATCGCTAGTGTAGCGTTCTTCGAATCTTGTATTGTCTGGCCTGTAGACACGAATTTGTCCATTATATGTTGACTGAAAAACCTTTTCATCAGTGAACACTACCGTGTTCCAAAACTGATGGTCGCGGTAGGTATAATTTAGGGCGAAAAGTAAACGAGACTGTTTCCGTTCTTCTGTGAGCATCATTTTTTTCGCAGCTACGCGGTTTTTTAAGTCAGATTCTTTGACTCTTCGGCTAGCGGTAGGTTGAGACTCAGGAAATCCTGTGTCAATGACAGCATTTCTTGCAGTTTCAAAAGGATTTGCCCTTAGATATCCCAGAAATGCATCATCTTGTTCAGAGACGGAAATGCGTGCCGGACCATTACCAACTTTTCTTTTCAAAGACCCCTCTTGAATCCAACGTTGCTTAATACTTAAAATAGTGTTTTTACTTCTTCCGGTAAAATCTGCTAATGCACGTATTGACCACCCATCTACGATTCTGGCTATTATTTGAGCTTTTTCAATTTCAGTTAAATGACGAGGCATTTTGAAACGTTTTGGCACTGAAATAGCGAAACTAGTGTGGCGGATGCGCTAAGATAAATTTCATTTCAAAGTTCTCATGTTCGAAAGAAGTTAGACATTCTTGATCCTGGATATTTGTTTTTGTTACCAATTGAAAATGAAAAAAGGACCAAGTTACTTGTCAAAATGAATATCTGAAAAAGGGATCAATGTTACATAAACTTCTAAATTACCATAAATGAACTTTGTTACGAACAAATAAACAAAACGTACCAATTGTCTTGAGGAAAAATCGTGAAAAAAATCAGGATACTACTAAAAATCCGTTTGTTTTTAGGTTATTATGGAGAACAAAAAAGCCGCCATCAGTGAATATTGTATTCATCGTGCAAAAAATAAAACCAACTGAGCTGATGCATATCATAACATGAAAAAATAGCAAAAGGTTGGTCCATTTTTGCATAGCTGTGTCCCATAATGGATCTTCGTTCTTGTGTGTTGATGATAATATCAATTTAGGGCTTGTAACGATCTTATTCCATTGAAAAATTCCCAAAATTCACCGTTTCTTCACGAGTTCTATTCGAGTTCATGGTGACCGATAATCATAAAATCAATCCCATCGACTCGTACCAGAAAATACGTAATTCCAATACACACGACGACGCATTCACGTCTCATCTTTCGCTGATAAAATATACATTACAAAAACGAAAAACGAAACTGAGAGAAGAGAATTCGCCCTTTGTCTCGCAAGAGGTCCGCTCGACCGTTTTTACCAACGAAATATGAAACTCGGTGATCCTCCGTACGTTCGAAGAATGCATAATCCTCAGAAAAAGCTGAATAAATGTTAAATTTTTAAGACGATCAGCATTCTCTGGAGCCTCTCGAGAACCCGCTCTCTTTCATATCAAGATTCCATATGCCGGTTATCCCTCGTATCACATCGACGATCTCTTTTTCAGGTTCTGAATTTGTTATATGTTTGGTGCTAGAGACGAGGGGCATCGTCGACTCGTCGGACGGAGAAAATGGGTTCAGTTTTGGAGAAAATAGGTTCAGTTTTTGATAAAATTTAATGAAATCAGTCGTATTTTGTCTGAATATGTTTTAGCGTCGGAAAAGATGGTAGGACTTGCTTAAATATTAACAGTTTAATCTATCAAATTTCATATTGGTATGTTATATTTTAACATGCACGCAGAAACATTGTCCGTTGAAAAAAATAAACTAAAGAAATAATGGTGAGGAAATATGCTATTTTCAAGCGAGACACGAAGGAAAATATTTGGTCATTTGCTCAATAAACAATACTGTTTGAAAAACATTTTTTTCTGGTGGATGAATCATTTTCTCGTAGTTCTTTGAGTTTATAACCAACCATAATCTGAAATTCAAAATCAATATTGGAATCTATACAAGTGTAGAAGGGTGGACTAGTGATCTATCCGAAAGGTTGCTGTGTTAATTGAAACACAGCTCCTTATGGATACAACACGTCTAATAAGATAAGCTTACCAGTATATTGAGATTATTTAGCGTTTTTTATAGTTTTCATCGATATTTGAATTTGAATGCTGCTGAATAGCTCATTTCTCACCTGCAATGTTATTGTTTTCGACTTCATTGCATGTTCATATCGTTACACTTCAACAAGGTTGTGGGTATCAAACAGTCTTTGATCAAAGTAGTCATATTAATGAACTACTTCATCTGACTATTTTCGAATACCCCTCTAGGCATAAAGACTTCCTGGACTGCGTGAAAAGTCCATAATAGTGTCCAAATTTGATTGCGATTCCTAGGTGAGAATTAAGATATTAATGGATTGTTAAAATGCGATACAATGGAATCTAGAAGGTCATGATTAATAAAAGATGATACGTGATAGTTCCATGAATGAAACATTATCTCCTATTAATCATATTTACCAGCTCGGAAAACCCAGATTAGTCGACAATCGTAATTTCACGAACACGCTGGTATCAGCAACAACATCATAAGCATCGTTCCATCGATCACAACTAGTTTATCATTTTGCATACCGAAAAATGATTCATCGAAGAACCTGTGAGAATTTTTCAACAAATCGGTTTATTATATATATATTCATTCCCATTGACTGAATCAATTCGACACGTATTAATGAACATCAGATGTTGGTTCTACGCGAATTCATTCTCCTGTAATGTCTAGGTAAATCTGGTAAATTATTATTACAAGTTCCGAGCTGTCTACCCTTTATCATCATTTGCTTTAGTATCTATGTTGCCTCGAATGTATTTAGTTAACTTTCAATGAGATTGGAAACGTTGGTTGATACTGAATCGTTTCTCTAAGAATAAATCGGTTCCTTCCCTAATTAATTTTTTCTGTGTGGTGAATCGATGAACGAAACTTGCAAATTCCTATCTACTCTGCATTTCATTGAAAAAAGATGTATGTTTTCCGAAAAAGCGAGCGAAGCACGTCCATGGCCCGATGGAATACCTCTGGCGCCTTCTGCGGCCAGCCCCACGTCTCTCGCCTTTGCCTCTTGAATAAAAGAATACCCCGAGAGTAAAAAAAAACTTTATAGTTTTGTTCTGGTCACTCCTCTCTTCGGACCGAAGGCTGCAATTATATTCGACGCACGCCATCACCCATTAGGATTAGGGAATGATGGTGCTATTCAACAAATTGTGCAATCATTGTATTTTACGTCCTTGCACAAAATGCCCAACTTCCAAAACAGATACAAATATAAGATGATTGATTGAAAAATTAATAGGTAATAATAATTCTGATAAGATTATGTAGGTTTTCAGCTAAGAGCTACAACAGCGATGGATAGATATAGATATGGACCAGTTTCGTTGTAATTAGTGTTCATCAGTTCAACATTTGATTCGAAGCTACTTTGGAATGATGGAAGTTCACGAATATTAACCAAAGCAAACTGTAAACTCTTCGCCAATGCTGACACAAAAATAGTGAAATACTTTTTTATATCGGAATGTATATATGGTTCATATATTTGTGGGTTTATCAATATCATATTGGTTTCATGGTCGGAAAAAACTTGCAAATCACTAGAATTTTTTGATGAATGAAATGCATGTATTCTGGAAACCTCGAAGCAGATGGCGTTAGATAGAAAAGAGGTTATGTCAGACGTTATTTTATCTTATTTTTTCCATTGATTTGTTACCAAAGTAGTTAACTTTGTATTTATTACTCATATATTGTTGCTTTGATGGTTCAGTCACCATCTTCTTCATTATTTCTTTTCCGATTTCAACAAAATGAAAAGTAACTCGATATCATACAGTTTTTTTCAGTTTGTTAGGTTCGTTCGAGCCACAGAACTGATAGAACTCATAGGGTTCTGCCGTTTGACCCCAAATTTCATTAGCACCGCCTGGCTAGTGCAATATCGGACATCGCTGCCTTTACATTTTCTCGAAATTAGTGACGAGGGAATATTTTCGTCATCAATACTAATAGAATCTGTTATGAAATACGTTTCTGCGAACCAAGATTCAGGGTGATTCATTCCTTCTGGTCATTCACTAAATCGATGAATATTAAAACTGGGATGTTATAAATTACTAATCGGGACATCTCTCATACCACTGAATTACATAGCTAAAAACACGACGTTGGTAATGAAACAAAATTTGAATGAAAATCGCAATGAAAAATTCACATATTTCAATATTCGAAAAATGTTTTCTTCTAATAATCAATGGGATATTTTATGATGGGTTTATTAAACGAATAGTGCATAGAGCATAACCTAAACAACAAAAATTGACATCTACCAGTCCAAACTTCAGTCACTGAAATAATTTTTATTCAATATACCATAGCGATAATAAAGTATCAGAAATAGTTTATAACCGGTAGATGTGATTCTCCCTAATTTACGTTATGCATTATCCACTTAGTTATGCGCTATGCGTTCACTAATGAATTATTATTATTCGAAGGAATCGAATATGTACTCAACCATCAGACTTCTAAAGTTCCATACTGTACATAATTTAAAACATGACGTCAATGAACAAAAACAGACGAAACGCGCATTTCAATGACTTTTCGAAGTAGTTAATGTTTTGTGATACCTTATTCAATTCATTCCTCTTCACACTATGACCGTTTATGATTTTTTGTCGATCCGAAAACACCGAAAGATAAATTATCGAAATATCAATAGTTGCTTTTATTGAAAGAGCAGGTACCTCTTCCCCTCCCTTCAAATGAAAAAAAAAGCTAACTCACTGTAAATTGAATGTTGAAAAGTGTCATAAATCACAACAATATCAACGTAATATATAGATATTGTTGAGACTTTCGAGGTTCTTCGAAAATAAATGGTACGCTTTTCTGCTCCAATAATTTTCCATTCCAGTAACGAGCATATAACGACCACAGAATTAATTAAAATGACAACTACATCATAGGTACCTTACAAATTATTCCGTCAGAACATTTCATGATTTTTTTTCTAGAAAAAAATCGGCATACATATTTTTATTTTGGTTTATATTCTCCTTTTGGTAAACACTTTTACGAGTGCGCCTAGAAGGCAGCGACTCGTGCAGGCAAGGGTCGGTTAACTATATTGGGTGCCCAAGAGCTCTGGGGCGTCTTAGCATAGCGTCTTTACGGTAGCGCATTTGCCATTTCAACTGTAGGGAAACCCAAAAAAACCCACAGTGCTATCGGTTCGATATTCGGATTCGATCAAGATATATACCATCTACTAGGATTGGTATCTATATAACTGTAGTCTTCATATAAATTTGAATCGAGGTACTATGGTAAGTATAATTTTTTGAGGATTTTAATAATACCAGTTTGGAAAAAAAACGACCTACTTACGAATTTTAATCCTCAGAACACGAATCAGAAATCATAACGTGGTGCTTGAAATTCTTTGAAATTTCGAATTTCCTGTACAATAATCGATAAATTTGCTTTTCGTCAACATATCATCTCTACACTTTATTCCAACTCAAATGATGCTTTTTTTGTAACTTTCATTCGCACTTTTCAATGATAAAATTGATTGTGAATTCTGTAATTTCAGGCATAACCTTTCAGGGATATACTAGGCGATACTAGGCTCAATAATTTCGAAGAAATATTGCAAATTTTGTAAATGGACAGTAGCGATATAATCGACCAATTTGAAATGTGAACGAGCCTTTTGTATCTAAAATTGTTCGTTCCCTTAACCAGCTGACGAGCGGCAATCCTCAGAAGTCGAAACTTGTGCGAGCAATGGAGTAACGAGGCCTTACCTTTCAACATGTGATTACCCAGCACGATGGCCAGGCGGGGATTTGAAGCGCGGTCAACCGCGTCATTCAGACAAATTAATATGGTCTGAATTCATAAATACTTCCCAAACCCTGCTGTTGTTTACAAGACAATAATTATCAACTGGAATTTCAAACGAGATCTAACCGATAATAAATTTGACAAAAATAATATCACATATCTTTCATTTTCGCATACTTCAGCAGTCTCTCTTGAACTGATAAATGAACTATACGACATATGTGGGACTTATGTCACCTGATATTTTTCCAATTTCACCGAGAGCTTAAATATGCATGATATGTAAATGCGATTTATCTGTTTGCGTCCACCCAAACGCTAGGCCCTCGAGCTCGAAATAATTTTGAGCAAGGACGCACGAATAGGCGGTCTGATGGTGAGGAAGCGAGATGAACACACCGTAAAAGGCACACCAAATTACAGTGCACACACGCCCTGAAAGCCGTAAATTAAAAGGCTGTAATCATAGATTTAATATACGATAAATTGTGGGAAGGATCCTTTTTTAATACTTTTTGTAAAACCGAATGCGAGACGATATAGATAGAAAAATGGCTCGACAGAAATATATAACATAATCAAGTTTTTCGAATGCTAGCCTCAATTCGATTCCAGATAGGAGAGTCGTAAAAGTTTTATTTTAAAACGTGAGAAGCTTCGCGGCAAGATGATAATAGTTATTTATGTATCAAGGGAATTAGGAGGGGCCTAATTTACGGAGGGAAAGGTTGGCTTCCGGGGGGCCCCGGCTCCAGGGGCAGCAATTGGCCGGGGGTAATTGGGGCTTTTTTTCCCCCGGGGTATAGAGATTTTTTTTTTGGTCCGCGTTTAAAATAATTTTGTGTGCTTTATTGTAGAGGAAAAAAGTGCAAAAACATTTTATCCCCCCGGTATTTGTGTGTGGAGTAGAAGTGTTGAGTAGAGTAGTCTTGTTGGTAGGGTGTTGCTGTGGTTCTGGTTCTTGTATAGAAAAAGGTCTTCGTCCTGTGTTGGCGGTAAAAAAGAGTGGTCTGCCCCAAATATAGGGGTGGAAATATAGAAGAAGAAGAAAAAGCATGAGAATTTCTATTGACATGGAAAAGGGCAGAATAAAAAGAAGAAAAGATATTTTTGGTGGAATGGAAAAATGGGAATAATGTTTATATTTATTAAAAAAAAAAAAAAAAAAAAAAAAAAAAAAAAAAAAAAAAAAAAAAAAAAAAAAAAAAAAAAAAAAATAAAAATTTATTTTTATTTGAAGGTAGAGGTAAATATATAAACTTTTACTCCTGGAAGGTGGTGGGAACCTTAATAGCTAGCTAGTCTAAGGGGAGTTATGACCCTCTTTTTCGGGTGAGTAAAAGATAAAGATGTTTGTATCATTATTTTATGGCGAATTATTGGGAGAAATACACTGATAAGTGGTTGATGGTTTAATTCGATTGCTTTCACGACATAATCCAATTTTGCCGCCCCGCCCATTGATATGAAGATCTTTCAACATATACCAAACGTAGATATCCCGTATAATATGAGTTATATTTCTAATTTCATTTTGTGTCAGATCCGCTTGTTTTTATCAATGATTCCGGTTCTGGTACATTTCATGTTGGCTCTCAACTAGCTGCCGATTCTTCCTTATAACCTGCGCAAACATGTTTCAAAATACTATTCGACCATTGGATTATTTCTCAGGGCACTCGCACTGAAAATGTATTTTTCTTCACTCCGAAAACAGGAAGGATCACCGCGGAGTCCTACACACGATTTCTGTTTCGATATGAAACCTATCAGACATCGATACAATGTCACTACTTTGCACATGGCAATACTGAATGTTGCTATTAGTATCTAGGGAACAATTACGAAAATTCCTTCGGCCCCCCCCCCCCCTTGTTCGCGGTGTCACTTTGTGAAGTGTTACTCCAGCAGGTGCCTATGCAAGCAACATTTCTAGATAACTTGTTGGTATGTTGAGTAATTCTCCTCAGTACTGTTTGTAAAAAAATGGTCGAATGCAAGCCTCTTAATATCCAAATGAAAATTATACGTTAGCCCACGAAGATTGGCGCCAATATTATTTAGAGAATACTATACTTATCAATATCGTATAAACAGTCATGCAGGAGTAATTTACATTTATATTAATAATTCATATCTGAAATAATTGATTTCAATGGCGTATTGTTCAGATTTTTCTAGTGTGAATGTTGTTCAGTTGGAGGACTGTAACGTCTGACTAAATGAATTTGTTACAGTCATCAGCCTACACATACTTCCAATGAATGCTCGAATGAATGGATCATTATCACTGAATGCAGGTTTGAAAGCTGGAACACCTAGGTAAATGAAACCCGCATAGCTACGATTCATTCTTAAGGTATATACCACGATCACAACGCGTGGAGTGTCAGTTCACACGCCAGGCAAGTCACTCTAAACACCGTGTATTGGCACCTGTAGTCAGTATACCTTATCGAATTGATATAGTATTGAATTTATTCACTTTGAATAAGTTTCCAAAACTTTTATTTGTTACTGAAAAATCTTTGGTAGAAAATGCAAGTTAAGTCCTTAGTTTAGATCGAATCAGTACGTGATTATTTTTTTATCAATTGGAATCAGTTTTATTTTGCTGAAACACGTGTCGAAATTATGTGGACAGCAAAACTACTTCTGACTCCTCAGTGTAAAACTTGATATAATTATTCAAATCAATAATATTCTCTTCCAATCAAATACAGCTCAAATTTGTCAAATCGCTTGGGATATAACAAAAATGGGACTCCGAATACTTATACCTCCAATTTAGAAATATAAAAAGACGCATTATTTGATTTATATCTCCCTTTCAGTTGTCAACACAGTTGCTATAATCGATTACAACATTATCAGAGTTAGTTTTTTGTGATAACAGAAGAAAACAACGTTCGCCACGTTTTATCTGATAACATTGTATTCCAATTGAGTTCTCGGTTGGTACATTTTCATACATTTAGACTATGGTGGAATTTACAACTGAAAATATATAGGGAAATATTTATAACAAGGCCAGACGCAGTCTGCATTATTTTTATCCACAGTGTCGAAGAAAACAAGTATTTCGCTTTGAGTTGTCAGACCAATTAGACTGACAGTTTTATTTCGAACTACGAGCAAAATTAGTACTAGGTACATAGATAAACCATGATATATTTACTATCTGTGATTACGATTCTAAACAAGAACACGTGAACAGTGATAATATACATATGTGATGTAAAGGACATATTTTTTGAAGTGGCAGTTTCAAGTTGATTCCCTGATTTATTTCCACGAACAACCAGTTAAACCCTTAAAGGTTAACATGGAATCCTCAATTGAACTCTATTATTAATGAAACTTTTTGTATCTTCTTTAAATCTGACTTTTCTTCCTATGATAAAACCGAGGATAAAACTAGTCCAGTTACAATTGCCGACGTCAGGCGTGATTTTCCATAACATTTTTGATTCTAATATCAACTTGCTACTTTTTTGCAGTACGCGTCAAATGGCAAAAAGCAATCGACGTTTTCAGTTCAAATTGAATAACCTTTCTATACGCAAATTATGACATTCGAGTCCATGAATCCTGCATAAAGAATACTAGTAAATGAATCGATCGTACTCAAATCAGTTGGCCCCAATATAAATGCTGCGGCCACCAAACATCTCCCGCCTCGAAGTTGAAGAAAAAAAAAGTTTCGCAGGCAAGGGGTGGCAGCAGACCGTGTACAATCGTGCAAGACAACATACTACACCAACACCGAGCGAGCTCAGCTTGAAAATTCGCCGTGAAGGTCAAAGAATCTTTTACAAAACGTGTTATACGAACGAAAGTCGGGACCG
This sequence comes from Zygogramma bicolorata, assembly GCA_032362365.1. Classification (NCBI taxonomy): domain Eukaryota; kingdom Metazoa; phylum Arthropoda; class Insecta; order Coleoptera; family Chrysomelidae; genus Zygogramma; species Zygogramma bicolorata. Next base: position 206,609 of record JAVJAQ010000110.1, read on the forward strand.
TAACAAAGACCATACAGACATGGGAATGGAATACCGAAGAAAGGGGCAGGACAGCATTAGCACAGCTGTTGCATTCAATAAAGGGGATATTCTTCATGAAAATTCCTTCAAAAATTAAATCAAGGAAGTAGCAGAATATTCCGGAGGTATTCGATTATTGAAGGTCCTACTGTTTATTATGAAAATTCGACTTTGGCGGAAGAACTACTATTTTTTTAATATGCAAATTCACACGAAAGGGATGCCCTGTAATGTTCAGAGAACACCGCGTGAATCAAGGGACAGGACAGACCCATTAACATTTACTTTGAATTTCTGAAGTTTGTGAGCCTCAGGAAAAACCTCTCTCGGCAAGGAGTTCCAAAGCTCAGCAGTTCTATTGGAAAAAGATCCCTAGCAAGACAGGTTTCACAAGTTTCCAAATTTACAACGAAGGGGTGGGAATTCTGTACTCGTCGAGTTATCCGTGTAGATATTGCCAAAGAGGGAACTATTGATAACAATTCGGAAGAGCATCGACTGTGAAAGTATCTATCCAAGTCTCCGACCCTTCTGCTATGTTCCAATGAAGTGAGCGAGATTGTGAGCGAAGTATCACTAACAAGACGAATTGCCTTTCTCCCAATAGAATCGAGAAGCCTCAATGAATAAATGACGAGAAGTGAAGTATTTCTTCGCACGAAATAGAAATCAAAGTTTCTGGGAAGCACTTTTAGCGATCGATCTCACATGGTTTTCCCATTAGAGATCACTGATTGTAATTCCTAGCATCGAGATACTTTGTAGGGATAGTTACTCCTGACATCTGAATATTCGATGATGATAGATCGGCTTATCTTGAGAAGAGACATGCCTGAGTTTTCCTAGCATTAAATTCCACCTAGTTCATGTTACCCCAATCTATTATTTTTACCAAATCATCGTTAATTTTATTGGTGAATGTTTCTTTGAATTTTTGTTTCTCGAGCTGGTATGAGGAATCTGGAAGAGAAACTGGTATGAAGAGTACTGTCTTCCGCAAAACTATGTATTGAACAAGATGTTTTCTCCAGCAAATAATTTTTTTGCGTGGGAGCATTTGAGATGCACTTACTAGGTACGAATATTATATACAGTAAGGCTTAATGTCCTTATTTCTTATTATTATTGGATGCATCTCACCTGAATTATCACAATGAATTAAACTAATGTAATGTATAATTTGCTATTGTTATTCATTATCAAATCTGTGTATTTGTAAGCTGCTCTGAAAAAGTGTAAACGTCCACAAGTTGCAAACCTCCTTTATCTGCACATTTTTCTCGGTTAATTGGTAAAAATCATCGGGAACAATATTTAAAGTGGAAGTATCGTCTTTCTTTAATATTTTGAAACATCACTACTGTTATAAAACAATTAATTATATCCAGTATCCAGATATTTCGAAGCTGAATATTAGTTCGATTTTTCCTTTTGAAGACTGACCTCATAACATTATATGTGAATTTGAAATGAAAGTTTAGTCGCTAGGTGGTGGAGGTACTAAGATTCTACAAAGCTCTCACCAACTTTACTCAAAGACACTTCTTGTATAGGATATACGGCCTTCAACTTAGATAATATAAAGACAAAGAGCATTCAACTGGTAAAAAGATTTGTTTCAGTATAATGAGATTTATAAAGGTCATTTGACGAAAATGTCTCAACAAGTCACTGTGCTGAAGACCTTGAAATGTTTATGTCAGCTTCGTTCCCCGTTCTTATATCGATAATAGAACGAATTCGTCACGAATAACGAAATAAACAGACCAGTTATTTCCATTACACTCCAGACAATATTAACCTACCCTGCCCGCACCTTCCACAACAAAATCTTCCAATTACGACCCTGTCGAGCTTATCTCGAAATTGGTAAACGGAACCACAGGGTACAGCCTAAATCATTTGTAGTTCTGACACTTAATTAAGTCAGAAGGTCCCTAGTAGCGCAATAAAAAGAATACAAATTTCGTGTGGCGTCTAAGGTTATGTTTTTTTCCACCATCATTTCTAATGAAACTGTCAGAACAAATCAAAAAGATGTATGGCGTTCAAGATGATTTGATTCGATTCAGTCGACCGCTAATGGAGTATATCAAATTTTTGTTCCTTGGGAGAGAATGGGATTCATGAAATAGATGAATCCTGCCATACCATTATTGTTTTTTTTATATTAGAGACATCAGGTGGTCAGGTGCAAGGAGATTTCGTAAGGATAGAAAACAATATCTGATAAGGAATGAGAAGCAGCATTGATGAACATTTGGAGTTTTTGATATCTTGATGATACGATCTAGGATGGGGGAAACAGGCGCCGGAAGGTATCTGCAGTTTTACTAGCAATAAACAAGTAACAACATTTTTGTATGAACCTATTCAATACATTTCTTTGAAAATTAGATTCAATACACACCTTAACAGAAACATATCATTGAGCAGCCAATTTCAATTTAAAAAGTGGGTTGAAATGAAATATTGCAATACTCTCGAAACAAATGATGCGGTCGGAACTACAGGAAGACAGACAACCATTTTCGCAGCTCTTTCAGTTTGAACAGTAATGTTTGAACTTTATTGTCGAACGCTTAGAAAGATGCCCTTCAGATCTCCTACCTTCAATTTAAATCATTCATTCAACTCTTAGTCAATTTATTAACTAATTGACTAGTTTGCAAAATCTCGATATTTTCTACTCACGCTCATTCATGCTGGCTTAGGATGGTGAACTTACCTGAAAAAGAAAATTAATATTAAACTAATGTACAAATATTTGAAAAATTGTGAAACAAGTAGATAATTTTTCAATAAAGTTTTGATTCAACTTTTTCGTCTATCTGCTAATCAATGCATATTAAAATATGATTACAACGCATAATGAATAATAATTAATCATATTGAAAATTTTATTCGAAACTATCATACAATGCATTAATTATCAGTGATCAACTGATTAGTAGGCCATTAGGAATACGTAAGTGGACGTTGAAAGAATAAATTATTTCTGGCTTTCATTGGCAGAAAAGCTGTTATCAGGTCCTGTCGATGTTCTCAGACTTCACATTACGTATATCTCTAGGAAAAATTCAGAATATCCGATAATACTCATTCATTTATCGCTGATACGTCGAAGCGAAACGTCAACATTCTAATTGCCAGGTAAATAAAGGGCAGCAAATATTGGAACAGGTTATTCAAAGTAACCATAAATACAGTAAATAATTCCGAAATCCTTTCCAAAATGACGCTAACTAGAAAAAACAAAAATCAATACCATTCTCTGACAAATGAAAGTGCGTTACTCGGTGCGTTACATTGAGGTGTCCATGTTTCATAACTGTATTTTATTATAATAATGACTTCAATCGTTTCACCTTTGGCAATTTGATCGCGAATGACCCGACGAATACAAACTCACCATCCTTTCATTTTTTGAGTCTGAGGCCTATCAAATCTCTTTGGCATTTTTTTCAATAACTTTCTAGTTGTAGAATTTCCTTCAAGAATGTGAAGTAGTTACGGATTCATTTTCTACTTTTTTTATTTCACGTTACTCCCTGAACATTACGAAAAATATTTCCACCACGTAATAAAGTTGCATATGTCAGAGGTTTCGAATTCTTGTACGAAGGAAGAGACAAAACAAAACACTGAAGACTTCACAGTGTTCTATAAATAATGTTGTGGCAAATCGCAGGTGCCTATGATTATTTTGGTCCAGCCAATGCATGTGCGACTATTATGTCATCTTTTTACTCTCTGCGATCTAGACAGGCAGACAGAAGACAAAAATAGTGTTCTGAACGAATCTATTTCGACCACATATATACCAGGTGATGCGTAATTCCCATACAACAAAAAATCAAACGGTTCTTTCTGGGTAGAATATTTTCTGTCATGCGGAGGGGCAAGTAAAAGAAATTTGTACGCCATTATTCAATTCAATAATTCCAACTCATTGGCCTCGCGAGTGGCCTAGGTAATGTTGATGTTTCAAGATGATTTTTTTTTTGAAATAATAATAGGTCCCAAGTAATGAAAGAAGCAAGCGATACTCTTCCGAAATACAGATTCATCATGAGACTGAAATCTACGATGCTTTCACTTTTTCGTTATCCCATCGTTGATTAGCATGATTCTAGTTACAGAGATTCTGAAACAGCGTGTTGAGATTCGAAACTGGATTTGAGTATTGCGAAGGCGTTCTTCACAGGCGATTGAAAAAAATCATAGCCAGTTATTAGAAATCACTAAAACACATTTAAATTGAAAGCTAATAACAGGTATCCAAGCACAATCACGGAGGTGAAATAGTGGATAGAATGCCTTCGGGAATTTCGCGTTTCAAATTACATGTGAAGTTGCCAGAGCGGTAATTAAGACCATTCCACTACAATTACATCAATACCAGAATCATGTCTTCATGAATGAAGGCGAGTATACAAAAGTCTTATATAAATGAATGTGAATTCTTCACTCTTATCATTTATCATTGGTGCCATTCCAATGTACGTTAAATACTATTATTTGTTGATTATGCAAGGAGGCTGTGTAATAATAATAAATCAATCATAATATGTTATAAATAATCGTAATTACGATCGTCAATATAAAACTTTTAACATGTCAAAATCGCTATTGAAGATATAGACTCCAAGTTCATACATAACAGGGATCGAATGACCCAGCATACAATGATGTTCGGAAAAATGCTGTTATATGAAACAGTAACTTCGACAATACCTTCTTGCACTACGCTGTCAGTTTTCTGCAGTACAATTGACATATAAGTATATAGAAAAACTGAATTTCCCACGAAAAAAAGTTACAACCTCGTTTACGACTGACAACTAAATGATCTAATGCGATTTTTGCAAGATAATAGAGTCCGAGATAGGTAGATAAACTAATCATGAAGAACATGGAATGCCTTCAAAAATAAAGATTACGGAACCCATATGGATCACCAAATACTTCCAACTGGCTCTTTTTTTTAAGATTGTCATCTGTTCGTATTAATCGTTTCACTCGATTCATTGACGAGTTTCACTACTGTCAAGATTGATAAAAAGATAAAATTATTGAAAACGGGATTTCATGAATAATCCCAATTCACTCCTCACTTTCATGAACCATCCATTTATGACATAAATATATGCGATGATCCAATCCAATTTAAACGTCCACAAACGATTCTAATTAACTCGGATATAATTGATACGGAATTCAGCCTTTAATTCTTTGCAAGGTCATTTTTATTCTATACCTTTCATAACGTTTTCGCATTAGAATTGGAACAGAGAAAAAAAATCTGTTAATGATCGGTAATTGTAGTATCAACCAGGAGATACGTTTTCAAGAACCTATCGAGTGTATAAAAATTAAAAGTTTTAATAACTACCTACTTACCTGTAGAAAATGAAAGCATGAATGAGTGTGAGTCACAAAAACCGTGGGAAAATGAGTTGAATCATTTCCGCTTTCATTTTCACCAACGTATGTGATCAGTTAGTTATGAACGACGTAATAAATATTATTAACAAAGTTCTCCCGTTAACAAGGATCAAAACTTTTTGGTGGAGTAAAACTATCGAAACACATTTTCATAAAAAAAACACATCAGACAGCAGTTCATTCATCTTCTTCGAATTCAAAACTAAGTTAGAGATTTCGAAAGTAAAATATTGTACAGGGTGATTCTTAAGTGTTGACTTCGATTTCAGTGGCAGTTCCTTCTATTGTTTCATGACAAAAACTTTTATGAACGTATGTACTGAGTTGCTCCGTTTTCGAGGGGAAAATATACAAGCAAAATCTGTATAGGACTTGAAAGACTCAAACATGACCTCGAAGTGAAAAATTTAATATACAATTCAAGGACTCGATGATTCAAAGACTCACCCTGAGGGCTTCAATATGAGAATCGAAATGAGAATTTGGGATCATTACTTATTGTACGGGATTTAGGATAAAAAAGACAAGCCCTTAGGTTATTTTTTCAACATTAATTTCAAGATAACTTACGTTGTGTCAAAAAAGATGTAAACTGGGTAATACCCATAATACGTCACCACTCCATTTCAAAAATCTAATACTCAAAAGCTAGCTGTGGCACGAACTGTACAAAGTAGATAATATTTACTTAAGAAAACGAATAAAACCGAGTTTCAGATGCTCTCCCTGTATCGCGTACGCGAAACCATGCACATCTAATTAGCATAGTCATAAATTGGCATCGCAGTCTTTAAAAAACTCAATTAGTTGCAATTTTATCGGCAAACCGAATCCGATAACTGTATGCATTCAGCAACAAGAGTTGCATCACATAAGAAATAATATCCTACAATATGAGTTAAATGAGCTTGAGGTCAACATTTCGAGCCATAAACATAGCGACGTGTTAAAAATGACATGCAAATCTCAAAAACGTATGAAGGATTCCACGAGGATTCGTCTAAAATAAAACAAAATACCAATAGAGTTTCATAGATAGCTTTATAGCACATGTTTGGAAAATTTAGTATGATACGAGATATAATTAATATATATTTGCTTAAATGTGGTTGACTCGATGGTTGACAATGTTCTTTGCTGAATGGTATTGGTTCCGACTTTCAGTGTCTATAATATAATTCCATTCATATAATATATAGAATTTTATCCTCCTTGCTTTGACAAAAAATTTGTACGAGTATCTAAAGGAGCAGGTGAATAGACTTCCCGCGTTTAATGCGCATTCACCATTTCCTCTGCAACCAAAAAGCAAAAGGATTCACTTGAACAATTCACATTACGCACTTGCTTGTTTCGCCACCGAAGCTACTAATTTCTATTCATTCATTTCCTCAAATGCCAACTCTGTAGACGAAACGCATTGTTTTTTGGTGCTGATGTAAGTATATTTACTGAATTGGTAATAGAGTGCGGAAATGTAGTGTTTATTCCAATTTTCGTTTTCCCAACGGCGATGGGCATTCTTGTTGTGGTCATTACAATGATTTTAACGATATATCAAGAAATCATTAATTAGCCCATTGGTCACAAGTCACAAGATGGAATCATTTTAACGATATTGACTCTCATAATTCCATAGGTAATTCCGAACAGAAGAAACCATGAATCTCGCGAGAAGTATCCGTATTTGTAAACTGAATGCCAACTAAACACTCCACGATAGGTCGGGTAAGGTAGAGATAAAATTAATTAATGCGGTGATGTAGGCGTTTATTAAAAGTTTAAGTAACCAAATAAATAACTGGAATGTACCTAATTAAGTATCCAATGTCCATATTTATCACGGAGTAGGTAATTTATATTTTATCGGTTTTCCTTTTTTGATCAGATAGATCGGGAGTTCAGCTATGCTATTATGAATTTTATCGTTTCCTAATGAAAAGGTCAAACATCTCAGGCATTTATTATTCATATTCGAGTGAATGAAAACTTCTGAGCAATCAGTATGTACCTAGGCACCTCGATTTTTCCACTTGTTATAAAACATATTGGGGATACACAACTCAATAAAGAATACTTATATGACCTCTTCTACTCCTACTCAGAACAATTTCCGGTGTCGAACTGAACATTATGCATACAGTTTCTCAGAAGTGTTTCCTATTCAATAGTTGATCAAGTACCTGCAGCTTTATGTAGATGCTAATCTGATAATATAATATGTGTGATTAATGTTCTTTCGAATGGAATGGATTGGGTATAAGTCACATTTAGAGCAAACTTCAACTATAAATCAACTAGTGGAGATGAAATCACATGTTATGATTATATTATCGGGTTTCGAATCAACCCAAAGAGATAATAACCCAAAATCGATTAAGCAGATCTTTCTATGCTACTCGCACTCAAAACTATTAATTTACTCAACTCTTTTTTTCAAGGTGAATTCTAATTTTACAGATCATTTCTGGCCAGCTGATTTGTTTTCATTAATTCTGGAAACTAGGTGAAAGGTGTTTCACTTGGGATCGACTAAACCATTCTTCATTTCATGTTATAAATTTTAATCGATATCGAATCTCGTGTGATAGAGTGTGTGCTTTATAAAGTTTTCAAGATAGTGTTATCGAGACTCTGCCGCGTGTGATTTTGGACAAAAGCTCGAAATTTTGCAATAAGATTCACATACCGTTTTGTTTTTTAACTCGTCTCTTTCCATTCTTCCTACCGGGCGGCATCATATTTGCTCACAATATCCGCAAGTAAATAAATATATCACAAAAATAAACTGTCACTTAAATTCAAAAATATCACAGATTTTCCAAGAAATTTGTACACATTATTGTCCTTCGTGTGGTAGAATCGATAAATCAGAGCATGTGCGCGCCACTTTTCAAAACAAAATACTATCATCCAAAACCGACTTGCAGTAGGCGTACTCGATACACATCGTCATTCATTTGTTTACGTAGCGAAAATCGAGCTATCGAGAACTCACAACAACGTGCGCTCTACGTGCTTTCCGAACGTACGACTGCCTTCCCGTAAGCAGATTACAGGTTGTTATAGCAGCGGCTGTGAAAAAACAAGCCAGCAGCAGCAACGTTTGAGTCAGACACGTTAGCGGGGTGGGGACCGACGATCTTCTATTGTTACGGCACGCCGGGATGCTGGACGCACGGACGGTCGGGCGAGTTTCGGTGTACGAGGAAGTGTGAAAATGTTTAGGACGAGGTGGTGGTGGAGGTGTCGGACCTCCGGATGGAGGCGTATCGCTGCCTGGTGGGAAGATGTATGGGGAATAGGTCTTCTCTTGATTCCTTGAAATCGGAATCGATAGGAATCACGACCTAAGTATCGCGAAGATTTCCCAGTTTAACATTTATTAGCAACATAAATTTCTTTATGAATTATCGGAATAGTGATATCGAAGAAAATATTCAAATAATTAAATACTTCGTCGCCAGAGGAACATTTAAGTTTCATTGACAAAGTGAGATAATCAACTGTATTACAAAACCCAGAGGGATCATTGCACAAAATCAGAATTAACTTTATTCATATATAAAGGTGGGAGTTCTAATGGACGAATATTGCAGATTTACGGTCTACTTTTGTCAGATTGTTCTCATATCTCGATTGGAAGAATTATTTGAAATTTGGTACACATGTAATGACATATCATTTCATGCCATAAGACAAATTAAAATGTTCAGTTCATTTTATATATCTCCATATTTCTTTCTTCTAGCTTTTTTGGGTTCTTAACCTACCACAATCTGGAAAAAAAGGAATTAATATTAAAATCTAACCAAGTGTAGAAGGAAAGATTTTCAATCTACCCCGATAACTTGCTGCGATAATTCAAAAATAGTTCCTTTAGTCAGCAACTTTTCGTATATCTCAAATTTGCCTACAAGAAAATACAAGAACTAATATTTATCAAAATAATTATCATTGACGTTTCGATAACCAAATCCTCTTCCAATTTCGAAACTTTCACAAATATTCTCATCTGGTTTAGTTTTTAAGTTCGCTTTTTGTAAATGTCAGAAATATGAGTTCTGACATATATGTCTTTTTTTTTTGGAAGAAAGAATCCTTCCACCCCAAAATGATGACATTCAAACAGTACTCTCGTTTTGAAATGGAATAAATTCAAGGGAGACTTAGAACACTGAGCATTATAAACGAATGGAAATTTCAAATTTGAAAATATCAAAGACATGAACAATTCAAATCAGAAAGCACCTGAACGAAGAAAATTACTTTGAAGTTCTTGTTTTTTCCAAGGGAATGTGGTAGTATAAATTTTTACTTCGATGATATATTGAAATTCTTAGAGACAATTTTGGTATAAGAAAACTCAATTTGTATTTATATAATTCGATGAAGGTCGTTTTTCATAATTTGAAGCGAATAGTTCGTAAAACAACATTTTATTACAATTACCATTTCCCCGACGATAGTGCCTTGCCCTTAGTAAGTCTTTTTCTATCTTATAAAAGGATAGTATCATTAGCAAAAAAGCGAAACATGTTTGAATTGGTAGAACAGCAATCAATTGAAATCTTTTGAAAAATTTCAGATGTACGGATTTAATGAGAAGAAAACATTATCGGCTGTGTAGATGACAATATTTCTTCAAGAAAATCGTAGAGCAAAATTTCTCTGATTCATGCAAAAAGGAGAGGTCTGTTTGAAATAAATACTCCATACTGATACGAGTATCAATTTTCTTCTCCTGAAGATGCTAACTTTGCAAGTGAAACGCGCGTTGAGTGCAAATAATATTAGTTTGATGTTAGGGTAATTGATCTCTGCGAGAAGTTTCAACACACATCAAAGGATCCAATCTCATCGATTTTTCAAATATTTCATTGAACTATACATATAATACCTGTAAACATATATTATACCATACCATTATATCATAAGTACCATAACACGACTGAATAAGCTAATGTTCAGTGGAACACGTCTAGCGGTTTTGTAAGCCTCCTAGTGAAAATCACACAAGTGTTTTCTTCATTAAATTTTACCTATAATATCGTCTGTAAAATCTCAACTTCAGATGGTGTCACTCGAAAATTAATACAGTTTTGAAAACATTATACTAAAACCAAAGAAAATTAGAGTTTCAATGGAATGTGGAGTTGAGCATCCATAATGCATTGGAGTGTAGAAAATTGATCATTCGAAAAAATGTACACTAAGTTAAGAAAAATTCAACATGTTGGCAAATTTTGATTCTTCAAAGAACTGAATTATTATAGTAAATAACTAAGAGTAAGTTCAATTAACACCACAATTCAATACATGAATATACCTAATAAAAACTGTAGTAGAAGTATTGAAAAAACTGTAACTGAAACTAGGCACTTCAATGGTTTGCGGAAAAACCGACCAACAATTGACAAAACCAAAAGAAAATGTATTCATGCATAAATGAGTTTTGGCTGAAAAAATGGTAATAATAGTAATGCACAAGTTATAATGATGGTGCGAGGTAGGTATTATCACTTGATGATTGATAACACTTGTATATACTATTCAGTAGAAAGAAAACTTGATAGAGATTATTATTTTTTCAACGATTCAATGAAATTCTTAGTACACATTTGTTTACAAAAAAAGGAAAGTTTTAATTTCTCTTAACATGTATTTTGATAATGGTATTCCAGAAGCATTAATAGCGAATATATGAATGTTTTAGACCATTTAGTTTAGTGTATGCCCAATAATGAGAGAGCAACCTTTGAAACTTATTCATCTTTGTACCAGAATAAAAATTCCAATCAGCGGGAAAAATAACTTTTTCGAATCACGCAAAACCAGTTCCCTCTCAAGAATCTTTAATTTCATTTATTTCAAAATTTGAAAATATATACCAGGGAAGAAAAAAATATTAATCCGAAAAAATATCAATTTCTATTCTTAGTGTACCTATCACATAAAATCTGATGGGAGTTCTTTCAAATCGAAGAATCCCTAGTGAAGCGAATTCTGAATCATTCATATAATATTCACTGAGGTGGAAACATCTACTGCACTAAAGGGAATCGCACAATGGTTATTCAGGTAGCTAGAAATATTTCAGTAGAGAAAAATTAATTGATCTGTGAAACACCTGTTTACTGTACACGTTTATAAAGTGCGGTAAAACTATATAAATTCAATAGAAATTCTAATGATATTGTGTAAATACAAGATAAAAAAAATGAATGAAGTCGTGGGCGCCTGATTTGCTAAATAGGAGTTATTTATGAATATAATTCAAATTTCCTAATATAACTAGAGTGTTTTATGAAAATATAAATTTGTTAACTTGTTATTGTTCTTCAAAAGTTTTGAGTCGACTCGTTTTAGGCTTATTATTCAAATTTGAAACATCAAACTGAGCTTGAGAAACGGCATGTGTTATTCCACGGAAAACAGCAGACCAATCCTCCACCCACACTGTATGAATTTCTAGGAAGAGTTGGCCAAAACTTTCAAGGAAATCAACTACAACAATTTTATATTGTGGTCCTTATACAATACTCGGCTTCAAAACAAAGCTTGCGTAAGCCAGGGTGATATGCGTAAATTCCACGCTAACCGCGAGATAACCTTTCACTAGCGCCAGCATCCTCACGCCATTAAGACCCGTCCTAATGAATTCTCGTGGGGAGAGCACTATCTCGCCCGCCGTGTTTTCGAATTAAATGCTTCGATGTCGAACAAGACGAATAAACCTGTCGGGAAAACCACCGGATTCGATCTTCGTCGGGTTTCGGGGGTCTCTTTCTGAATAAGTGGATTGTATGTCACTTCGGAGTTCGTGTCCTCGGACGCACGTAATTGAATGAGCAACGATTCTTTTCAAAGAACAGAAACCTTTTTTTGTCTACCGATCAAGTTTCATCATTTTTTCTAATAGTCACTGGCACTTTATCTTTTATCTGTAGCTTGTGGACACCAGTAATATGTGTCTTTGGTGCGAGAAGGTTAGGTTATACCAACTTGAGTTATGCACTCGTTAGTTTTCTCGGAATCATTAGCAAAATTCAAAAATACAATTTTCATGTACACTGATTTCAACTTCTACAGCATAATTTGATTTTACAATCATCTCACATCTTTCCCCTTCCCCTGAGTATTTCGTTTGTTTTTCGATTACTATATAGCCTTCACCTAAGATGCCTAGAAATCCTGGTGATTCAACTGATTAGATTTTGTTTAGATTTTTGTGGCGAAAAAAACAATCGACGCTTTTGAAGGTTTCCCCTATTTTTTCGGTAGAGGGCGTTATGTTCCCATTTTTCAAATTTGATGACAAGTGTCAAGTTAATTGTCATATTGTAATGTCAGTTTGAAATTTTGAGGTTTACGATGTTTTTATCGTGTTTATTTATTGATTTCATTGCTTTAAAATATCGAAACGTTGTTACTGGTATCTCATTGTCCACCCATTATCCTTTAGGTTGCGATCTCTACTCGCTAGCCAATCAAATAAAAGTGGAAAAACCCGACTGCACATTTTCACTTGGCTTAGCTTCAGACAAGACTGACAAGAGCGTGTTGAAGACATCTGTACATATTGTACGGAAACCCCCAAAAGCTCAATTATCCACCACAAATCAAGCAATCCAGATTTCGCCACTTTTATCCCAAACTTCTACAGGTATAAGTAAACACACCAGGGTTTCCAGGCATCTTACCTTCACCAAAAACGGTGCTATTCCTAAGGATTGAACTTTTTTATGCACCTACCTAAAGGCCCCTCCACCAAATGGTAAATATTTTTGAATAATTAAAAGAAGTTGAAGCTTCGGAAAACACCCACTTAGACGATACAACCAGAAACGTTGCCAACTGTAAGAAGTTGATGGTCGATAATTAATCAAAGTTGCAAGCAAATAGTGCGAAGGTTAGATTTCTTGATTTCAATGAAATGAACTATAAAAGAGATTTCAGAACACAGGGTCGTGAATATTTGCCTGTATAGTAACAGCCACCACATGAGAGTTTTTTATGTACCAAAGGAATGAAGTAGATGTTAATGCGACGATCTCATTGAGTCATGTGAATGAATGTGTCATCGAAATGACAATGTAATCAGAGCAGATTAGCTAAAAATAGATAATTTCAAGAATTTTTGAGTATTTAGTGAGAAAGTTGTATTATTTATCCATATGCCCACTGAGGGGCTTAAATGATAGTTTTTTCATCGGGAGGAACAAGTTCGTCCGAGATCGAAACATTTTTACATTTTTATACCACTCAGGTAACAAAAATTTCATGTGCTTGGTATACAAATTGACCAAGAAAAAGTAACTTTTATGTGATTCACCTACACTGAAGAGTCTCTGTTGAATGAAATACACATACTAAGTGAGGATGTTTGATTTTACTACTTTTATAGGGGTTATGAATTTTTTTGAATTGACTCGTACAAGAACAGGACATGAATCACTTCCTTAAAACGAGTCGAGATCCTCTGGCCCGAAGTCTTGTGTGTTTTCCGAGGGCATATACATTTGATACTCCTGGTACATACAAACTTTTATGTCACACTAGTTTACTATTGAATCAACAACATGAATTTTTTTAGAAAGTTCAAAGTATTGACAAGATTTACATTCTATGAAAATAACCATGAACCGAAGTTGACGCTCGCACGTGCAAAAAGTACATGATAGATGGCAACTGGACAATTAAAACACAATAATGAACTAGTATGTTATAATTGAGAAAATAATCCTTTTATATGTGGAAGATTCTTTTCGAAGGCAGTGATTTCATATTTTTGTCTTCATTCCTTCAGAGATCATTTACTAATCATAAAATGTAAACTGTTGAACCTCCAAATCAGAACTCTGGAAAGAGGCCTCTTTGAGCATAATGGATGTTTTGTATAATATGTGCTTTTCTCTTCATTTATGTAATATGCACCATCATCGCGATATAATGAACAATAAAAATTGCCACGCATTGACTATGATTCAAAACAATTTGATTGACATATTATTAAAGAACGGGTCATGGGTCATCTCATTTTCGAAGTACTGAATGGTAGAACAGCATCTATGTTATCCAAATAAATAACATTGGTACAATTTTTATATATACGAACAGATTATTGCGAAAAACGTTGACGGTTATTAGTTGCTGATAGATAGCCGGTACATGCAAAAGCTCATCTTGTGAATGAGTTTGATTTATTGAACGTATCACGAGCCAAATATTACTTCTATGATCTATCTATACCTCATTACTAGTATTTATCAGTAGTTTTTCTATTGGGAAATATGGTGTTTGCACGTTATTCTAGAAGGAATGTAGTGAATTGATGACGCGTTAATTACATCTTGGAAATGAATATGCTAAATGCCTACTTATGAATATATTGAAACTGAAATTGGCTGCAAATATGACCCATTACATTTTTGACAATTGCACTACCTGTTCCTGAGTAATTCGCAATTGTTCCATCTCAAGTAGGTAATCTTCAAACTAACAAAAAAAAAATCATAATGGCCCTCTCTCGGCATTAATTGAAACTGGTTCGATTTTTCCTTCCAGAAGTCGAGACTTGATCGAGCTTTGGGAAGTCATTGTTACATTTGACTACTACCAAACTGAAGTATCACAAGCCCCTTCATCCTTCTGAAAAAAAACAATCTTGTCATTCCCCTCACGGAAATGATATTTATTCTCAAAAAGTAATAAAAATGATGCCATTTGACGTGAACTCAGTCCGATCTTGATATTTTGCTCCGTTCAACAGTTAAGAGGTGAGGACTTCTTATGGTCTACTGTGCCAAAAATTGTGTTTTTGCTAATGCCATGGTCTGTACTATGCTTGTGAATTCTCCAGATGATATTTTATAAAAATAACCAATTTATACGAAAAGAATATGTTATATGTTTCATAACTTGGCGTACAGATATGTATCATGAGTTTCTAAATTGTAACTTTGAGCAACGAAGATCCACCATAAAAAATATAATCAAGATAACACCGATAAAACCTTGTAATTTAAATCTTCAGGCGCGAATTCTTCACTCACCGTAGACAGTGAGCCGTCAGATATTCGACCATACTTCAGATTTGATAATATCAAAAATATAAAAGATCCACCGAATCGTCGTATTTCATCAGTATAACGAACCTCTCGGGAAAAAGTCCAAACAATAATACGAAAATACTCAGACGGATTTGATCTTTTTATTGTGGCGATTACCTCGATCGGGTATCCAATCGGGAGAATAATACGAAATAAATTACAAGATGAAACTCATCTTCTTCGAAGAGAAAAACGATCGAATCCGATTAGAGAAGCACCACAATGCTGAGTGTCCGATTCAAATTATAACTTATGGGTTTTCTCAGTGGGTACGACACCTCGCTACGGGTAAGGACGATATGGTTGCCAGGGACGGACCTAGAGATAGTACAATCGGGAGAAATCGAAGACGAAATGAAGTGAATTTTTTGCTATGTGATATCAACAATTTCACCGATGCAAATCTATCCTTTGCGTGATAGTTAGATCAAAACAACTCGGACAACAATTTTATGGTTAAAAACATCGTTTTCGTGTTTCTGTTTAACAATATTCAGCAATAACATTTTCTTTTGATTGCCCATTGAGATAACACTTGTAATATTTGATATGATTGCATCTCCATCTCTTTATTTTTTTATTTAAGGTTCTTTTCTCGATAATAAATGTATTCAAATTGGATAAATCATTTCACATATGCCCTTAAGATCACTTATTCGAAATTTCATAATGAAAAAATGTCAGAAAAGTTGTTTTTTCAATTGTTATAGTTAGTGAATATTACAATTAATGAAATAGCAAGATCAGAAAGAGTGGATCACCGGGGTAATGATAAAGCGAATCATCCGACTCAAGAATACATATGATTTTATAGGTTGTTCCGAACCATTCCGACATGAAGACTCAAGAGCAAATCTCTAGAGCTGTGAAATCAATCGTTGGGACAGAAGCCTACCTGTCGAAAGTATAGTATTAGGTCTGTCAACAAGGTGCCACATATGAGCCTGTCAGGTTTGACAGAAGACAACTGCAGTTTTCACCAACAAAACGAAAACACCTTCGTTGATATAAAAACCTTTGATATGCGACTTGTGGGAACAATAAAATAATTGATTGTTCTCTCTTACGTAACTTCCTTAGGTGAATATTTTCGTCATGAACATTTATGAGAAGTTTGCGATATTACGATAATGTAAAAACAATGTCATAAGGGAATGCAAGTTTCGAAAGCTCATTTCGATATTTACACTTCAGAAATCGAAAAGAGCATTAGCATATAGGTATCCAAGTTCGGAAACAAAATTGATGCAATATTATTTTGTATTGTGAGTAAGCCATTATGTTACAGCTGTTAGGGTGGTGCGAATAGAAAAAGTACAGTGGCAGACGATCAAGGAGGTAAAATTATGCGTTTTTTCACGTATAATATTTTTTTACTCTTAAATTAGTGGCAATGAATGGAAACCCATTTTGTATTCAAATTTAGAATGCATGAAGAGTCCCTTCAATGAAATTTTGTAGGAAAAACTCTCGAACTGATTGACAGAGGATTTCGAAACCGAATATTTTTTCAAGAGAGTTCATCCGTCACTTTAATACGCGAAATATGACCACTATGAATGTCCCTCACGGCGTTAATCCTTCATCTTGAGCAGACACGAGAGTTGATTTAATGTTGTACTGTAATGTAATGGATTTTTCCTAGGTATGGATCTTCCGCGTACTTGATACTTGATTGATTATGCAACTATCTCTCAGTCTTTCACTTCCGGCGTCTGCTTTGCATTCCAAACCCAATCGCATTGTAGAAATTGAAAATAACATTGGTAAAATAGCCATCCACAGAAACGACACATCATCACTTCGTTTTGGATGAAATAAGTTGATTTGAAATAAGTAATTTGACGTGACAGTACAAGAAATGATTTTTAATTGGGAAATATACATCAAATTTAGGCAATCGTTGATTTTCAATCAAATGTTTATATTTACAATACAATTTTTTCAAGCATTATCTTCAATGAATTTGAAGCCAAATTGAGACTACACTCGACGGGCGTTTCGCATAGTTAGTACCAATCTCTTTTCCTGAAGACACAAAATGATTATGCGAAACGCACAAGTGCGAGTATAATTAAGGTGGTTCCTAGAGTAATTCTGTTGATTTCCGATAAAAGTTATCACGTTTACACCGAAGGTTCCAATCATCATAGGATAAAGGCTATATCTAAAATACCAGCTTGCTTTTGCATTTTGTTTCGATTAGAAAAAAAAATTCTTTTACAAAAACGAAATTTAATAGAATTTACCGATAAACAAAGAGTAACAATAGAATTTCCTGTTGAAAAACTTTAAATGATGGTGTGATGTATTGAATTTCTCTCAAAACTTACGATCGTGCATCACTGGGAAGAGAAAATCTCCATGGGTAATCGTTTCTAACACTTCCAATTCTAATCTGGCCTAATCCTTCCCTGTGTCGGCATAAGCATTCCTCTCGTACAGGCATTTGTTTAGAATCTCAAAAGCTTCTCGACCTAAGGACGAAAATCGCTCGAGACGTGCGCTATTCATTGTAAGGTGTGATGTGGGATGTCCAGATGTTCTTTTGTGAACGTTTCCTTTGTACACCCAAAAAGTTGGTCATGATTTATTCAACGTTTCAGGTCGGGGGCGAACTGTATTATGAACACATATTCAATTTTTTTTTGTGAAGGAACATGAATACCGTATACTACAGAAGTTGATTTTCAAGGAAAAGGGTGGGTAGAGAGCCAGGGTCAGGTGGTCATAATAGAATTTAGGGTACCTAAGTGTGTGTTCATAAAATTCAGTTTGAAAAGTAAGCGTTAAAAGGTATTGGTAATTCGGCATAAGCGATACGCTCTCTGGTGACTGTCACCATAATATAGTTATGGGCCATTGATAATAGACTTTTCTCACTCCCACTTTTTTCTTCACAATCAAAATAAGTATATATGATACCTGAAGTACCTATCTCCAACAGTATTTGCACGCCAATCTATTGATAAATAATTTTTTTTTTTTTTTTTTTTTTGGCCTTGGGTAGTTACCCATTCGGCCAGTTAAATAATGAATCATTCTATATCAAATTTATCCCATTCAAACAGAACGAATGTAAATAAACCGAATGGCCCATAGCTTGGTTCAGATTTTTCCACGTAGGTGCTGCAGTAATAGCAACTTATTCCACTAGAATCTTTTTAGTTTCATCACATGAAATATTGAAAAAATTCGTGAGAATCCAGAGAGAGAAATTAGCAATAGGTGTTGATTGCAAGGAGAGCATATTCAGGAGATTGAATTTCTAAACATATAATTCAAGTGATCAATTACGAGATACATTTTTCGAAATTGCTTTGTTTCACAAACTATTCTCTCTAAAATTGCTTACGACTGAGTTAGATGTTGGTGGTGGCGTAAAATAAAACAAATATTGGATATAGAATTGAAAAACCACTCTTCCATTCGAAAAAAAAACTTGTCGCTCTCTTGACGACCACTTAAAGACTACAAAAATAATGTCGAAATGTATAAAACATTTTCTTGCATAAAATTTGTTCAACCTTGATATCTTGTACCGTTCAAAAGTTTAGGGGAGTGGAGGAATTTTACAACCGTTCTGTGGCAAGGAAGTTTCCATCATTGATGAGTAATATAATTTTCTACAGAATTGTAAAATCGGGAGAATCAACAACATGCAATAATATTTATTCAAACTAATAAGCGTAACACAACAATTAGATATACTCCGTAAGGCGAGTCCGCCAGATAGACGATTCTAAAATTTTTTCATTCCCTTGGAAACGTTACTCGCAAAGATTCTTGTTAATGACATATTCGTTCCTACACATCTACTTGCATATCCAATTAGACTACTTCCTACTGAAGTTAATTTGTTTCATTCCATTAAACCCTAACTTGGCTGACATTCTAGCCCGGAAATTCTACCAGTAACTATTTTGAAAGAAACCATTTGGCACCAGGTTCGTTCACTTCTTAAATAGACTAGTAATTCATACGAAAAGGTCATGTCTACTGTCTACTTTCGACAAATAGAAGGGTACGGCTGAACAATTTGAGAAAGGTATTGTGATAGTGATGAACTTTGAAACCTCTAAACTTCGAAATAATGACTCTCGAGATGGTTGGCAAAAATGTTTATAGTTTCATATGAAATATAATTTTCATAGGTATCTTAAAAAAATCAAAATGACAAAATGCGAACGGAATTATTTGAATTATAATTTCTTTATATTATAATTTGGTTTTACAGGGTCACCCAAGTACGGTTTCTGAAGAACGAAACCCATTTGAAAATAAGGTAGTGGCAATGAATGAATGGTCACTTCGATTCTATTCTGCCAACTCCGTATTGCATTTTGAAGTGTTTGAACGGAAAGCATTGAAAGCAATTTCTTAAGTGATTCATCTACGAACTCCATTTGAAAAATTCAATTTTTAGTATTTGCTGACGGTTTGAATTCTTTTAATTGCTTTTTATGTATTTTTTATGATTAATATAGACTGTGAAAACTGCATTCAGTTGAAAAGCAGATTCACCAGAAATTGGAACAACCTAAAAAACGGACAAATCTCTTGAAAAATATTGAAGAACTTAATATACCTAAATATAAACAATAACTTGGTATCAATTTACATAATAGTGTGCGGTTTTAGATTCAAAACAACTATATTCAATCAGCCCATTATGAAAAGAGACATTTTTTTTATATTATAATTTCGAAATATATAATTTTCAATGTGGGTATACAGATATGAACTGTGGTAAAATTCATGTCTGAAATTGAAGTGATTTTGATCAAATAGGTACATTAACCGAAACGTCCGGTTGACTTAAAAAGTTCAACGACTCTCCTTCGACACTCCTTACTAATCTACCATTTCAAATAATCAGTTCACGACTCTTGATGTACCTGTCTCATCTGTTCGAAAACTTAATTGGACTAATCAGCACTAATGAATGTCGAACGTAATTCACCGATATTACGTATGCGAGTAAATTACGAACAGCTCTGCCCGCCAATAATATTTATTAAATCTAATAAACGTCAAATTAGTCAATCGAAAGATATATCCCGTAAGACAAGTCGATCAGACTGGCGATGCTAATAACATAACGACCGACCTCCCTCCCGATCGAGCGACTTTTTGCGACGTCCTGTATAGCGTCTGAACGCGCGAGACGTCGTCGTGCGTGTCTGGTCTGTCGCGGACCCGTGGAAACAGGCAGAAAACCACCTTTTTACAGACGGCCTCATCTCGCGTATCGAACCAAGAATAATCAAAGTCGAGTTGGCTACTTCCTAGACGTGGATGCAGGTACTAGGTAGCCATACTCAGCGAGTGGTTATTCAGGGCGTGCCTGGACAAGCCCAGAAATCCGGGATGAACAGGTGTATATTTCGAAATGATACAGGGAACCCAGCACTTTCATTGAAATACATTTCCTGACGTTTCCGGGGTTTCCCTCACAATTCTTTTCGTTTTACAATACCTGTATCGAACAGTTTAACAAAAAGAATAGTATTTCGAACATTCGAACAATGCAATGAAAATGAGTAGAATCGTTTCATGAAGTTTTCATTCAACTCACAGAAAATATGGCCCCCATTAAGTCTGTTAATGAAAAAGAAAACAACATATCTTCCATTTTCAGTTCGAAAATAAAGTCAAGAAAACCTCTATACCTATATCCAGTAAACAAAAATAAACCTTGCTGTCAACGATTTTTTAAATCCTTTCGATCCTATTCGTTTTATTTCTGCTTTTTGATTTTGAAATTCACATAGTTGATTATTTTCCTTTATATTTCAATCCCATCATTCGTATTCTATTGTTTTAGTTAAGATTATTTCGATCTCGAATGTCCAAACTGATATTGTTTGTGGGCTGGCCGATACTTGAAGAAAATCCATGTCAAACATATCTAAGATTTTCACATATTAGGGTTTACTAAACCCTAATAGGTTTAGTTAACCCTAATATGTGAAAATCTTGCAGGCAACTGTATATTATTTGAATATTCATGGGATTTTGTAGTACATTGTTGAAATAGTTTCTCAATTCTCCGTTCCTGAGTTATTGGCAGTTTCATTTTATTTCTGAAACTTCACTTCATCAAAAAGTATGGAAGATCAAGCGTTTTTATGTTGAATACCGATCTCGATATTTTGTCCCGTTTCAAAATTGACGGTTGGGAAGGCAGAAAATTGTAACTACTTTTCAATAAGAATTGAAAAGAATTGGAGTGAAAATCGAACTGAATTTTCATTGAGATCTTGATATTCGATTCAATATTAAAAAGAAAAATAATCGGAGGTTATATCCTGAGTTCACCAAGATTAATCGCTTGAAACGTGTGCTGCACTTGTGTGATTTTCGCCAGATGAATAAAAACCCTGGTGTGTTGATTTATACCTAATAGATTGTAAGCAAATTTTCTCGACTTTTCGCTATCTTGATTTTGATCAATTTTAACTGAAGAGATGCCTTCGAGGGTTTGCCAGCGGAGGCGCACCTTACGTGATTTTAATTTAATCTGCGATGCCATGATATCCGTCTGCTCGACGGTCATTCGATTATTTATAGATTCATAGGTTATGTTTATTTCATGGTCTCATGTTTTGGCATGCAATTTCTTGCTTTCCCGCGAAATGCTAGAAATTAACTATCACTATAAAATCAAACAAATACAAGAACAGCAACGATAAACACTTAAACGCACCAGGGTTTTTTATTCATCTTGGATTTTCGAAATTTTGATAAAATCCAGAGACCGCAGTGACGTCAGATAAGTATTTCACAAACAAAAAGTAGGTATGCATAAAAACGGACGTAACTCTGCCGACTTTGACAATCTTGTCTTGCAAGGAAGGAAAGATTTCGGGCCCCTGTATTGAAGTGAATTCACAGTCACTGAAAAGAAAACATGCTGATATGTAGACACCCAGTAGGTAGAAAAAAGGGTGGGTAGAAGCTTGAAAAATGACTATGTTACTCTTATATTTCAAGTTTCCATGGGAGCGAAGCCGAATTTCAACCAGCTGATTAACTGATACTCGAAAAAGGTCTATTCTCGAAAAGCACATACCCTAAGAAAAATCGAAAAAAAACCGTTCACGGCAGGCCCACCAAGATCAGCAACTGAAAAGACAAACAAAGCCCACCAAAAAAAAAAAAAAAAAAAAAAAAAAAAAAAAAAAAAAAAAAAAAAAAAAAAAAAAAAAAAAAAAAAAATTCAAAAATACAATTTTCATGTACACTGATTTCAACTTCTACAGCATAATTTGATTTTACAATCATCTCACATCTTTCCCCTTCCCCTGAGTATTTCGTTTGTTTTTCGATTACTATATAGCCTTCACCTAAGATGCCTAGAAATCCTGGTGATTCAACTGATTAGATTTTGTTTAGATTTTTGTGGCGAAAAAAACAATCGACGCTTTTGAAGGATTCCCCTATTTTTTCGGTAGAGGGCGTTATGTTCCCATTTTTCAAATTTGATGACAAGTGTCAAGTTAATTGTCATATTGTAATGTCAGTTTGAAAATTTTGAGGTTTACGATGTTTTTATCGTGTTTATTTATTGATTTCATTGCTTTAAAATATCGAAACGTTGTTACTGGTATCTCATTGTCCACCCATTATCCTTTAGGTTGCGATCTCTACTCGCTAGCCAATCAAATAAAAGTGGAAAAACCCGACTGCACATTTTCACTTGGCTTAGCTTCAGACAAGACTGACAAGAGCGTGTTGAAGACATCTGTACATATTGTACGGAAACCCCCAAAAGCTCAATTATCCACCACAAATCAAGCAATCCAGATTTCGCCACTTTTATCCCAAACTTCTACAGGTAAATAAACACACCAGTTCCAGGCATCTACTTCACCAAAAACGGTGCTATTCCTAAGGATTGAACTTTTTTATGCACCTACCTAAAGGCCCCTCCACCAAATGGTAAATATTTTTGAATAATTAAAAGAAGTTGAAGCTTCGGAAAACACCCACTTAGACGAACAACCAGAAACGTTGCCAACTGTAAGAAGTTGATGGTCGAAATTAATCAAAGTTGCAAGCAAATAGTGCGAAGGTTAGATTTCTTGATTTCAATGAAATGAACTAAAAAGAGATTTCAGAACACAGGGTCGTGAATATTTGCCTGTAAGTAACAGCCACCACAGAGAGTTTTTTATGTACCAAAGGAATGAAGTAGATGTTAATGCGACGATCTCATGAGTCATGTGAATGAATGTGTCATCGAAATGACAATGTAATCAGAGCAGATTAGCTAAAAATAGATAATTTCAAGAATTTTTGAGTATTTAGTGAGAAAGTTGTATTATTTATCCATATGCCCACTGAGGGGCTTAAATGATAGTTTTTTCATCGGGAGGAACAAGTTCGTCCGAGATCGAAACATTTTTACATTTTTATACCACTCAGGTAACAAAAATTTCATGTGCTTGGTATACAAATTGACCAAGAAAAAGTAACTTTTATGTGATTCACCTACACTGAAGAGTCTCTGTTGAATGAAATACACATACTAAGTGAGGATGTTTGATTTTACTACTTTTATAGGGGTTATGAATTTTTTTGAATTGACTCGTACAAGAACAGGACATGAATCACTTCCTTAAAACGAGTCGAGATCCTCTGGCCCGAAGTCTTGTGTGTTTTCCGAGGGCATATACATTTGATACTCCTGGTACATACAAACTTTTATGTCACACTAGTTTACTATTGAATCAACAACATGAATTTTTTTAGAAAGTTCAAAGTATTGACAAGATTTACATTCTAGAAAATAACCAGAACCGAAGTTGACGCTCGCACGTGCAAAAAGTACATGATAGATGGCAACTGGACAATTAAAACACAATAATGAACTAGTATGTTATAATTGAGAAAATAATCCTTTTATATGTGGAAGATTCTTTTCGAAGGCAGTGATTTCATATTTTTGTCTTCATTCCTTCAGAGATCATTTACTAATCATAAAATGTAAACTGTTGAACCTCCAAATCAGAACTCTGGAAAGAGGCCTCTTTGAGCATAATGGATGTTTTGTATAATATGTGCTTTTCTCTTCATTTATGTAATATGCACCATCATCGCGATATAATGAACAATAAAAATTGCCACGCATTGACTATGATTCAAAACAATTTGATTGACATATTATTAAAGAACGGGTCATGGGTCATCTCATTTTCGAAGTACTGAATGGTAGAACAGCATCTATGTTATCCAAATAAATAACATTGGTACAATTTTTATATATACGAACAGATTATTGCGAAAAACGTTGACGGTTATTAGTTGCTGATAGATAGCCGGTACATGCAAAAGCTCATCTTGTGAATGAGTTTGATTTATTGAACGTATCACGAGCCAAATATTACTTCTATGATCTATCTATACCTCATTACTAGTATTTATCAGTAGTTTTTCTATTGGGAAATATGGTGTTTGCACGTTATTCTAGAAGGAATGTAGTGAATTGATGACGCGTTAATTACATCTTGGAAATGAATATGCTAAATGCCTACTTATGAATATATTGAAACTGAAATTGGCTGCAAATATGACCCATTACATTTTTGACAATTGCACTACCTGTTCCTGAGTAATTCGCAATTGTTCCATCTCAAGTAGGTAATCTTCAAACTAACAAAAAAAAAATCATAATGGCCCTCTCTCGGCATTAATTGAAACTGGTTCGATTTTTCCTTCCAGAAGTCGAGACTTGATCGAGCTTTGGGAAGTCATTGTTACATTTGACTACTACCAAACTGAAGTATCACAAGCCCCTTCATCCTTCTGAAAAAAAACAATCTTGTCATTCCCCTCACGGAAATGATATTTATTCTCAAAAAGTAATAAAAATGATGCCATTTGACGTGAACTCAGTCCGATCTTGATATTTTGCTCCGTTCAACAGTTAAGAGGTGAGGACTTCTTATGGTCTACTGTGCCAAAAATTGTGTTTTTGCTAATGCCATGGTCTGTACTATGCTTGTGAATTCTCCAGATGATATTTTATAAAAATAACCAATTTATACGAAAAGAATATGTTATATGTTTCATAACTTGGCGTACAGATATGTATCATGAGTTTCTAAATTGTAACTTTGAGCAACGAAGATCCACCATAAAAAATATAATCAAGATAACACCGATAAAACCTTGTAATTTAAATCTTCAGGCGCGAATTCTTCACTCACCGTAGACAGTGAGCCGTCAGATATTCGACCATACTTCAGATTTGATAATATCAAAAATATAAAAGATCCACCGAATCGTCGTATTTCATCAGTATAACGAACCTCTCGGGAAAAAGTCCAAACAATAATACGAAAATACTCAGACGGATTTGATCTTTTTATTGTGGCGATTACCTCGATCGGGTATCCAATCGGGAGAATAATACGAAATAAATTACAAGATGAAACTCATCTTCTTCGAAGAGAAAAACGATCGAATCCGATTAGAGAAGCACCACAATGCTGAGTGTCCGATTCAAATTATAACTTATGGGTTTTCTCAGTGGGTACGACACCTCGCTACGGGTAAGGACGATATGGTTGCCAGGGACGGACCTAGAGATAGTACAATCGGGAGAAATCGAAGACGAAATGAAGTGAATTTTTTGCTATGTGATATCAACAATTTCACCGATGCAAATCTATCCTTTGCGTGATAGTTAGATCAAAACAACTCGGACAACAATTTTATGGTTAAAAACATCGTTTTCGTGTTTCTGTTTAACAATATTCAGCAATAACATTTTCTTTTGATTGCCCATTGAGATAACACTTGTAATATTTGATATGATTGCATCTCCATCTCTTTATTTTTTTATTTAAGGTTCTTTTCTCGATAATAAATGTATTCAAATTGGATAAATCATTTCACATATGCCCTTAAGATCACTTATTCGAAATTTCATAATGAAAAAATGTCAGAAAAGTTGTTTTTTCAATTGTTATAGTTAGTGAATATTACAATTAATGAAATAGCAAGATCAGAAAGAGTGGATCACCGGGGTAATGATAAAGCGAATCATCCGACTCAAGAATACATATGATTTTATAGGTTGTTCCGAACCATTCCGACATGAAGACTCAAGAGCAAATCTCTAGAGCTGTGAAATCAATCGTTGGGACAGAAGCCTACCTGTCGAAAGTATAGTATTAGGTCTGTCAACAAGGTGCCACATATGAGCCTGTCAGGTTTGACAGAAGACAACTGCAGTTTTCACCAACAAAACGAAAACACCTTCGTTGATATAAAAACCTTTGATATGCGACTTGTGGGAACAATAAAATAATTGATTGTTCTCTCTTACGTAACTTCCTTAGGTGAATATTTTCGTCATGAACATTTATGAGAAGTTTGCGATATTACGATAATGTAAAAACAATGTCATAAGGGAATGCAAGTTTCGAAAGCTCATTTCGATATTTACACTTCAGAAATCGAAAAGAGCATTAGCATATAGGTATCCAAGTTCGGAAACAAAATTGATGCAATATTATTTTGTATTGTGAGTAAGCCATTATGTTACAGCTGTTAGGGTGGTGCGAATAGAAAAAGTACAGTGGCAGACGATCAAGGAGGTAAAATTATGCGTTTTTTCACGTATAATATTTTTTTACTCTTAAATTAGTGGCAATGAATGGAAACCCATTTTGTATTCAAATTTAGAATGCATGAAGAGTCCCTTCAATGAAATTTTGTAGGAAAAACTCTCGAACTGATTGACAGAGGATTTCGAAACCGAATATTTTTTCAAGAGAGTTCATCCGTCACTTTAATACGCGAAATATGACCACTATGAATGTCCCTCACGGCGTTA
Source organism: Zygogramma bicolorata (assembly GCA_032362365.1). NCBI lineage: Eukaryota > Metazoa > Arthropoda > Insecta > Coleoptera > Chrysomelidae > Zygogramma > Zygogramma bicolorata. The sequence continues at coordinate 234,038 of JAVJAQ010000110.1, forward strand.
ATCCTTCATCTTGAGCAGACACGAGAGTTGATTTAATGTTGTACTGTAATGTAATGGATTTTTCCTAGGTATGGATCTTCCGCGTACTTGATACTTGATTGATTATGCAACTATCTCTCAGTCTTTCACTTCCGGCGTCTGCTTTGCATTCCAAACCCAATCGCATTGTAGAAATTGAAAATAACATTGGTAAAATAGCCATCCACAGAAACGACACATCATCACTTCGTTTTGGATGAAATAAGTTGATTTGAAATAAGTAATTTGACGTGACAGTACAAGAAATGATTTTTAATTGGGAAATATACATCAAATTTAGGCAATCGTTGATTTTCAATCAAATGTTTATATTTACAATACAATTTTTTCAAGCATTATCTTCAATGAATTTGAAGCCAAATTGAGACTACACTCGACGGGCGTTTCGCATAGTTAGTACCAATCTCTTTTCCTGAAGACACAAAATGATTATGCGAAACGCACAAGTGCGAGTATAATTAAGGTGGTTCCTAGAGTAATTCTGTTGATTTCCGATAAAAGTTATCACGTTTACACCGAAGGTTCCAATCATCATAGGATAAAGGCTATATCTAAAATACCAGCTTGCTTTTGCATTTTGTTTCGATTAGAAAAAAAAATTCTTTTACAAAAACGAAATTTAATAGAATTTACCGATAAACAAAGAGTAACAATAGAATTTCCTGTTGAAAAACTTTAAATGATGGTGTGATGTATTGAATTTCTCTCAAAACTTACGATCGTGCATCACTGGGAAGAGAAAATCTCCATGGGTAATCGTTTCTAACACTTCCAATTCTAATCTGGCCTAATCCTTCCCTGTGTCGGCATAAGCATTCCTCTCGTACAGGCATTTGTTTAGAATCTCAAAAGCTTCTCGACCTAAGGACGAAAATCGCTCGAGACGTGCGCTATTCATTGTAAGGTGTGATGTGGGATGTCCAGATGTTCTTTTGTGAACGTTTCCTTTGTACACCCAAAAAGTTGGTCATGATTTATTCAACGTTTCAGGTCGGGGGCGAACTGTATTATGAACACATATTCAATTTTTTTTTGTGAAGGAACATGAATACCGTATACTACAGAAGTTGATTTTCAAGGAAAAGGGTGGGTAGAGAGCCAGGGTCAGGTGGTCATAATAGAATTTAGGGTACCTAAGTGTGTGTTCATAAAATTCAGTTTGAAAAGTAAGCGTTAAAAGGTATTGGTAATTCGGCATAAGCGATACGCTCTCTGGTGACTGTCACCATAATATAGTTATGGGCCATTGATAATAGACTTTTCTCACTCCCACTTTTTTCTTCACAATCAAAATAAGTATATATGATACCTGAAGTACCTATCTCCAACAGTATTTGCACGCCAATCTATTGATAAATAATTTTTTTTTTTTTTTTTTTTTTGGCCTTGGGTAGTTACCCATTCGGCCAGTTAAATAATGAATCATTCTATATCAAATTTATCCCATTCAAACAGAACGAATGTAAATAAACCGAATGGCCCATAGCTTGGTTCAGATTTTTCCACGTAGGTGCTGCAGTAATAGCAACTTATTCCACTAGAATCTTTTTAGTTTCATCACATGAAATATTGAAAAAATTCGTGAGAATCCAGAGAGAGAAATTAGCAATAGGTGTTGATTGCAAGGAGAGCATATTCAGGAGATTGAATTTCTAAACATATAATTCAAGTGATCAATTACGAGATACATTTTTCGAAATTGCTTTGTTTCACAAACTATTCTCTCTAAAATTGCTTACGACTGAGTTAGATGTTGGTGGTGGCGTAAAATAAAACAAATATTGGATATAGAATTGAAAAACCACTCTTCCATTCGAAAAAAAAACTTGTCGCTCTCTTGACGACCACTTAAAGACTACAAAAATAATGTCGAAATGTATAAAACATTTTCTTGCATAAAATTTGTTCAACCTTGATATCTTGTACCGTTCAAAAGTTTAGGGGAGTGGAGGAATTTTACAACCGTTCTGTGGCAAGGAAGTTTCCATCATTGATGAGTAATATAATTTTCTACAGAATTGTAAAATCGGGAGAATCAACAACATGCAATAATATTTATTCAAACTAATAAGCGTAACACAACAATTAGATATACTCCGTAAGGCGAGTCCGCCAGATAGACGATTCTAAAATTTTTTCATTCCCTTGGAAACGTTACTCGCAAAGATTCTTGTTAATGACATATTCGTTCCTACACATCTACTTGCATATCCAATTAGACTACTTCCTACTGAAGTTAATTTGTTTCATTCCATTAAACCCTAACTTGGCTGACATTCTAGCCCGGAAATTCTACCAGTAACTATTTTGAAAGAAACCATTTGGCACCAGGTTCGTTCACTTCTTAAATAGACTAGTAATTCATACGAAAAGGTCATGTCTACTGTCTACTTTCGACAAATAGAAGGGTACGGCTGAACAATTTGAGAAAGGTATTGTGATAGTGATGAACTTTGAAACCTCTAAACTTCGAAATAATGACTCTCGAGATGGTTGGCAAAAATGTTTATAGTTTCATATGAAATATAATTTTCATAGGTATCTTAAAAAAATCAAAATGACAAAATGCGAACGGAATTATTTGAATTATAATTTCTTTATATTATAATTTGGTTTTACAGGGTCACCCAAGTACGGTTTCTGAAGAACGAAACCCATTTGAAAATAAGGTAGTGGCAATGAATGAATGGTCACTTCGATTCTATTCTGCCAACTCCGTATTGCATTTTGAAGTGTTTGAACGGAAAGCATTGAAAGCAATTTCTTAAGTGATTCATCTACGAACTCCATTTGAAAAATTCAATTTTTAGTATTTGCTGACGGTTTGAATTCTTTTAATTGCTTTTTATGTATTTTTTATGATTAATATAGACTGTGAAAACTGCATTCAGTTGAAAAGCAGATTCACCAGAAATTGGAACAACCTAAAAAACGGACAAATCTCTTGAAAAATATTGAAGAACTTAATATACCTAAATATAAACAATAACTTGGTATCAATTTACATAATAGTGTGCGGTTTTAGATTCAAAACAACTATATTCAATCAGCCCATTATGAAAAGAGACATTTTTTTTATATTATAATTTCGAAATATATAATTTTCAATGTGGGTATACAGATATGAACTGTGGTAAAATTCATGTCTGAAATTGAAGTGATTTTGATCAAATAGGTACATTAACCGAAACGTCCGGTTGACTTAAAAAGTTCAACGACTCTCCTTCGACACTCCTTACTAATCTACCATTTCAAATAATCAGTTCACGACTCTTGATGTACCTGTCTCATCTGTTCGAAAACTTAATTGGACTAATCAGCACTAATGAATGTCGAACGTAATTCACCGATATTACGTATGCGAGTAAATTACGAACAGCTCTGCCCGCCAATAATATTTATTAAATCTAATAAACGTCAAATTAGTCAATCGAAAGATATATCCCGTAAGACAAGTCGATCAGACTGGCGATGCTAATAACATAACGACCGACCTCCCTCCCGATCGAGCGACTTTTTGCGACGTCCTGTATAGCGTCTGAACGCGCGAGACGTCGTCGTGCGTGTCTGGTCTGTCGCGGACCCGTGGAAACAGGCAGAAAACCACCTTTTTACAGACGGCCTCATCTCGCGTATCGAACCAAGAATAATCAAAGTCGAGTTGGCTACTTCCTAGACGTGGATGCAGGTACTAGGTAGCCATACTCAGCGAGTGGTTATTCAGGGCGTGCCTGGACAAGCCCAGAAATCCGGGATGAACAGGTGTATATTTCGAAATGATACAGGGAACCCAGCACTTTCATTGAAATACATTTCCTGACGTTTCCGGGGTTTCCCTCACAATTCTTTTCGTTTTACAATACCTGTATCGAACAGTTTAACAAAAAGAATAGTATTTCGAACATTCGAACAATGCAATGAAAATGAGTAGAATCGTTTCATGAAGTTTTCATTCAACTCACAGAAAATATGGCCCCCATTAAGTCTGTTAATGAAAAAGAAAACAACATATCTTCCATTTTCAGTTCGAAAATAAAGTCAAGAAAACCTCTATACCTATATCCAGTAAACAAAAATAAACCTTGCTGTCAACGATTTTTTAAATCCTTTCGATCCTATTCGTTTTATTTCTGCTTTTTGATTTTGAAATTCACATAGTTGATTATTTTCCTTTATATTTCAATCCCATCATTCGTATTCTATTGTTTTAGTTAAGATTATTTCGATCTCGAATGTCCAAACTGATATTGTTTGTGGGCTGGCCGATACTTGAAGAAAATCCATGTCAAACATATCTAAGATTTTCACATATTAGGGTTTACTAAACCCTAATAGGTTTAGTTAACCCTAATATGTGAAAATCTTGCAGGCAACTGTATATTATTTGAATATTCATGGGATTTTGTAGTACATTGTTGAAATAGTTTCTCAATTCTCCGTTCCTGAGTTATTGGCAGTTTCATTTTATTTCTGAAACTTCACTTCATCAAAAAGTATGGAAGATCAAGCGTTTTTATGTTGAATACCGATCTCGATATTTTGTCCCGTTTCAAAATTGACGGTTGGGAAGGCAGAAAATTGTAACTACTTTTCAATAAGAATTGAAAAGAATTGGAGTGAAAATCGAACTGAATTTTCATTGAGATCTTGATATTCGATTCAATATTAAAAAGAAAAATAATCGGAGGTTATATCCTGAGTTCACCAAGATTAATCGCTTGAAACGTGTGCTGCACTTGTGTGATTTTCGCCAGATGAATAAAAACCCTGGTGTGTTGATTTATACCTAATAGATTGTAAGCAAATTTTCTCGACTTTTCGCTATCTTGATTTTGATCAATTTTAACTGAAGAGATGCCTTCGAGGGTTTGCCAGCGGAGGCGCACCTTACGTGATTTTAATTTAATCTGCGATGCCATGATATCCGTCTGCTCGACGGTCATTCGATTATTTATAGATTCATAGGTTATGTTTATTTCATGGTCTCATGTTTTGCATGCAATTTCTTGCTTTCCCGCGAAATGCTAGAAATTAACTATCACTATAAAATCAAACAAATACAAGAACAGCAACGATAAACACTTAAACGCACCAGGGTTTTTTATTCATCTTGGATTTTCGAAATTTTGATAAAATCCAGAGACCGCAGTGACGTCAGATAAGTATTTCACAAACAAAAAGTAGGTATGCATTAAAAACGGTACGTTAACTCTGTCCGACTTTGACAATCTTGTCTTGTTCAAGGAAGGAAAGATTTCGTTTGGCCCCTTTGTATTTGAAGTGAATTCATCAGTCACTGAAAAGAAAACATTGCTGATTATTGTTTAGATCATCTCCAGTTAGGTTATGAATATAAATGTGGTTTGTTGGTTTAGAAGCTTGAAAAATGACTATGTTACTCTTATATTTCAAGTTTTCCATTGTGTGAGCGTAAGCCGATATTTTCAACCAGCTGATTTATACTGATTACTCGAATAATAGGTCTATTCTCGATATTAAGCACATTACCCTATAGAATAATATCTGAAAATAATAATCCGTTCACTGGCAGGCCCACCAAGATTCTAGCAACTGATATAAGACAAATCAAAGCTCCACCACTCTGAAAGAACACCTTATAAGAACATACGTGAAAACGATCCTTGAAGAAAATTCATTCAGGCATAAAACTATCGTATTTCCCAACGATACATATGATATTGAGCCGGGGTCAGACTCAGTTTTGCCTTTGGACTATATGGCTTCCAGATGTCTGTAACAGGGCCCGAATGCAGAGGGAGGTAACCAATTACCTAAAAGAATCCCTCAAGTCGGAAATCAATTTTGAAGGGATGTGTATGTAAGAACGTTTGAAGTCGAAACAATATTTCGTTTTGGCTATTTTATGTATTAGATATTCGATATTTATTTAAACTAGGTAACTCGAATTTCATTTTCGGGTAAAAATGTGACATGTGCGATCCCCTCTCTAAGAATATCCTCAAAATAAGTTTTACTTTAAAATTCCTCAAGAAACACTTTCCCATTTTTTTCTCAGATCGCACCTCTACTTTTTTGATGTCACTGAATGCCAAATGTACAAACTCAAGTGAACTGTGGTTTACTGCTTGGTTACCAACATAACAATAAAATGTAACAATATACTTTATGCCCGTGAAAATATTTTTTATACCCAAAATAACTTTGTGACACTCTTCAGTTCATCTAAAATAATTTTTAATTTTGAAACAGAAACATTTTCATTCTCAATGACGATATAAAAAAAATAGATAATGAAAACCCGGTTTCCTAGTAATTTTCCGAAAAGTTTGATGTCAATCATACAAATGTGTTCTCATCACAAAGTTAACGGGGAGGACAAAATAAAATTCGTTATTATCGTTTCCCCAACATTATAAAATGTTACCTAAATGGATTACTCTATTTTAGGAGATATACGATATTCAGCAATATCAACAAAAAATATAGATTATTAATTTTCAAGAAATACTTCAGAAAGGACTCGGAGGTAGTACCATGGTTTGCAGTGCGGTGGATTATTAAAGAAATGTCGAATTGAAAAAAGAACAATTAATTTTCAACCGTCGAGAGACATTTTTTTAAAACAATATATTCGATTCAGAATTTCACGCAGATTGAGCAAGTTTGATTTCGAGGATCTTCCGATATCCTCTCGGGTATATATTTTTTCAATCAGATATTTCTTTGGCTCAGAATTTTGTCCGATATCCGAAAATTTAAAAACATACAATTTGTCCTATTTGAAAAAAAATCGAAATGAACACTTGTAAAATTTTGACTATTTTGATTTTTTGAACTGTTCTTCATGAAGAGCGTAGTCAATTATTTCAGCATATTTCTACCACACAGTAACGTTCTCGCAAAAAATCCCCAACATTTTCATGTAGACATTAATGATGATATTATTATAATGTTAATAATAGGGGTTGGGTGTAACAGTAACTGTTGTGATATCATATCACTAGCGGTATTTTTACCATGAATGAATACAATTTTTACCAACATTTTGTTAACCTAGTACTAGAAGTGATGAAGGTAATATAATAATTGCAGATAGTAATTTCTGCGATATACAAGACACTTATGATGAGGAATATAGATAGGGTAGAGTCAGATGCTCGTAAAATATATTAACAGATTCAAAAATACGCATTTTCCTCACATTTCCTGAAAGACTTTTATTTTCCAATATTCATCATATCATTTATTTCCAAGGTAGAATATTTTTAAGGTATGTGAATTCACCGTAATGTTTCATACTTATTCAACTTATTCGTTACATTGATTCTTTGACGTGCATATTCGTAAAAAATTATTACAAAAATGGCCGATATTCGAACAGAAAATTTGCAATCACAAATCACAACCCTTTTTCGAATCCAATCAGCAAGCCAAATACCACCTATTAGGCATTGTAAAGTACGTTTGAAAGCGACAATCGGGTGTATTTATGGTGGTAATATTTTTGTTGATATTACCCCAAGAATCTCTCGAAGAGGTTCTTTACAGACCCGTAGAACGAGCTCGAGATGCCAGATACGACAGCGTTTTTGCATTTTCTTCCATATAGAAACGCACTGACCACCTCGGATCCTTATTCGAATGACAACCTTCTCGGGAGATGAATGTATCATTGAAACAATTGAACGTAGTACGGGGATTGTAACTGAAAACTGAGGGGATTGTTGCAAATTCACAACTGGGTGGTTGAATAGGAAAAAGAGCAGAGCTTATGAACCCATGAAATGACTAAATGATTCGGTATTTTGTCACTATTCAAGATTCTACTGAATGAAACTTTCGTACCAAATCTGCTTGGCAACTCATTCTTTGAAACTTTTCATCTCCAAATAGCCGAACATCAATGTGACATGAAATGAAGATAATCCGAATGATTGAATGAATCGATAAAAGAAGTTGAAAACTTCGTTTCATAAATATCTGCCAAAACTTGGTTATTATTATAATTATTCGAGTGTCACCAACCGATAAGGTTTTACCATCAGGCATTTCTTTATCAAAATACATGTATAACTTCCATTCTATGAGATATTTATTCACGAATAATCAATGACTACAGAATGGCTCCAAGTTGTTTTGTATCAGTGCTTGGCATTTCTTCGAAACAATATGATTTGAAGAATGGCGAAATCGATCTTTGTTTTGATTCATACCTACCGTTCATACTTAGTTGTAACACTTAATGATACTGAAAAAATATGGAAATAGTTATGTCAAAGGCCACTATTGTCTGTCATTGAAGTTTTTATTGTTTCCTTTGGACCTACATTCGATCAAACGCTCACCACTACGTTTCTACTTCAAGTGCATAGAGTGGGACTTTGGCGGAGTTTGACATTGGGATGAAAAATTGTATGATACGACGCAGCATTGGGAATTTTTCAGAATATTTCCATGTCAGTGAAAGATTGCTGCTCATTCATTATTTTTGACGATACTTTGATTTACTAAACTTTCATCTGGAGTCCCCATGATGAGTAGGTTGAAATCTAAATTTTTTGCCGGGATATAAGTTGAGCATCTCAAATAGTTTTTTTTTTGTGGTGTTCCTTGAACATCAAATTTTATTCTTGGCTAGCTTTTGCCCGCGACCTCTTCCGCGTAGACGTCGTACCGAACCATTTAGTCAGCGCACGCCGGTAAAGCATCACACTTTGCCCCTTTTTCTCCGACTTGATTTACATATAATGTTATTTTTCACTGAACTCTTAGTTTGACCATAATAAAATATAGCCTAAATCACTCGTGAATAGTTTAGCTGTCAGTGAGTAAAATAAATGATATGATGGGATCAGTATTACCAAAGATTACCTTGTATAAACAAACACAGGAACAAAGTAAGACACTTGACCTCTTAATAGTAGTCTAGATATCTGCCCGTTTACCAAAGATAAGCAAAATCGAATTTCGCTATTTCTAATCGATGAATATTTGTCATGTGATAACAATACTATTGGCTGCGTCTAATAGCTTACAGCGCTCGAAACCGCTGCACAAAATTTGACAGTTTTCCATGGTGAAATATCAAATTTTGTGAAGCGGCATTAAGCGCTGTAAGCTGTTCGTAACCATTGTCTTCATTTCTCCAAGTGAATACATCACACACAGTTTTTTTTTCTATAGAATAAGCAGAGTTCAACTTATAGAATATTTTAAGCATTAATGTTCAGTAATCTCGAAAAACTTGTCCTTCAAGCGACCGTACTACGAGAACATCTACAATTGTTCGATTGTGCATTCACCTTGACTGAAGAATATCTAACCAAATACGTAAGGCAACTGAAGCTGAAAAAGGAGTTTCTGCGATAAAAATAAGATCTTCGTTTTGTCTCCTGTTTACTAATTGGTATTTAGTTCAGAAGCATATTCAGGAATTTCCCACAGTCAACAAATACGGAACACAATGAGAATCCTCTGGAGAACAATCTACAGAATGTTCCCAATTCTACGAGTGAAGACACTGAAAGGAACATTTCAAGAAATGTTATCACAAAAAGATTTTTATGTTGAATTTTTGATTTGCATTTAGTGAAAAAGATAAAAGATGATTGAGTTTCGACCTCCGAACTCGACTTCGGAGGTCGAAACTCAATCATCACCTAGAAGATGGCAAATGAGACTTTGCCGAAACGTTGTGACAATTATCCTTCAGAGGATCAAAAACACACAGAACACGGAATGAAACCCGAAAACACCATATATATATATATATATATATATATATATATATATATATATATATATATAAACACGAGGTTATATATCATGAAGTCGGTCTGATGGAAAAATAATGCTTTCTTTAGCTACTCGAGTTTCTTTCTTATTTTACAGTGACCTGAAATGGGCCATAACTGTTGCATATATTTTTGAAGTCATCAATATTATCAGTAAGTACAGCACATATATCATCCACGATTTTGTTCGGAAGAGGAAGCAGAAAAGGTAATTTTGGGATACATTTGTCTAATGAATCATCCATTACACATTGAGCCAAATTGGGTGATATAGTAGCTCCAATTGGGGTGTCCTGTATTTATTTATAATAAGTGCCAATTATTAACGAATACAGTAGTAAAAAATAAATAAGAAATTGATTATGAAAGAAAGATACATGATATATCTATCAAGTCATCCACAGAAAAAAAAAGAATTCAAAAGATTTCACCTCCGTCAGTCATTGATGAGAATTTAAAAAAATTATACTATTATTATGTTCTTAACCTCCAAAATTTTTTAAAAAACCTTTTATACATAAGTACAAAAATATTGATGAAACAGAAAACAATCACGATGAAATTTCTACAAATAAATCCTGTCCTATTCCTTGAATGAACTCAAACAAGAAAATAATATCAAAAGTAAAATGAAAACTTTGATCAAATTACATTCAAAATTGAAAGATGAAGATCCAATATTCGAAAAATCTCATTTAGGTCTATGGAATTCATTGTAATGATTTTGAGAAAAAATGTATTGGTCAAACAAAGAATAATTCAAAAACACGAATAGCTTTCAACAAAATTATTGTAGAAATGAATAAACAATTTTAGAACAACAACAATAAAAAAAATTATTTACATTAACAGAACATTTCATTGAAAATGATCTTTCTTATGATTATGAAAACACAAAAAATTCTTTATATTGAAAAAAAACCTTAACAAACGTCCCCTTACAGAAATAGCTGAAATTGAAACAAGAAAAAACAATATGAATTGAAAGAACAAATATTGAGAGTCTCAGTGAAATTATTTCATTTCTGTTGCAACACTGAATATGTAATATAACACTGTCATCAATGAAAAGAACACTATGAATTTCAAAATCGATAACTTCAACTTTCATTGGGAAGTTCAAAATTATCATGTTTTATCCAATCATTTCATTTTTTGAGACAACCTCAACTAGCACAAGAATGTATTTTATATACATACTGTTTATATGTCCATTTTCTTATTGCAGCCCTCGAAGAAGCTGATGAACATTAGCGAAAGCTCGGGTCTAAATTATGATAGGGATGGAATATCTATTGCTATATGGACATGTTTGCTTAGTGTCTGTGCAAAATGTATTATAAAAAATGCGTTATGAATAATTTCTCATGATTATTACATCTGCTGAAACACTTGATTTTCATTGTCATCAAATTGAATCAAGCGCCTCAATTTGTAAATTAATGAAAGATAAAAATTCGAGGTCTACCTTAACGATTCATAACCTTTGATATAATTCTGAATCGAATAACAGCTGCCATAGATTTTGAAACTCAAACCACTATTTGATGACTTTGATATTCGTATTGAGATGTTAATTTGCCAATTTTTCATTTACTCAAACAAAACGTAAAAACATGGGAGTATATATAAAACCGTGAAAACACCATATAAGGAAACTATTGCATACAAAAAATCTGGTTCAAAAACATTAAGTAATTTTTTCTTCACTGAGTTCTTAGACTTTTTTTTAATTCATAATCACACAATGACTCAAGCGTCATAGTTGATCAATATGTGTCGATGTGGTATAATCAGCATTGATTTGATGTGTTGTCGAGATGTATTCCAAGTAGTTCTACTGGCTGAGAAGACCGAATTTTAATGAGCAGATGGATGTGATTACCTATATATTTCATTATTGGCTTTAAATCCTATTGACAATCTCATACCGCACATATGTCAAAAAGTTTAACAGATGTCACACGTAAAGGTATGTCCACACCAACGGAACATAGAGGAACTTTTGTGTTTCTGTTGCGAATTATGGAAAAAGTTCCATTGTGTTCCACGAAGTTTCACTAAGTTGTTCTTTGTTCCGGAACAAAATCTGAAAAGTTCCGACGTGTTGCGTGTTTCCATTTTTAGCGGTAAACATCAAAAGAATTAGTGGAACATGCGGCAACCAAGCAAGGTTGGAACCTCTTGTCGCGGCGGTCTGGACGGTTTGTTTCGAAATTTTCATTAATAGTGACTTGTGACTGCGGCCGCAAGCATGTTTACGTGGAGTAACGACAAATCGATAGAATTGATTGAAAACTACAAAACTTTACCATGCCTGTGGGACCACAGTGATGCTAAATACAAATGTCGGAATGAAAAACATGATGCATGGGCCAAGCTTTGTGATGTCACCGGTGCAAATGAAGCGGAGGTTAAAAGAAAAATCAAGAATATGGTTGCCCAGTTTTTCCGAGAACGAAAAAAATACCGTTCGTACAAAAAATCTGGAGCCGGTGCACACTTTATTTCTAAATGGTTTGCCTACAATTATATGCTGTTCCTCGCTGATAAGAATAAAGTTCGCCATTGTACAGAGAAAGGGTTTCAGGATGAGATACAGGTAAGTGTGTTGCCATAGACTGTTTATTTTGTTAATAATTGTTTTGCCAAGTAACCATTCCCTCCCGCGACATAAAATACTCAGCAAATTCTTCTCTGACTTCTTTTGCTTCAATGGTAGAATTGCGCGCTATTTTCTGTAGCGCAATAAATCCAGGTTGTCCATTAATTTCGGTCCTCCACGTGCCAGGTATCACTGCGCCAGTATCTTTATCCTCAGAATCAAATGTACCTGCTGGCGTATATCTTCTTCTAGAACATTTGCTACGTCTCATATAATTATGTAAATATATACAAGCAGTCACAATGGATTCCACTTTTTCAGGACCAAGAAGTAGTGGTTTTCGTAGTACTCTAAATCGTGCTGATAGTATTCCAAAAACGTTTTCCGAAACCCTCCTAGCCCTAGAAAGCCGATAGTTGAATATTCTTCTAAGCGATCCTTTGCCTTGACTTCCCGGATATGGCTTTAGTGAATTTGGAGACAGTGGAAATGCGTCGTCTCCCAAAAAAACAAAAGGAACCAATTTGCTTCTTCCTGGTAGACGGTTTTTGACCGGTAAATTGAGTGCACTGTCCATTAAAAGTTTTTTAAAACGAGTATTAGCAAAAACTCCTCCATCCGAGATACGTCCTTGACAACCGACATTGAGATATAAAATCTCATACATTGCATTTGCAACGATAAAAAGCACAACACTGAAAAAGCCTTTGTAATTGTAGAAATCACTGCCACTATTTGCTGGTGCTTGTACCATAATGTGCTTGCCATCCATTACTCCGACACATTGAGGAAAATTCCAAAGAGAGTTGAATTGGTTTGATTCTATTCTCCAGTCTTCAGCGTTTTGAGGCATCTGAAATATTTTTTTATTGTTTTTTATCTAGACTATAAAAATGCAATGGCTAAACATATAACGGTTTATAGTTTTATTATTTCCTACATTTACATTGGCCCGTGAACTGCATGTAATAACTTAAATAACAAATTTATACTTGCAGGACGATGCAAGTTCTGACGAGAGTGATAATGTGGAATACAACGAATTAGAATCGCAGTGTTCTACATTAGAAGAAACTATAATAGATGAAACCACTAATAATGATGATATGTCTCAACCAGACCCATCACCCGAAAATAATGAAAGTCAATCATCATCAGGACCTGCGTCAATAGGATCGCAAATGAAAACGTCAATAGAAGGTACAATACATGAACCGCCAAAAGCACGTACCAAGGTGTTTAAGAGTCCTGAATTAAAAAAGAAATATAAAAGGAAATCTACTGATGATCGACAAGAAGAGGCGTACAACATTTTGCAAGAACTGCAAAACAAGAAGCCCAGAAATCGTTTCCAGGTATTTGGGGAACACATAGCTTTCAAAATTCAGAGTCTTCGAACAGAACACGCTCAAAATACAGTTGAGCATCTCATTTCAAATATTTTATGGGAGGCTAGCATGGGAAAATATGACCAACCTCCTCATTTTACTCCATATGCATATGCTCATCAGTCTACTGCTCAATTTACTACCACTCAACCTCCCGCATTTTCACCAGCTACCTCACAGATATCTCATCATTCGTCTGATGCATTGTCATCATATGAAAGTCATCAATCGTCAATGCTTTCCCCAGGAAACTCACACTCAGCGGATTCACAAGTATTAGTAAATAATGAAAATAATTCCATGACAGGTGTAGACTCAAACATTCTGTATGAAGCCATCCGAGACGCCGGGGTTCTTTAAAAATTGTGTATGTTTTATGTTCTTATTCTTAAAATAAAATATCTACTTTCCGACTAACCAATTTTAATTTACAGCCCCATTATTACTATACACCATACCATAGTTAATACAATTTTACTTACTTTTACTTCTTCTTTTAAAACTTCTACAATCGCCGCACACACCTCTGGAATAATAAGCGAAATTGATTGCTTCGAAATTTTGAACAGATACATCAAGGAATGGTAAGAATCGCCTGTAGCTAAGAACCTTAGCGTAAGAAGTAAACGTTCTAGCGGTGAGATTGCTGCTCTGTAATTCGTGTCAGCTTTTCGAATTAATGGGTCAATGCGGTGTAATAACCATTCCAACTCCGAACTCGACATTCTGATGAAATTTTGAAGGTGCCCATCACATATTTGCCCAGTTACTAAATCGTCTTGTTTTAGGTCATTACAGAGCTGCAATGCTCCATATTGTGATCGCCTTTGGAGACTCGGACGAACCCAAACTTTCCGTTTTCTTTTTTTCTTGTTCTTACTTAAAATAATAAAGGCTGCCGCTGCAAGTGCCAAAAGGCGGTCGTCCTCGTCGCACCACATTTTGTTGACTGTCTATTTTATTTATGCACATTAATTGCGCACACAATGTTTAACTGGTGTGGACAGAAATGTTCCACCAAGTAAGTTGGAACAGAAACAACTAGGAACACCACAAAATTGTGTTGCGCCGGTGTGGACAACAAGTTTCTCTGTGTTGATATATGTTCCAAATTTTCGAAACACAGAGGAACCAAGAGCAACACAAAGTTCCTCTATGTTCCGTTGGTGTGGACATACCTTAAGGGATTATACATTGAACAGAAAAGTTACTATACATATAAGCACGTTTATAGGAATCCTGAGAAATTCCATTATCATTCCTTCAACGTTTTTCTTGGCGAACGAATATTGTTATGGAAAATGATTCGATGATTTGTATACTAGCATATGCATATATTAAATACTAATGAACTGACAATAAATACAATTTCGAGATTACATTTTTGCTCGATTAGTACCCTGAAATAGTTGAGGAAACGAATACAGGCTTGGTTTTTCAAAATCAGCCTTTTCTAGTTTATACATTTGAAATGGTTGATGAATGGAATCGGCAGTTCAAAGTGCGAAAATTTATTACCCAGGTGGTAAATACACAGAAATTATTGGATGTTTTGATGTTGAACGCTTTTGACCTGTCAATTCTGGAAACGAATTGAGCACGAACTGATTTCAACATCCGACGAAAGAGAGACATATATTTAAACGCATTATATCAAATTATTTTTCCTGGAAGGAGATTTGGCCCCGCAATCAAAACCAGTTCGGCTTATCGCCCACTAAATCACGTTCAGATCCCACAAATCACCTTCCAGCGCACAATAGCACCTAATTTAATTTTGATAACAAATGACCGTTCACGATCCGAACTAACTGGTCAGCGTTGAAATTAAACACATTTCATTAGTGAAATTAGTAGAAGGGAGCCATCTATCTCAATTATTCTCAAAAAGAGCGGTATATCATATGAAAGTCATGAGACTGATTCACTTCTAGAAGTGCCTCCGGATATTGCAAAATGAACATATAATATGAAGTATCTGGTTGAAAAAAAAATCTTCATTTTCTACGAAGTTGTGCTCGTTCGTTCTCGTGGTCGTGTACATCCGCTCTTACTAGTGTGCAAACTATTTTCCTACTCGGCAGCTCTCTGAGGCAATAAGAAATGTTTGATGTACCTATAAGAGAAGTTATAGAACTGTAAAATCTTGAATCGATGATGGCAGCGAACAAACGGGCTATATTCAACGAGAAAAATCCCCAAAGAGGCTGACAAATCAATCCTCCTAATATCTCCACCGTCGTATACATGAAACGGTTCTGTGAAGGAAACGTGACAAAATCATGCATTCGAACATTATGTGACGATTGTGTACATATTCGAATAATCCTGAAGGTTATTAAAAGACTGGGTGACACAACGAACGGAAAGCAACATGAGAGCCCTGATTCTTGGCAGTCAATTGATTTATAATTATTTTTGATACCAATCAGAAATCATTGATACTTACAATCGGCTAATCCGTACCTGCCGTGTGAAAACGCGGAGGAGTTGAATAATTATTGTTCACTTTAACAATTTTCTGTTGTTTCGATGATTTACTGGTAAAATTGCAAAAATGAAAACTTAACAACGGCCTTGAGTTTGAATTAGCACACTAGTAATTTTCTGATTAATAAGCACTACTAAAGCATGATTCCATTTCAATTATGTCAATCAGATTCAAGAAATTCATGTATCCTTTTTTATTTATCAATCTCAAATGAAATTCAGAAATATATTCTGGAATAACGGACTTTGAAGTAAGTTTCCGTGAAGATTGTCTTTTTGTGTACTTTGTGTTATGATTGATGAAGCCGTTTCATGAATTTCGTTATTGTTATATGCATATTTCGAGCCCAAGACAACTGACGAACTGAGTTCGACTTCTCGACATAGGAATAATAACATATAAAACCTTATACTAACTGGTCATTCATAAGTTCCCATGAAAAAACTAGGTGAACTCCGTTAGAAATAGTGTATACCAAGCACCAACAAAATAATAGAACTGTTTTTACCGGTTGACCACAATATTTGATGCTCTTCCCTGGTTTGACATAAAACCATTTCTTACCATCGAGTTATTACTTCAAAGAAGGAGATAGGTGAAATAGTTCACCAACTTCATCTGACGAGTGTTTATGTCAATTTGCCAATATTTATAAGATTTTCATTGATATAAATATACTGCTTCGGAAAGTGCATGTGATGAAATCGAATCATGTGTTTCAAAATTAATTATGATCATGGAAAATTTTGTTTCGACATTCAATCATCCCAGAGCCAATAAATAGACAATTCAACAAAGTAGTTTCGAACAATTTTAGCAGTTCGATGCGTTTGCATTAATTTTGATTGAAAATAGCCAACATCAAAATGTATAGCAAATTTCAATATGCTATAAAAAAAGGAATCGACTCTCTCACAATTTTGGAATTCATCTATTTTTGAATAGTTTACGAATACAATTGTGATACATCTCTCGAATTCTTTCTTGTTTTCTCTTATTCCACCCTGTACAATTTTTGTGGGATAGATATGCGATGAAATATAATTTTAATTCTGAAGAAAATCGCCTTCACAATCATGAAATGTGAATTGAGCCCAACAGGCTGTTTGTTGAATGGTAAGAGAACGTTACTGGTGTAATGCTTCGTTTCCCTTGTGATTTTCTTGAAAATAGAATCTGACGACAATAACCAACCGATACATCCTTATTATCTCCAAGTGCATGTGAGCTATCTACCGACAGACGTTAATAGGTAATAAGCAGTCGATGTTGCAATTCCCATGGCTTCCAGTTTCACTATAAACGGAGCATTCCCGTGGAAGAGCAAAAAGACACTCATCACATGGCGCTTTAAAGTGTAATCGCGTCTACGAGAAGAACAGGTGTCGTTTTATTTCTTTATAGATGAAGACTTTGCGGAAAAGGAGATCTCCGACCTCTTTTAATAAGTTTATGCATATGAGACGGGAGCCTCGGAGAATTCACACACTCGGTACATCCTGTTTCATGAGTGTCGAGTTTAAATCGAAACGAGTTATCTGTAATGCTGGTCGATGGAATTCTCTTATCTCGATTCTGAGTAACAATATATTTGTATTGGTAATGGATTACTATGGGTGAAATTGTGATAAGGTGGAAATTGTGACATATACTCGACCGTAATAAAAAAATCTGAAAAATATCCACGAAGCATTATTCTCTATTCGGCAACAATAATACAAAAACTACTCACTTTCCTTCTACTTTTTCTTTGTGAAACGCAAACTTCGATTTTTTTGACAGAGGGAAAGATGAATCGAAATAAAGAACATGAATCTTCCCATTGATGAAAAAGAGTTACGGAAATATCGGCCTAGGCAGAAACGTGTTATCAATGGGTCTACATAAATCAGTACAAAAATAAATAAAAATAAACGTATATTTCTTGGAATTCAAGATATCTGATATTGCACACATCTGAACTAACTATGGATATTTCAAATACGCTGTGAACCACATCGGATGCCGAAGGCCCTAGGGGCATATACAAGTTGTGATTAAGCTTCCCTTCGAATGTTGAAAATAAGATTTACACCAACTTAGGAGAGTTGGCTGACATGGAAAAATATGAAAAAACAATGTTCTCGTTGGTATACTAAAAGGTATATTATACATATAGGGAACAATATAAATGAAGAATAGTCTTTATATTCAGGAAAAAGAGTTGAAGGAGAAGAATATCTTTTTGAAAAATTGAATTTTTCATTTCAGATGAAAAATTGTTTCTTGAGTAATCGTTCAGATAAAGAGGTATTTTTTAGTTGCCCAAATGGTAATTTCTAAGTTTTTTTGGGCTTATATTACACTTACTAACAAATTGAATGGAATGGCACTGAAAGATGTAACACGAAACATATCAAGAAAGTGAACACTCATTTTTTTAAATGAAGATACATTTTTAGTGACCTTCAGTAATTTTGGTGGCCTGGTATAGCAGATGACGCCTTCGATTTGCTCTTCTTGTTTGAATGCCTCATGCTTTTTTTAATGAATGATTAATGTTTTATTCTTGAAAATGGAAAGGTCTAGAAATCCTCGAGGTTTATTAAGGTTGTTTCTTTGTGATCGAGATGATCTAGAATATACATTATAGAATTTTATTTTGAAGAGTCAAAAATGTCTTTATAATTCTATATAGGATACCTAAAATTAGTGAAATTTGCTTTTTCAATATTTCTATATTTTTGACCACTTTAAATTTTTATTTATATACGACCCTAAAAATTTAGTGAATGCGGAATATTCAATGGATTCACTCTCAAATTTGATCGAAACTTTCGAATTATTAGATATTAACTTCCTTGGAATGAATGTGTATGAAGATTTATTGTAATTCCAACTCAATTTGTGTCTATGATTTTTGATACTGTACGTATCGCTAACTCCTGGTCCCTGAAAAAAAATTTTTAGTATGAGTATACGGTACTGTTTGCAAATGAGAGCATTATTTTAGCACAGATCAAATATGTGCCTCATTACTCAATAAAATTGTAATGAGCAGACAGGACGCATTCTAGTATATTTTGAAATGAAGCAGTCATTCCTGAAATTATATAGGCATTATCACGCCAAAGAGCAACTTGGGGTATTGGCACTGACACTGAAGTTTGCAGAGTCCCATTCTTAACATATCTGCCAATGGTTGTAGCGTTCACATAAATACTCACCTGTCGGTGACATATCGAAAATTGTTTTTTTAAATCCTGTTTGTTGTTAAGGATATTTTTATGTAGTGTAACTTTTATTGTATGAGTATTTCATCAATTTAAGATTTTTTCCCAATACTTGATTAGGAATCATGTAATTTTTAATGTGATAAAGCTATGAAGATAAAATATATTGACAACGAATATCAACTTCCTACTGTGGAGAATTGTGAATGAGAATTGTGGTTTCAATCAATTTTTGAAATGAATTCAAGCCATTGAGAATGAATTTGAATTGAATCACAACTCACAATTCGCGTTTTTGAATAAATTTCAAATGATTCAGCAACTGTGGATATTCAGAATTGACCAGCCCATTGAAATATTTGCGAAATCCGTAGTCGTTTGTGAAATCGTTGGGAGTTTTCACGGTAACATTCCCATGCGAAACCAAAGGTCGTTTCTGACAAAAGCGGCATGACTCAATGCAATGTTTTGCAGTCGGAAAGTCTAGCGGAAAATTAGTTACCGAAGTTTTACATAATTACGAATGACTTGTATGGAAGGTCGTCAATTAAATAGCGATTTGTCATCGGTAATTTATCATTATCTCGTTTCGAACATCGCAGTATTGTACGGAATCGGAATTATGTTAAAGCAATCGTACTTTGTCATTTGCCATTCAGGTGTTGTATATTACGTTCGTTCATTTATTGCAGGAAGTTCATCATCATTTTTTAATAACCATAATCAACATCTCCATTTCGATCTTTTCCCAATTAGATTCAGAGGCGTAGATAGACTTTATTCCACTTCTTCAAATTCACCTGAATGGTAGAACCTCAAAAAATAGAGAATACAAAAAGTATCTGACCTAGCTACAAGACTATTTGTATTGAAAAGTGTTGAATTATAAGAGATAGGTGCATGAAGAATGAAGTATAAGGTACAGATTATCCAATCCATCTTGGCAAAGGAGTAATGACGTATATGCCCAGCAATCTCTGTGAAGTATGGTGAGTTGAAAAAACACTTATTATATGTGTTCACTGTGTTGAAATTTATTCCTAGTAGTTGTTTTCTCTTTCGTCATGGTTTGCACTACCAGTGTGCAACTGGAAAAGTAGCTGAGTTTGTGCCAGGATGGATTGGATAAGCTGTACATGGAATAATAAGGAAGATAATACCTAGCAGGTATCAATTACTTTAGTAGAGTACTGAGTCCACATTCTGCCAGTGCAGACAGTCTAAATCGAAATTATGATACCCAATGTTTTTTTTCCCTAGATATGAACTTCTTAGTCTATTACATAGATATCACTTTTCCCATCTCGATTTATATTTCGAATTAATGAAGAATTGTGACATCACGCTCTATCAAACAATATATATGTAATATATGTATAGTTCCATTCCAATTCATCAAACAGTTGCGAAGTGAACATAATTTTAGTCCAATTACTTCGATTCAGGAGCTATAACTCTAGAGTGACAAGGCCGAAATTGAACATATTAGAGATTGGAATGGAAAAATTCAGTTTCAGATTTTCACTGTGCCCCAATGGTGAGATCATTACCTCGTATAGGAAGCAATTTTCGAAAAAATATGTGCACAACTTTTAGAGGAGAGTTTCCAAGCTCTTTAATTTTGTTCGTATACATTATATCGAAATTGTCAATCCCATCCTAGTTATAGATGCAATACCGATTTTCCGAGATTTCCCGGGAATTTTCACCATTTTCCATAGCTGCTCGCATGCAGATTTTTTTTCTCGAAGTTCTCAAAAAATAGAAATCACAACTTCAATAAAAAAAAAATATGAAAAAAATTACAAGCACTCTCTGTTGCCATATAGGCAGGGGTGTAGATGTTTCAGACGGAATTTTTCTTTCTTTTTGTGAATAAATCAAACATAAACGATGAGATTGGAACCTTTTGTGTAAAAGTTGAATCTTTTCCTAGAGATCAACTACCCAATACCAAACTGATATTTTTGCACTCGACCCGCGTTTCGCTAACAAGGTTAGCATCTTCAGAGAAAAATTGATATAAAAATATCAATTTGGTGTTAGGGTAATTGATCTCTAGGAAGAGTTTCAATGAATCAAATGTCTTTGAATGATATACACGTACCTATGAACAGAAACTGTCTGTAAATTTTTTTGATTCAACTTCTTTTATAGCAGTTGTATATTCTACTTTTTGTTTCGGAGAAAAAGACAAAAAAATAATTCATCAAACTCCATTCTCTTCGTAAAAATATCGCTGCCGCCGCCATGTTGTCCACTGTTTGGAAAAGGCAGCACTGCTTTTTCATATAGTCCTACCCCTCCCCTTTTTGGGGGAACAATTACAATACGGGAAATCATTACAGAATCCTAAACATTTTTTTGTAATTTTTTTTGAGGCGTTGACCGGTCCTAGACATGGCAGCACTGCCATTTTGTGTTCTCCTATGAATGAAATATCGAATTATCATTATAGGTTTAGTGTCGTGGCCTCTTAGACTACAAGTCCCTCATTTCTTTAGGAAGACTGCCCGTGTACCAAAAATGATTTCTATTGGATTAGTCTCAGGTTCAAAAACCTGGTTATTGGACTATCTAAGCAGATGTGTGCAGTTTATTGTCTCGATACCAATCCATGCACGCAAGGTCTTTGGACCATATGTACCAACCGAGCCGTTAGTGCTGTAAGTTTTTCGGATTTCCCTATAGTTGGAATAGCCAATGCACTAACTTAAAGACAGTACATTAGGCGTCCTTTGCTTGCACAGTCTTTGCCTTCTGGGTGGATTAACAAGAGTGTTCGAGAAGGTAAATATTGAAAATCTCAATCCCAGATAGAAATTACAAGGGAAAGCTAGGATACATCATCGGAGAAACCTACAAAATTAATCTCTGACAAACCTTTCCATTCCGGATATCATTTTTAAATTATAACAAAAACAAAATTATTTCACTTTATTTAGATAACTGGTTAGTGTTCACTTAAAGAATATAATTTGATTTTCACTTCTAAGATCATAACCTTATTCTGCTTTTCTCTTCAGTTAAGGAGTGAATCAAGGATAAAAACAATTTCCACTAACAATGTAATCATCTTTCTTTTCTACAAGTTGGAGGTAAACCGAGCATGCCAAGTAAAAAAGTTGCGCGCCTCACCGGCAGAGTCATGAATTGAGTTCATGAGACAATGCGTTAACAAGTCCGTATATAGATGTAATGAAATTTACATTTCGCTCCAGGAAAATAAGATACTTCGTCTCACAATCTAAGAAAGGTGGAATGATAGAAATTGATAAAATTACATTTCACAACGTTCAAATATAACTTCATAAATATTATAATTTATGTGGAGATTGAATTGATCTACCGACAATTGTTGAAAATCTACATTTAAGAAAAACAACTACAGTTTCTTGCACGATTCTCACTAACAACGGCTTCATAGACACGAAAAACACGTGTGAGTTTTGTGAATGCAGTGGTAGGTATGATTTTGTTTTATTCCTCTCAAAAATGGAAACAAAACTCACACCAAAAATATCAGCTCTCTATTGTGTAACAATCTCAGGGTATATTGAAAAAATAATAAAAATACAAAAATTACCAAAACATTTACAATCTAATTCAACACTCTGTATACAAATAAAAACAACAACTGAAATGTCAATAGTGTCAATGTGACTTATTCAATGTTTGTTAATTGTCATGTTCCGATATTCCTGAACAGTACTGTCCAGCTAATTCAGTCGTTCCGATTTCACTGACATTCACTGGCAATTATTTCGCGCCAATTTTTGAGGTACCCTGTTAGAGACTAAAAAATTACTGGTGCTACTGCTGCAGAAGTGGTCCTGTAGTCCCAGTATTCCCCAAATTCAGTTATAGTCCGGGAGGTAGTGTCACTTTTATACAAGTCATTTTATGCACAATACAATTCACTCATTAAAGTTGTTTCCATATACCTGAATACTGAACCGACCGTCAGACTCTCCAGTAGCGGTGGGTATAGTCGGAGGAAGCTGCTGAATATAACCAGTTATTTAAAAAAAAAAGTGATTTTATGCACTCCATAATTTTCAAAGTTCATTATTCTCAAGGTATATTGAACTAATAAAGTCGTCAGACCCTGATCTGCGGGTGGATTGTTCGTCAGTCACGTGTAGTAACGTATCCTGAATTTTGAAAAAAAAAGTAATAGTATGCAGTCTGAATTTTTTTTAGTTTACAGTTTATAGCATAAAAAGTACGAATTTAATCGTCAGACGTCATGGAAATAGTGGAAAACCCGTCAGTCGAGCAATCGTAGTGGATCTCAGCTGTCGGAAAAATCGGCGCGCGACATCTTTTGCGGTCCAACTGACGGACTTTCCACCACGTCTGACGATTATATTTATTTTTTATACCCAAAAAACTATCTCTGAAAAAAAATTCGGGATGCATACAATGACTTTGATAAGATAAATGAAAGGTAATAGATTTATCATTAAAGATTGAAAATGATTATCAATATTATGAAAATGATTGTAAATTTTAATAGGTTTCGTGAGTCATAATTTATTTTTTAAATAAAATATGAATGAAATCGTATAAAAAAAGTAATGAAAATGTTGAAAATTATTCTGATTCTTCATATTCGCTATCAGAATCACTCGCGCCCGGTGAACTTTCATCGCTGCTGTCTTCCAACCCGCTTTCATCGCAATCTTCATCTTCATCGTCGTCTTGCGATTTTGTTTCGTCTAAATGATTTGAAAAAATGTATTAATATGAAGTGGAGGTTGAAGATTAACAATTCAATGTCAGAGAAAAGTATGATAAATACCTATAATATTATCATTTCCATCTTCGATTGAGTTCATGATGCTATTTATCGAAGGCAATTGATCTCCTTCGAACCATTTGAAAACGTATCTGTTATTCTCCTCTTTCCATCCATAATCAGTTGGAGTTGGATGAGTTGGTGTTTGTTGAGATGCGTGAGTCCACAATTGAGCGATATAACTGCTCCTCAATAATTGTTGTTGCAATACTAAATGACACGGTGGAAGAGCCCTCGAATGTTTTATTCACTTTTAATATATCTTCATTTTTATTAACCTTGTATGTTTTCATGAATGCTGCTACCTGAGATAAATTTACATTATTTATATTATTAAAACCATAGATACGGCAAACAAATTCTTCCAATACTGCAAAATTCTCATGAGAGTTTGGGTGCAACTCTTGAGATAATTGAATGAAAGCTTGTATATAACGGTTTGATTTCTTTAGTAAATCGAACGGTCTTCTCTTTCCTCTTCTGGAAAACGCAGGAAAAAGTATATTAAACCATACATTATATATGAATTGAACCATATAATACCTAACATATAGAAATATACAAAACGCAATAAAATTATTATCCTACTTGGTAAGAAACTAGTCATAAACAACTATTGAATTGAAATGATACTTACCTTGGACCTGCCGATGGTTCCAATAAAGATTCATCATTTATAATAACTCTATACTTTTTAGGTAGAGCTGTAAATATTCGGTAGCACTGAGAATGATACAAAGCAATCGGTGATACATCTGCAGCTAATCTCACTTCATTCATATATAATTGATGTTCTTGTCGAATATTTAGTACATTTTTACATTTCGCAGGAGTGTCCACTTTTTTTGGAGCAGAAAACACAAAATGGTTTTGAATCAGCCATGCTTTACACACGTAAGACTTGATCACATGAGCGGCAATGCGCAAACTAACCGAAACAGCTACTGTAGACCCTTAATATGCTTTGTAGAATGATGGGCATGGCCCAGAGCTCTTCAGGTTGACCGACAGTCATTCGAAATCTGAAGTTAAGCAACGCCGAGCGCGGTTAGTACATGGATGGGTGACCATGCAGGGAAATCAACCGTGTTTAAAGCCCGTATAGCTGCAGCAAAATAGCATATCATAGCTCGCAGGCAATATATCAATGAACACAAGATATATTGATGATATGCCGTCCTTCGGAGGGGACGTTAATCCGGCGGTCCCGAGTCCATGGATGTTGGGCTCCATAAAGATCCCTAGCTCTGGTTGGAATACCAGAGGGTTCGGCAAAATTTCCGGTTGGGGGAAGTGGGCTCACCGGCGTCGGTGATTGGCCTTAGTAGCGGAAATAGGCCGACGTTAAAGAAAGAAAAAAAAAAGATGCTTTGTAAACACGGCTTCTTTAGTAAGGGATATAGAAGAAACGGAGCAGGTTGTCGAATCCTAGCTATTCTCTACTATTCGTTTTGAAAACATCAAGCACCACTTTAATAAAAATTATGCTAACGATTTTTTTAAATTATTACTTTATACTGAATTGTAATTTCATTTGTTATTATTGATACGACATTAACACAGGAAAATTTTATTACAGTCATTGTATGCATCCTGAAATTTTTTTCAGAGATAGTTTTGTGAATATAAAAAATGAATATAATCGTCAGACGACATGAACGTGGTGGAAAGTCCGTCAGTTGGACCGCAAAAGATGCCGCGCGCCGATTTTTCCGAGAGCTGAGATCCACTTCGATTGCACGGCTGACGGGTTTTCCACTATTTCCATAACGTCTGACGATTATTTTTGTACTTTTTATGCTACAAACTGTCAACTAAAAAAATTCCAGACTGCATACTATTACTTTTTTTTTCAAAATTCAGGATATGTTACTATGCGTGACTGACGAACAATCCACCCGCAGATCAGGGTCTGACGACTTTTTTAGTTGAATGTACCTTGAGAATAATGAACTGTGAAAATTATGGAGTGCATAAAATTACTTTTATTTTTTTATTACTGGTTATCTTCCGCAGCTCCCTCCGACTCTACCCACCACGGTCGCGCGATCTGACGCTCGGTTTGGTATTTCGTAACATAAAAACTACTTAATCGATTGAATTGCATTGTGCATAAAATGACTTATAAAAAAGTGACAGTACCTCCCGGACT
>JAVJAQ010000110.1:260521-581216 GCA_032362365.1 Zygogramma bicolorata
GGCATTCCTCTTGCATATGAAGGTTTTGGTTTGGATCAAAATTCGACTACTCCTAATAATCATCGTACAATTAATACTCAATAGAAACCTTCAGAAACAATTTCAACTGCGGCGGGTTTGATAAATGTCAATGTTGCCAAATGTATTTTCTGCTTCAAACCACAAAAGCTCACTTTGGAGCAGAAGAGAGAAGAAAAATCGAAAAAGGTGCATGTTATCTTTGTCCAAAGATTGGTCATCAAGCCAAGCGATGTCGTATTAGATAGAAATGTGTCATACCCAATGAAACCAATGGCATTTTGATGTGTCCTGACTTACCTGCTGACAAAAATGAACAGCACGAGTCATCATTCGGAAACGAGAATAAGGAAAAAGTAAACCAAGTATTTGGAAACCACACCAAGCACGTCTTTCTGCAAACGCTTCTTGTGATAATAAGGAATAGAAATATATCCCGAAAAATAAGAGTTCTTATTGATGTTGGATCTCAGCGTTCTTATATTCTGAGATCAACCGCAAATAAACCGGGATATGCACCAAAACGCAATTAAATTGTTGTACAATTATTGATTGGGGGTATGGAAACGACTGGAAAGCATCATAATTCATGTTATGTCAGATTGAGTGAAGGAAATTATTTATGTACATTCGAATCTCTTGATCAACCCATGATATGCAATGATGTTTCTTCTGTCTTTTATGGTACATGGATGGAAGAATTGAACGCATTGCATATTGAACTCCGCGATACTCTGAATTCAGACCCAATAGAAATTTTAATCAATGTTGACATTGCTGGTAAACTATTTACCAGGCGAAGACATATTTTGAAATGTGGGCTAGTGGCAGTTGGAACCCTCTCAGGATGGACGCCCTTGGGCAAAATTCCCTCAGATATTCCAATTGTCAGCATTACCATGACAATATATCTCCTTGCTTAACAACCAATCAGTCTATTTCAAATTTTGAAATTCAGCCAATAGAATCCGAATTACAGTGAAAATATAGCTTGTCGCTGTATTTTCACGGTGATAAACCTGCTTAGTTTTTGTTTTACTAGCTGTCAAGTGAAAATAATGATTTAAATTATAAACGTCAAATCTATGTGTTTTGATTAGTTATATTTCTTAATCAATATGAGCGATCGTTGGGGACAAATGGCGATTGGTATCATAGATGAAGCAGTGGAAAAGAGTATTCCCTTGAATACGGCCAGAAATAAAGAATCAATTACCAGGCAATTCAACAATTTTTGCTCAAACAGGGGTTATATTGTCGTCCTAAATATAATTCGTGGTATGATTAATAACCTATAATTTTTTGGAAAATCAATTCATTGGCAATCCCAATGCAAGAAAATACAACTCGTCCTGCGGACTCGTTGTATTTTCAGCTTTGGGATTGCAATTCATTAATATTCCAAAAAATTATCGGTAATAATCATACCACTTATTATATTACCCCTGACAATTTATTCACTTCGGGTTAAGGATGCAAGTATATCCAATTTATGGAAATTGAATATTCTAGGGATTGAGGAACCTTGTGAAAGGAAGTCACGTGAAGAATCAGACAAAGAAACCAAATAATTTTTTCTTCAGACCATTGAAACCGACCCCGAAGGGCGTTCTGAGGTTAGGTTACCTTGGTTGGGAGGGCATTCCCCACTTTCCGACAATTACGCATTAACGAAAAGGAGGCTGGATAGTACAATCCAAAGCTGAAAAATGCAAACCTTTTCGATTCTTATGACCTGATCTTCAACGAATGATGTCAAGAGGGTATTAACGAGATAGTGAATGAGCGACAAAGTGGTCAACAGGCAGTCCACTCACCCCACCTTACCTCACAGAGCTGTGATAAAACAAAATAGCATTACTACAAAAATCAGACTCGTATTCGATGCATCTTCCCATGAGAGGAATATACAGCTCTCAATCACTGCTCAGATTTCGACAAAGATTTTTTGTTGTTTGGGATATTCGGAAAGCTTTCTTGCAGTTTGCTGTACATGAGGAAGATCGAAATTCTTTACGATTTTTGTGGTTGAACAAAGAGGGCTGTGGAAAATTTTGTCATCACAAAAGGCTGGTTTTTGGTATGCATGGTAGCTCATTTTTGCTCGGTGCTACGATCGAACATCATCTCTCTCTAAATCTCACAGGGAATGCAATCACATTAGTGATTTGGTTAACAAATTGGCCAAGAGTTTTTGTATGGAAAATTGTGTCACCAGTGTCTCGGATGTGTCTAGAAGAATTTATCAAGAAGGCAAGTCTCATGGCTAAGGCCAAATTCGACTTGAGAGGGTGGGAGATCACTCAAGCTATTGACGGTGATGAAGCCATTGTTCCTGTGCTTGGTTTAGCATGGAATAGAAGTGACGATACATTAACGATAAATCCTGAATGTATTGAGTGATATTCAGAATCGAGTTATTAAGAAAAGACCGATTCTCTCAATGATGCAGCGAATTTTCTACCCAATCGGTTTTACCAGTGCAGCTTCCTTATATCCAAAATTATTGCTACAACTGACATGGATAACCCGTTGAGGATGGGATGTACCTGTTGGTGATGAAATCGCAAATGAATTTTGCAATTGGGCACTAGAACTTCCTTATTTATTGAAAATGGATATCCCAGATGGATGCAAGCCGGTCCCAAAGAAGCCGAGAGCTGGAGTTCACATAAGTTCTCCGATTCCAGGTAATTCCCAGAGTTCAAAGGAATGACAAAGTCTTCATATACCTTGTAGCTACAGAAACAAGAGTAGTACCTCTAAAAGATATATCAATACCTCGTTTGGAGTTGATGGCTGCATCAGTAGGTTCAAAATTATATGCTTCAATAAAGAAGAATTTTGACGTCAGTATGGAATGCTATTTTTGGAGTGACTCTCCCACTGCCATTTCATGGATTCGGCGAACAGAGAAATGGGCTACTTTTGTTTGGAACCGTGTAGCAGAGATCCTCACACTACTCCGGTTGAAAGATGGAGGAATGTACCTGGCTCTATGAATCCAGCCGATTCGTCATCAAGAGGCTGTTCACCACGAGAATTACTAGAATCCAGATGGTGGAAGGGCCCAAACTGACTCCATTGAGATACATGTTCATGGCCTCGAGTGGACTTGAAATGTGACGAAGAGGAAATTTGCAGAGAAATAAAAAAGAAGTCCACTTCAAACATGCTCAAATTCAGCTCAGATGACTGCAATTTGTTTCATTTCTCGAAATTCTCCAAGACTCTGAGGACAATGTCATGGTTATTCCGTTCCATCTATACTGCAAGGCATCGAACAGAAAGAAGAGGAGTAAATCTAGAATTCGAAGAAATAAATGAAGCCGAGAAGTTTATTTTCAAAGTCATCCAACACGAATATTACCAAGATGAAAATGGCAAGAAAATAAGAAGCTCAGAACCTCTTCATAACCAATCTGGGCTGATTCGTTTACGAACTCCAACTTCCAGACACGATGATGCCTGTTGGCTTACCTTTCCCATTCTATTGTCCTCGAAGCATCCCTTGGTCACTCGTTTGATTTTTTGTACTCATGTTCAATCTTGCCACATAGGAATTCAGGTACTATTGAGTTTGCTCGCTTTTGGTATGCCTCATCTCTATTCCTCCGCCAGCCGGCCTATCTCTACTATACTTACCTCATTATTTCAAAGCTGTTTCGTCTCAACTGATGATCAGGGTCCTGTCCACAGGCGAGGGTCAGAAGACAGTCTTTTCTAATTGTACTTATTATACGAGGTTTATGAAGGATATAATTTCTGTGAGCATCTCGGGTATGGGTGGGACTGATCATCTTCGAACAAGGCGTTTCATTTCATTAAGATCGAACTTCACTTGAGGTAAGTTCATTTGATCGTAAAATTATATTTCATGACTTGTTCTCAATAATCGAATGTAGATGTTTAAAGGTTCGAGACGAAACTAACAAGTTTGATGGCAGAGGTTTAATAGATATTAGAATACATCATTTATCATCTATTAGCTGAGATTGACTCGTTCAACTAAAATAAACAACTGGGTATTATAAACCAAGATTCAAAATCTTATAACTCAACTCAATGACCCAATGATCTTTGAATAGTAAATTTATCTCGAAACTCACCTCCCAGGAGGGTGGCCCTTTATACCACCGTGCACTACCAACTAGCAACCAGTAAAATAGGCAAATGTTTGCCATCATGATGCTCTCCATTTCAAACGAGAAAAATGAAGGACCCCTCGTACCAAATCGAGCATTTTTGCGCACCCCTCCTGCACTCATAAGACTGAGCGCGTTCGATGATAGGCCATTTTTCAATATTGGCGCTTATTTGTGGTCGTCATTGCCGTGTGTCTTGAGCTAAAAGAATTTCGAATATAGTCAACTCGCCTCCGTTCAAATTAGCCGCCAATTCTGCGCTGACAAACTTCCGTTTTTATTTTGATTGACGTCGTACCTCAGATTTAACCTCCCATTTTTATTGAACCAAAACAACTAAATAAATATTCACCATCGATGTACCTGATTGAAGAGAAGTATGACAACTGGTAAGTAGTTACAAAGATCATATCAATATTATTCTCTTGGTTTTCACTACCACAATTTCATTGATAAACCTTGCCATTGTTTCAGGAACCGAGTTCACCGATCGATGCAAAATGAAATTGGAAACTTTTCGCTGAGAAAAAGAACTGCATGAGATATGTTGAGATATTTGCTGGAATTTAGAAAGGAACTAAAACACTTTTCTCTCATCAAGCGAAGAGTCTCTGGTGACAGCTGTGTCCTTGGCCGCAACTTTGATCTCTGAATTCAACGTAGGGCACGAGAGGCAGTTAGCTGGGAAAGGGTAACGTTTCATTAATACTTCCTTGGATGCGTTGTCCAAACCCTTTATCAAGATGTTATTCCATTTCTCTGCTGAATCAGGGTGTATGTCTGGGCCCAAACTCATTGAATTATCCTCGATTTGTCCCCCAAGGGCATTGACAACATTGTCGTTCAAGGGCACACCCACAAACTCTAACTCAAGGGGATCGTTTTCCTTGGGTAACGAGGACTCACCTGAAATATAAGATGTGATCTATTATCTCACTACCTCACTGATCGAAGACATCTCGTCACCACCATTATTAGACATCTCGTCTCTATGAATATTAGGCATCTCGCCTAACATGATTATCTACGTGTCATACCTATGGTATTGTAAGCATCTCGCTTCTTTACTCACCGATTTCCTTGTCTAACGAATTAGATGATTCGCAAGAATTTTCATCAGCACGCCCGCTGAATCACGGCGTCTTTCAATCTCCTCAATATTTCTTTTCAAGTGGTAGTTTTCCCCTTTAATGCGTCGAAATCATCAGATGATGACGATGATGTAGAGCTTGATCTGTACCGTTTATGTTTTGATCTCTCATTTCTTTATGAAACTTGTTCGAAGGAATTAGGCGATACGTCCACATTCACGCAAAACAAAAGAATGAGGTTAGTATAGTAGAGATAGGCCGCCGAGTGCAAGTATAGAGATGAGGCGTACCAGAAGCGACACGGTTGCTTTAAAAAAGTTGCGTGTTCACCCACAGGGTCACTACATTTGATCATTGAAAACAAGGCGTGAAATATAATTTGTCAGTATCATGCTAAACTTCGAACGACGAAGTTGGTGGTATTGTGAACAATCTGGCCAATAAACTTCTTGTTGAATTACACCTACCTGGATATCAGTACTGTGGACCTGGAGCACGTCACCAAGAAAGATTATCACTCGGACAGAAGGGTTTCAACGGTCTAAATTCTGCTTGCTGTCAGCACGACATAGCCTTTTCCGAAAACAAATCTTTGGAGGGCCGTCATAAAGCTGACTTGGAGTCGGAGAACAGTACGTAGCAGCGTACTGTTGTCGTTGAGTCGATGGACGAAGGACTGCAATATCGTGCAGAAAATTTTCACATTATTGCTGAAACTAATGTAACCCATTCAACTGTCTGATATGAGTCGTCGTGGCTATGGAATTTTTTTATGCAAACATAAAATCTCTTGTTGAAACTACCCAATAGAGCCTTATATGACTCGTGTGCCTTTCGACTGAAGATACTGCATTTTGTGGAGTTTTTATCCGCGATACATTGTCAAGTTGTGGTTCTTGGCTGCGAGAATGTGCTGTCATTGACTTGGATTTTCAGTTGAATGCCGGCCCCCATTGAGTAGCTCACCACGAGATTAAGAATGCGGTGGAATATTTCGATAGTTTCGGACAGTTGAAACCTCCTCAGGAGTTGGTCCAATACTTGGTAAAAATTCCAGAATTTTCTATAACAACGACCGCTATCAGAATTTCCATGAGTCGAATTGTGGCCATTTGTGTGTGGAATTCTTTATAAAAACTGGCAGTGACACACGTTGAAGTTCAGTCCTTCGACCCGGGTGCAGAATACGCATTGGCGTTGATTGATTTCCATTCCAATCGTACAATAGAATTCTGAACATAGGGAAGGGAAATAAGTTCTATTATTCTATTATTTGAAGAAGAGAAAAACGACGAAAGTAAAGGGGAGGAGGATATAACTGATAAAGTATCATCCTCTTTGAAAGGTAACCTCAATATTCTCGAGTGTGAAATCTACTGCAAAATACACACCATAAATTTCCGACCTGAAGACTGCATTGGAAAATTGTTGTTATTCTCTAAACGATTATTGGAACCTGGTCAAGTTCACAAATCTGATTTACCTGTGAAAATTGTCAATTTTCGAACAACTCACCCGGACTAATATCACTTCGGGTGCTTATTTCAACGGACCATCTTCCCATACAATATAAGAGTTTGCACCTAGAGAAGATCCTGGTTACGCAATCGACGAAGTTCCATTGAATTGGATTTATCTTCCTGTTACGAGCAAAGGAGAGATTGGTAACATAACATACTCGATCAGGATTTCAACCCTGTGAATTTAAGAGGTGGACAGAATATCATTCGATTGATTCCCGAGCAAATCAGTCACTTCCAAGCTTTCTACCTCAAATCGGCAATTCTTGCAATCATTGGGTTACAATGTTGTCCAAACAAGGGTTCGATGTCTACCGAGAGCCAGGTTTGATGAATCCATTCAACGTTTTGGAATGAAAACTCACTACCCATATGTGAAAACCTTCGAGAACAATGATATCATCGAAATTGCCATTCAGCATGTAGGATGCAGTCGTCAGTGTCAGAGGAACCCAAACAAAAATCGATGGAAATAGTTAGTTTTGTGAATAATGCTGCGACATTTTTTTTCTGGCTCTATTTTTTATACGAACTCAATGATAAAGAATTGGATAACGTTTCACATTTCTCTCCTATTTCTTTCGGAAATTTCACCGATTACACCTTGGCTATGTGTGGAAAACAAACAATACGATTGGAGAGAGCTCGCAATGACAATAACTGTATACTGATTGAAGATGTAACGAATGAATCTGGAAAGACTAAAGCACAACTGAATATCGAAAGTATCGAATTGAAGGCAAAATATATTTTTCCAAACGATGAAATCCGATTGAATATTCTCCAATCCATAAAATCTGATCTTCCCATGATGATACCGTTCCATAAGTGAGAATTACATGAGCTACAGGGTCTACGAGAGAAATTTGAGCTTTCAAAATGTGTTCTGCTCTGGAGAGTGCCCGATACATCACCACAGTATTCCAAACAGATCGTATGGACAACCTGCATAAAGATCCCACCAACTTTGATACTATCGATTTGTTGGATATTACATTGACTCTGAATAGCTAGATCGAGTATGGTGGACGTGAAACTTGACTTTGAAGCCAAAAGACGATAGCCGATGGGGTGCAGACTAATCCATTCAGTTCGCTGTCTGATGAAGAGAAACGATAAGTGAGATTCGTTGAGCAGAACGTGAACGACTTGAGATACTGCAATGGTCTCGTGGATTACTATGAATCACAGAGGTAAAAAAGTGAGCTGTGGTCTGATACACTGCAATATGGAAATGTATAGAAGAGAAAATCGTATGGTGACTAGTGTTGAATCTGAGCAGAGACCGAGATGTTCATCAGCGACAGCAGCACCATGGGACGATGTATTTTCTATTCGAACTCGATGTAATTTCAATACAAAACTTCCACATGGAATGAGGCCTGTACCTATTTCTAATGAATGAAATGAATAAAAAACATAAATAATTTATATGAGTTTCATTATATAAATGTGAGTTGATTTGATTCCCAGTTGTTTGTCTGCAATGAGTGTGTTAAGATCAAATTAAATAATGTTGTATGCAGTTTTTTCCAATATTTTATACATTTATCCTCCAGATGAGGTCGAAGAAGTGTTCATTACTTTTGCGAGTGGATATAAAAACGGAACTGGCCTTCAAATTGGATGCCAATGGTTCCAACTGTAATAAATAAAGGTCATTTGCATTTACTGAGTGCTGTCATACCTGTTCATTCTGTTGCTTACAAGCTTAGACTTGTTTTTAATAACCGTACCTACGTTGACTTGCCAGATTGGAAAGATATCGAGTCTGCACCACAAGCATCCAAAGCTCATAAAAATTTTCAAATTTGTTACTAAATATATATTGGAATTGAAGGTACGGTGATATGGAAAAGAAGGCGAGATTCAGTGACGACAACAATCACTTTCACTACTTGTTGTATGAAAATTTGCTTACAAACAATCCAGGAGCAAATTTTGGGTGTATTTTCCGATTGATCGAATGCGTTTTCGAAGACGCTTCACCAAAACATCCCGATCGATCGGACCAATTTTAGATGAAATGCATCGAAAAAACATATTTGACGCAAGATTTGCATGAGATACGCTCCCCATCAAGAAAATGATCACATTATAACAATTTTTTTTACTTTTTGAGAAAAAAAATGTTTTTTATGCACTTGTTCCATTTATCTATGAGGCTGAGATAGCTCAGTGGCTAGAGCATCAGACTGAAAATCTGAAGACCCCAGGTTCGACTCCGGGTTTCGGCCATTTTTTCGAATCAATACCTGAAGTTAGCGTTGTGTATGTTCTGTTTTCTTTTTTATTTGTATCGTATCTGATATCTGTACCCAGAATATTCTTCCCTTGGTAAAAAAATTCAGCTGCTCTCAACAATCTATTTTTGTTATAATCTTATCATAAGGTTTCGTCCGGTGAACGTTGAAATGCTCATTTTTCTATGAAATTTTCTTTGAATTCACACCCAAAACGAGTCTCAATTTTTGTACTCTCAGATTTCGAGTATATTGACACGCTTCTTTATTGGAGTTATATCGGCCTGAAGTTGTGTTAAATGACAGATGCATCGATGGCACCGCACGTAAAAATTTGAGGGCGTCTCTGTATTGCGTCAAAACCATGTTACTATCTTTGAGGTCGCGGCTTTCGATATTGCATTCGCTATCACGTTGCCTCGATTTATAAGTTTCAATAATTAATTCGATTTACTTGCGGTGTTTCTGATTTCATTATGTAATAGTGGAGTTTAAACGGGAACCTATCGTGCTATCCCGTGGGCACTTTGTTGCTAAAATGTAAAACCCATTTTTTATCGTTCTAAAGACCTTTGCAATACAAAATCACTTGGTCGTCCAAAAATCATAGTTGGAGGGGAGTGGGGGGAGCATTTAAAAAAAAAAATGCAATTTTTTTTTTCATCGGTTTTCAGATCTAAGATTTGAGATAATTCATTCCTCAAATTTTCATACCCATCCGGACATCAGAAATATTGTTTTTCAATTTATTAAAATACTTTGCACCATTATTGTATATGGAGCACCTCAAACAAAAACGCTTGCCCTGAAAATCCATATTTTTGAAATCTTTCAACTCGCTCTATCTCGAAAAGTATTGGGTCTATCAAAAAAAGGCTCTCTATAAACGTTATAGACTAAACACCAAAGAACATGTTGGTTTTTTTAGAATTCCGATTGGATCATTAGTTCAAGAGGAAATTGAATAATTAGAATGGTATGTCGCGGCGGACAGCGGCGAGCGCAGAGATGCGAGGAAGGGCGAGATTCCTCTGCTACAGTCAACGGAACATCAACTCTACTGATAGCGATGTTGTTACGGACGATTTTTCTTTGTAAGGGAATTTTTTTAGGTTTTTGACTGAATACGCATTGGACGCGAATATATCAGGATGATGTAATAGTTCAAAGCCTTTTTTGCCTCATGTTTTGTTGACAGAATATCAACACATACATTCTATAAGAATACTGTATGTGTTCATTATGTATTTGTTTAGTAATGATACTAATAATAAGTATTGTTTCAAAAGAATTTCATCTATCTTTGAGAGTGATTTAGCATCATTTTTCATTCTTTTCCTATCCGATCATCCTTACTCTATTCAAAATAATAATGATAATAAATAAGCTTTATTGTCCGAAGAATGAATATTATGGACAAAGCGTGTGTGAATAATAAAAAATGTATACAAGCATATATACTGAGTCCATAAAATTCAAATCCTCTGAAATTATACACAAGTTCATATACACACATATACTTATGATATGATAAAAACAGATGTTTAGCACATTAAAGAAAATGTCCACATGTATAAAGTGTAGTAACAAACAGAAATATAAAAATCAAGAAGAGAACTTCACAAAACAAAAAGGATGCGAAATGGAACTAAGTTTAGTTTGACACTAACATTAGCTCAGTGTACGATGTATTTCAGAGTATTAGTGGAAGTTATCATCATAAAATTCGTCCAAACTGTAATAGGGTCTATCCGAAAGTCAAACTTTAATTGCTTTCCTAAATTCTGAAGGGCTTTCAGTCTGTGTCGAGGTGGGTAAAGGCAGTCTAAAATCGTGAGTCTGACAAGTGGAATAGTTGTTCATCAAACAAGCCGTTTCTAATATAAAAATGGCATAAACTGTCAATATATTGTATGTATGTAATGAATATAGGCTTACAAAAGTCTTGTTTTAATTTGAAGAGATAACGTATTGCTCTTTTTTGAAGTTCAAACACAGAATTCCTGAGATTTTCAGAACGGAATTCCATATCTCAAGTGTGAGTCTACCAGTAAATAGTAAACAGATTTAGCTGCAGATGTTCCCAGCTCTCTGGAAGTTATTCCTACCGCGTAACGACCCAAAGAGAGTTTTTTTGTGAGAGCTCTGATGTGGTCTTCAAATCTTGAGTCGTTATCTATGACAATACCGAGGAATTTGGTGCTTAATTTATTCTCTATAACACTTTCATTGAGAGTAATTGCTATGTTATCAATAGAACCCCGAAATGATATCACGTTAGTTTTGTTGATATTCAGAGACAAGAGATTAGCACTGCACCAGTCCTTGATAATACCGATATCTGAAGATATAACCTTGTGGAGATCTGAGGTATTTTTACTGTGCCTTAGTATTGTGGTATCATCTGCGAATAATTTCTCTTTATATTCAACGATGTCAGATCATTAGGTACAAAAGAAAGATAATGGGACCAAGAATGGACCCCTGAGTTTATATTGGCTGCAGTTGATGTTGAAGTAGGCATTTTAACAATTTGACTTCTACCTGTGAGATATGATTCAAACCACCTATGAGTTATTTCCTCTATGCCATAGTGATACAATTTTCTGAGCAGTATTTCATGATTGAAACAATAAAATGCTTTGGATAGACCACAAAACACCGCTGCAGCTACATCACGATTGTTAATATTGTTATAAACTTCGTTCAGAAGGGACAATATGGCGTCATTAGTGCACTTTTATGGTTGGAATTCGAATTGTTTACAATTTATTATATTATGTGACATTAAGAAATCAGTCAAACGATTTTCCACTATTTTCTCTATTAGTTTGGCTAAAGAGGGGATAAGACAAATTGGATGAAAATCTTAGACTTAGTCATGATTGCCTCCCTTGTATAACGGAATAACCACAGATGTTTTGAGGGGGGTAGGAAAATAGCCAGCTTCGAAGGAGTTATTTATAATTATTGCTAAAACAGCCAAAGTGTCAATGGGAAGATTATCAATTATATTCATTGATATTTCGTCAATTCCAGAAGATTTTTTGTTCTTGATGGATTTCTCATTGTTATGAAGCTTTTCAAGGACGGGGTATCGTCAAAACCTTGGGATATACATATCTAAAATGGCTTGATTCCCCTTCTAAGTGAATATCGCATTGAAGAACGAAAGATAGTAATAAAAATAATCAATATACCTATACGTCAGTATTAACCTGATCTTATATATAAGTACATTATTTATTCTAAATCAGACTCTTCATCATTGTCCTCTATGAAAACTTCTTCGAAACAATTGGATAACGTTAACGAACAGAGAACCAACTGCCCCTTTTGAAATTACCGCCTTCACTCACAAACGGAATTCGTTTTCGTAGACACAGCTTCCTCTGGGTACACTGATGTTGTTTCCTTATAGGGGCGCCATCTGTTGAAATAAGTTTCCTTTAAATAATTCCGAGCGTGCCTTTATCCAATTCGGAACACAGAACCAACTGAGAGACGAGTGCTTGACAGTTGCTTAGCGGTTTTAGTTGTTAATTTTATGAATAGTAACTATCAGTGAGATATTATGACTTCTAGGGGCGAAAGAATGGTTCAGCTTGTGTTAGGAGGTGATAGACCATCTGAGGTAAGCATTTCAAGATGTTTATAGTATAATAAAACATGATAACCTCAAAATATTGGTTCCTTGTTCTGAAACAATAATCCGATATTCATCATCTGGTTCAGAATTTGGATCTTTTTTTAAAAACTGTTTTAGTCATTTTGATAATTTTGATGAGCATTTTCATTGATTTTCTTACATCCCCTATATTCTATTGCAGCCCAGTAATCGTCCAAATCTCATCAGGTCTGCTGATATTCAATACCCTATCAGTACGCAGTTTTTATCATCTAAGGAATGGAATATTTCACTTCAAGAGGAGGAAAATGACTCTGCAAATGGAGAAATGAGGACAAAAATATCCATAGATGAAACGGATACTGAAGCCTACAGCTTGTTCAACACATTACCTTCACCATGTGATGAAGTAGACAAAATCCTTCCATTGGAATCGGATACCACACGAATTGCGACGTCACCAGTTAATCACCACCAACTCAGTAATGCAACTTTGGACATTGACGAGATCGAAAATGCAGACGATGATGTTCGAGATCCTGATTTTGAGTACCACTCTGCGTCCAGTGAAGAGAGCGATACATCTGAAGAAGAAAGAAATGAAAACATATCCAATTTTCCAGAACAGGAAGAGGCAGACACAGTTCACAAAGGAAGACCAAAGAAAGGAAGAAAAAGAAAGTACGTGAACCAAACAGATTCTACTCGAAAAATTCTAAAAAACTCCAATCAGCAGTACGTTACAAAACGTGGAAAAAAAATTGATACAAAATTATTTGTGAACTATGTTTGCAATTGCTCAGAAAAATGTAATGAAAAGATGGATGTTGAGGATCGAAAACCTATTTTCGAGAAATATTGGAACCTTGGATCGTACGATCTGCAAACGGCCTTTATTTGTTCATTAGTTGACGAAAAAAAGGTGAATCGCAATAGAGGGATAACAAACACAAGAAATCGGTCTTTCACAAGAACCTACCGCTTGGCAAAAACGACTGTTTGTAGAGATATGTTTATAAAATCAATTGGTATATCAACCAAACGAGTGAATACTGCTCTGACAAAAGCCAGAACTCTTGAAATAAGAGATAATCGTGGGCGACATAAACATCATCGTACAATATCTGAGGAACGTCGAAATGCAGTAATAGAACAGATAAATAAGATTCCAAAGTACAAATCTCATTATAGGCGACAGCAGACCGATCGAGAATATCTTCCTCCTCATATGACCATAGAGCTCATGTACTCTTTGTATAAATCAGAAACTGACAATCCCGTAAGTTTGTCCTATTACAAACATATTTTCTACACGCACTTTAACATAACTCGAAAACCACTAAAAAAAGACACCTGCAACAAATGCGACGCTTATGCATCAAAACTTTCAAATGCCACTAGTACTGAACAGCAGCAGTTGGAAAAAGTGGAACACGAACGACATCTGAAGGCAGCAGAAGATGCCAGGAACAAACTCCAACAAGATTTGCAACGAGCAAAAGTTGAAGCAACTGTAGAAACATGCACATTTGATTTAGAGAAAACCTTGCCTATGCCCAGAATTCCAACGAATATAATTTTTTATAAACGGCAACTGTGGCTCTATAATTTGGGTGTTCATACTGGAAAATATGATAAAGGTTATTGTTTTGTATGGCCCGAGGGAACCGCGGGAAGGGGATCACAAGAAGTGGCATCTTGTATTCGAAAATTTGCCGAACTCTATATGGAAAAAAACATTAGGAATCTTTATTTGTGGAGCGACTCCTGCGGCGGTCAAAACCGTAACATAAAGCTGTGTTTGATGTTAAAGCATCTTTTGAATAATCATCCGACGTTAGAACAAATTAATATTAGATTTCTTGTGTCGGGCCACAGTTTCTTATTAAACGATTCAGATTTTGGCGATATCGAAAAAGCACTGAAAATGCAGCAACGTCTTTATACGCCACAAGACTATATTAATGTTATGAGAAATTGCAGGAAAAAGAATCCATTGATTGTCACCATGATGAAAAACACCGATTTTAAAAGCAGTGCTGCACTAGAACAGATGATAGTAAATAGAAAGAAAAGCATTGAGGGACAGAAAATCAACTGGTTACAGGTACGAGAAATCAAAATCGAAAAGGATTGTCCAAGCAGCTTATTTTTCAAAATGTCCCATAACGAAGATGAACAGTATACTGAAATCAATATAAAACCACAGGCAAGATCGAAAAACAAAGGAACGTTTTCTTTCAACAATCCCGAATTGGGCTTACTTTGGCCAGAAGGCAAGCCAATATCCATACCCAAGTTGAACGATATCAAATCTATAATGCATTTAATTCCAGAAGCGGATCAAGCATTTTACAATGCATTAACTGAGGACAGAGAAATCGTCGACGATATTGAGGGGTATGATGGAGATGTGGACTTCGATTTTGAGAATGAATAGTTTACTGGATCATATTGATAATGTTCAATATGTTCGAAATGTTTTTTAATTTAAATTTTTCAATAAAGAAGTTTTTTGATTCATATCTAACTGATTTTTCTGTTTTAGAATACGGAACCAGATTATCTCCTCTGAGAAAATTTTGTTCAGTTTAATAATTCGAGTTCATGTCGTTTTCAGAAAAAGATCCAATTGCTGGTATATTGATTTGTATTGTATTCCATTCAGCCAAATGCTCAAAATAAAGTATTTTATAAGGAACCAAGTAAGCTGGTTCTATCTGTTCAGACTATCGACTCCAATATTTTTGGTTTTTAAAAAAGATCCACATCTCAAATTTTTCTTTTTTGGAAAATATTTTGAAAATAAGATGCTTAGATACGAGGATGGTAATATGTTCGATACCACAGCGTGATAAAATTAGCAAAAGTCGTTGACAGCAGCTGATAAATTCACAATTCAGGCCTCAATTCTATTCATACCAAATTCTCGCATATTATATTTTGGCGCTTGGTTCTCTGTTCGTTAAAGCTATCCAATTGTTGGCTCGTTTTGTCTAAGAGACCTTACTGACTCAACATCATCCCCAAAATGGCGTTTCATTTTTTTCACAATTTGTTTCTCACTCATGTCGTCAATGCCACTAATTTCGCGATATCTTTTGCCAATCGATTTTGTGCTGTATCCTCATTTTTTCCAAACCCTTCTCCATTTCCTCAAAAAGTTTACATAATGCTTCATTGTCTTTTTTTCAATATTAGTATTTTCAACCGATTTTTTATTGAGGTTGCGTTATTCCGTTGAAACGCAAGCGGCATGATATATATATACACACTTTTGTGAGTCAAAAGGGGTCCGCAAGGGACATTTTTTGAAAAATATCTCCTCTACAAAAATCTGCTGGGATATCAGCTGTCAATTTGGTATTTTTTTACTTATACGAGGCAATGTTCTTTGAGCTCGTATAAGATTGATAACAGTTTTTGTGCCATTTCAAAAAACTTAGATTTTTCGGATCATCACACTTTGAGAATATATGCCGCATATATTTGTTATCATGACAATTTGTTATACGTTCTTTCGTGCATTCAATAAAAGTTTTTTTTATTTTTATCGAGATTTAACCAGCTCTCCTCCTTCCAAACAAATAAGACCCACATTTTGAATAAAATCGTCTTGTTCAATAGGTATAAGTTTTACGAAAAGAAGCACGTCTTAATTCAATTTGAACTGTAATACTCATTAACTAGGTACTTTCAATAATATGATGCACACGAATTTACAACACCACACCGTTTCAAGTCAAGGAAAAATCGACCGTAACGACATCGCTTTCAGTAGAGTTGATTTTACGTTGACTACGGCATAGGAATCTCGCCCTTCCTCGCATCTTAGCGCTCGCCGCTGTCCGTCGTTACATACCTTTCTGATTATTCAATTTTCTCCTGAACTAATTATCCAATCAAAATTCTGAAAAAAACAGCATGTTCTTTGATGTTTGGTCTATAACGTTTATAGAGAGCCTATTTTTGCTATACCCAATACTTTTAGTGGTAGAGCGAGTTGAAAGATTTCAAAAGTATGGGTTTTCAGGGCAAGCGTTTTTGTGTGAAGGCGCTCCATATACAATAATGGTGCGAAGTATTTTAATAAATTGAAAAAAAATATTTCTGATGTCCGGATGGGTATGCAAATTTGAGGAATGAATTATCTCGAATCATAGATCTGAAAAACGTTGAAAAAAAAAATTGCTTTTTTTTTAAAAAGGCTCCGTACCACTCCCCACCCACTACGATTTTTGGACGACCAGGTGATTTTGCATTGAAACGGTGTTAGGAATGATAAAAAATAGGTTTTACATTTTAGCAACAAAGTGCCTACGAAAATCTATTCTAGAAGCCTTTTGCTAGTCCATTTACTCTACTATAATGGGAAAATACCCAAAATAAGTCGAAAATGATTTAACGAAATTTTCTGAGAATTATCGTAATTGAATAGATTTTTTGGAAAATATCTGATTGCTCCTTATTATTTCTGGTTGCTTCACACCTCACTGGATCACTCTAAATGTTTGTATCTCAGTAATACTGGTCTGGGCCCAATGACGTAATGGAAGAATACTCCAGAATGGATATGATCACTCCTGATTACTCCACACTTGACCAGATCATCATTTGGTTTGGATAATACCGATCGAGATTTTTTTCAACGCCTTGTTCAATTCGAATTAATTTCTATCTCGTTGCACCCCTCTCGCCCCGTCTCAAGCTAGCTGGTATCAATAGTCACATTCCACATCTTACTATCAATACGACACGTTGGCGTAGCGGTCTACGCATTGAGTCACACACCGGCGGACTGGGTTCAAACCGCATGAGAAGTAGGTCTGTTTTTTCTGATCATTTCCACATTTGATTCATAGGAGATGTAGATCTATTACTCATCTAAAGGTGGGTGGTGATTCATAGGCCCATAGGTTCTATCATTCATTCATAGGTGGCGCTGAGTATTCGTGGCTGATTACGGTAGGGCTAGGTTAGGATCACGTGACGCTCTGATGGACCTGAGATTCCCAGCGGGCTGACGTCACGTGGTAGTAGTAAATAATTCTTTGGTGTTTCATATTATTACAGTTGAGATATCACGTGATAATGACGTCCTAGTCACGTGACAGCTTGGTCCACTCTTTCGGACCTTTCAATGTCTGTGTAATTACACGATTTCTGTGTAATTCAAGCCCTATCTGGGCAATGCTGTGTAAAACCGTGTAATTCGGTAATTTTTGACATTATTAAAGAGCCTTAGCACTTAGTACTATTGAGAAGAAGAATTTTGATTTTTTGGTGTGGTGCAACTGCAAAACAATTCTGAAATTTGTTGCTTTCGTTTTGAGAGTATTCTGCTCCGGACCCGGAGTTCATGTTCTAGCTTCACTATTGGTGGAATTTGACACTTGTCATGTTTCAACCAATTGTAAAGCTTAAATCAGAACCTCTCGAGCAACACACTCTCAAAAAAAACGAAAACTACAAAAATATTACTGATATCAGTTTGAGTTTGAACTGTTTGAAGAAGTTTAGTTTGAACTCATATTCGGCCTTTCCGGTAAAGTAATATAATAAATCACGTGGATGAAGATAAATAATGCAGTTCTCAGTATATAAATAGTAAATGTGAAAGAACTAGAATGGATAAGTGGTTGATTAAAGTAGGTAAAAGTTATTTACCATTTCAAAATGTGAACCTCATAAA
Organism: Zygogramma bicolorata; assembly: GCA_032362365.1. Classification (NCBI taxonomy): domain Eukaryota; kingdom Metazoa; phylum Arthropoda; class Insecta; order Coleoptera; family Chrysomelidae; genus Zygogramma; species Zygogramma bicolorata. The sequence goes on from JAVJAQ010000110.1 coordinate 278,859, forward strand.
TACATTCATGTATAAGCTTCCTAAATCATTCTTCTGATATCCCAATCAACATTGAGCTGTTTTCAGAGTCAATCGGAAAGTGGACTGTCTACTAATCTCAATCAAAAAGTGAACAGTTTACTGAGTCCCAACTGAAAAGTAGACCATCTAGTGAATCTCTTTTAAAAAGTGGATTATCTACTGAGTCTCAGTGTGCGAGTGGACCCTCTACAGAAGCCCAATCGGAAAGTCTAATATCTTCTGAGTCCCAAACAAAAAGTGGACCATCTTGTAGAATATCAACCGAGAAGTAGATCATCTATTGAATCTCAACCAAGAAGTGGACCATCTACTTCATGTGTGAGTAGACTCTGTTCGGAAACCCAATTTGAAAGTGAACTATCTACTGACGCCCAGTTAGAAATTGAAGCATACAACGAGGTGGAGACAGATATAGAGGTTGGTCACTCTCCACGGAAGGAGGTTGATTTACAAATGTAGTGCAAAGTCGGTGTAAGTTCTTGGTTCAAAGATGAAAAATTTTTAGGTTGGCTGTCAAAAACAAATATGAAGAATTATAAAGGTTATGAGTTGGCTTTTTGTCAGGCATGTGTTTGTGATTTGTTGTGGACTGTATTTATTTGGATGAATGAATAAGATTGTTGATAAGAATATTGAAAGTTGTAATGACATTTACGTTACAGATAGATATCGTTCTTCTGACAGCCGTGCACACGGCCCGCTATAATAATTTCTGAACTATGCATCGTTGACACTATAGTCAGGTAAAAAAAGGATAAACTCTAACAAATATAGTTTTCAACATAAGTCTTTAACATAGTCCCCTGGGTGAAAGGAATTTTCACTAATCGGAACCTTAACTATTTCGAAAGTGATTTATATGACTGTAATGTTAAGCATCTTTACCATTCTCCATTGGCAAAGCACAAATTTTGGCAAATGACCTTTTCACTATCGCACTTTTAGTTTTAATTGACGCCACTCGGGATACCCCGTCTTTCCCTGGATGCAACGCAATTATTCGCCCTAACTGCCATCGGAGTGGTGGTAAATGGTCATCACGAATGATAACTAGAGATCCTTCCTGGAGATTGGCTGAGTTAGACTTCCATTTGGTTCTATTTTGAAACTCAGCGATGTAGTCTCTGGACCAGGCCTTCCAAAAATGTTGCTGGATTTTCTGCAGGTGTTGGAATCTAGACAACCTACTGACCTGAATATCAGTTACATCCGGATTCGGCAAAGACGTGATTGGTTTGCCGATCAAAAAATGTGCTGGCGTAAGGACGTCAAAGGTATCAGGATCGGAAGAGAGTGGAGTTAAAGGACGGGAGTTCAGGATTCCCTCAATCTGTACCAGTATAGTGCAGTAATCTTCGTAAGTCAGACAGGCATTCCCAACAACCCGTCTCAAATGGTGCTTAGCAGATTTTACCCCAGCTTCCCAAAGGCCACCCATGTGGGGAGAGTAAGGGGGGATGAAGTGCCACTGAATGTTTTCATTGCTAAGATTCTCAGTAATGGATGTTTGACCTTCTTTTAGAAAAGCCCCCAATTCTTTCAACTCGGAGTTGGCACCTACGAATGTGGAACCGTTGTCTGAATATATATGGTGGGGTTTTCCGCGGCGGGAAGTAAATCGACGGAAGGCTGCTAGAAATGCCTCAGTTGTGAGGTCTGACACTAGTTCAAGATGAATTGCTCGTGTTGTCATGCACACGAATAAAGCGATATAACCCTTCAGCGTTTTACTTCCTCGACCCTTTTTGTCGCGTAGGAGTACAGGACCCGCATAGTCCAAACCAGTTGCAAAGAAAGCTGGTTTTGGTGTAGCCCGTACCTCTGGCAATGCTCCCATGATTATGCCGAGAGGTTTTGGCTTAGCTCGGTAACAACGAATGCAATTATGAACCGTTTGCTTAGCTAAATTCTTCCCTGCAATGGGCCACAAACTTTCTCTAATAGAAGAAAGTAAAAGTTGCGGACCAGGATGCAATAATCGCAAATGTTCATGCTTGAAAATCAACTTGGTAAAAGAATGTTTGCCGGAAATAATTACTGGATATTTCTTATCAAAGGCAAAATCAGAATTTTCTAGCCTACCTTGTACTCTTAACAAACCCTCTTTATCAAGTGTAGGGTTCAAACTCAGAATTTTACTTTTACTATTAATTGGCTTTCCCTCCTTCAAATTGGATATTTCGAAAGGAAATGACTGCAGTTGTGCTATTTTCAGCAAGGATTTATACGCCTTTTCAAGCTCTTGAGGGGTTAAGGGACCACTTGTTTGTTTGAGTTTGCAATTATTTATAAAACGAAAACAGTATGCAATCGTTCTGCGAAGCTTATTAAAGTTTGAAAATCTTTCGAAAAGAGAAAAATCGTTTGAGCTAAATTTGTCGAACAGTAAGAACTCATCTTGTTTTAGTGTTTTTAGAGAGACTACTGATTTTTTCAATTCGGGAACGTCCCCTGGATCGCTAAATGGATTTTGCGGCCACTCAGATTCGGGCTTGGACAGCCACTCGGGGCCATTCCACCAGAGTTTATTGCCGCCCAAAGCTTTGGGGGATACACCTCGGGTTAACAAGTCCGCAGGATTTTGTTTCGTATTAACATATTGCCATGAATCAGGATTTGTTAAAGATTGAATTTCTTTAACACGATTAGCTACAAAAACTTTAAGATTGTGAGGTGGAGTTCGAATCCACGATAAGACCGTTGTAGAATCGGACCAAAATTGGATAGATTTGAGTTGAATTGTGAGAGATTTTGTAACCTTCTGAACCAATTTTCCAAGAACCAGTGCGCCACAAAGTTCGAGCTTTGGTACAGTTAATGATTTTAATGGTGCAACCTTGGATTTTGCAATTAAAAGTGATGTGTTAATATTACCAGAAGCATCTGACGTTCTGATATAAACGCATGCACCATATGCACATAGAGATGAATCCGTAAATCCGTGTAGCTCTATTCGGACTGAATTGATGCCTATAGTGCACCTAGGAATTCTGAGAGTGTTCAAGACTTCTAGCTCTTTACAGAACTGTCTCCAGATGTCACTATATGGTTGAGGTATTGGATCATCCCAATCAAGTTTCAACGACCATAACCTCTGAAGCAAAATTTTTATACTCACAATGCAGGCATTCAGCAATCCCAAGGGATCAAAAATCTTCGATATTTCAGAAAGAACAGATCGCTTGCTGATATTGCTTTCTGTGTTGGAAAAGTGCTTTATGTTATACAATAAATAATCAGAAAATGGCGACCAATACAAGCCAAGGGTTTTATTTTGGAGATTTTCACAGAAATGTATGTCTGTGGAAGGAGAATTCGCGTGGATACCCTCAAGGATTTCCTGGCTGTTGGATGACCACTTTCGTAAATTGAAACAAGCTGTACTGAGGATAGTAGAAACTTCTTTACTCAAAGTTAAAACCTTGCTCAGACTTTCACCTCCTGATATAAAGTCATCAACGTAAAAATCGCGATCAATAGCTCTAGAAGCTTCAGGATGTAGTTCAGCATTGTCTATGGCTAGTTGTTTCAAACAGCGCACTGCTAGATAACTTGCAGATGCTGTTCCGTACGTTATGGTATTCAAATCATACATTTTCAACTTTTCGTCTGGGCTCTCTCTCCAATAAATACGTTGCAGTGACCTTTGTTCTGGATTAACGAGTATCATCCTGTACATCTTTTCGACGTCTGCACATACAACATACCTATGCTGACGGAACCGCAGAAGTATGGAAACAAGATCATCTTGTATCTTAGGCCCCACAATCTGTAGATCGTTCAAGGAAATGCCGGATTCTGAAGGAGCTGATCCGTCAAATACGACCCTGAGCTTGGTTGTGGTGCTGCTTTCATTTCTCACTCCATGGTGAGGAAGAAAGTAGGATATTTCATTGGACTGAGGTTTAACGGGTGACATATGTTCCAAAGATTCGTATTCTTGCATGAAGGAAGAATATGCTAATCTAAAAGCCTCGTCCCGTTTAAATTTCCTCTCTAGAGAATGAAATCTGTTCAAAGCAGATTGTTCGGAGCTACCTAAGGCTGATGGGTCCATTTTTAATGGAATATGTACAATGAAACGCCCTGTTTCACTGCGTTTGGTGGTTTCCTGGAAAAGGGTTTCGCAAAACAGATCATCCTGTGAAACCGGTGAATGTTCATGACTAGGCTCTTCAAGCTCCCAAAACTTTGCTAGCTGCACCTGGATGTCTTGGGTTGAACTAAGGTGACAAAGTTTTGGTGAATTTCGATTTTTGTGATATGGAAGTGGGCCTGAGATTAACCATCCAAGTAAAGAATTCTGTAATATCAGCAGATTAGTGCCAAGGGATTGTGTATCTGGACATATCAGGGTATAGAATAGTTCAGCACCAACCAGCAAATCAATTTGACCGGGTCTATGGAAGGTTTCATCAGCCAAGATAATATTAGAGGGAATATTCAAAGATTTTCTGCAAATATTTTGAAAAGGCAGTCTTTCGCATATCTGAGGTAATACCAAACATGAGATAGATTTCTTGAAAGGGGTATATCTAGAATGAATTGTTAATGTACAACGATCTTTTATACTAGAAGTGACCCCACTGATTCCAGTAATCGATATATTAACGCTTACAGTTGGAATGTTCATCCTACCAATGAATCCTTTAGTGACAAAATTAGATTGACTACCCGAGTCAAGAAGAATCCGACAAGGATGCTTATTATTGCATGAGTCTGAGACATCCACTATGGCAGTGGCAAGCAGGATTTCTCCTGTTTGTGTTAGATTGCAGGAAGCGCTTAATGAGGCTTGGTTTGCTGAAGCGCATGCAATTGGCTGATCAACAGAGTCGGGGCACCGCTGGTTCTTTGCATCTGAAGGATGTATGAGGCTATGATGCCTTTCACCGCAATGCCTACATGAGCAAGAACGACATTGTTGTATCTTATGGTTGTTTCTCAAACAATTAGCGCATAAGTTCAAGCGTTTGATGTGTTGTATTCTAGTATTCACATCAAATTCCAGAAACTTAGGGCAGTTTGTTATATAATGTTCGGATTTGCAAAACGAACATATAATTTTTTTTGTTGTTATAAATGATTTCGAGTGGACATGAGGTCTGCTATTTCTACCTTGGTCAACATTCACTTTTTTCAACTCTTCTTTTGGTTTTCTATTGGATTCAAGCTTCTCGACATAATCAGCCCTATCACACAGAAATCTTTTGAACTCATCTAGAGATGGTAGATGCTCAGCAGGTTTGAAAGCTTCCCATTGCATTTCGGTTTTTCTATCTAGTTTTGACTTTATGATGTGTATAATAACAAGTTCGAATTGACGTTCAGGTGATACACCTAAATGTCCTAAGGATCTTATATGTTTAGATATAGTAGATGAAATCTTTCTAAAATCACTTGAAGTAGGATTTGTTAAGGTAGGTATGCTAAATAGGCCTTTAATATTATTGTGCACAAGCATGGGATCATTGTCATACCTTTCACGTAGGAGCTCCCACGCTTCATCATAAAATTCAACTTCCTCAATGATTTCACGTGGTTCACCCTCTAAATTAGTTTGTAAATAGTGATATTTTTCAATATCATCTAGATCAGTACGCTTATCCACCAACGACAGAAAAAGTTGACGGAATCTCAACCACTCACCATACGAACCACAAAATTTTGGTAATTGAATCTGAGGTAACTGAATTTTAGAATTACTCTTCGCCACAGGGGTGTCTTGTGCTAAAACTATCGGAGCTTCGTCATTTAACCTCTGCTTGGAAGAATTTAATATTTCAGGAACCGGAAATGGTCGATTCCCAAAGACAGACTCGGGTTTAGCCGATTTGACCGAAATTCTATCAAAATTACCTTCCTCTCCTTGATCGCAGGAAGATATATTTGCTAGAATACCTTCAGCCATCGAAAATAATTTAAAATAATTTGTTTCAAAGTTCTCACGTTCTTGTACTTGACATTCAAAATTATTTTCATCAGTTAGCATATCTATTTCATCCTGAATTTCCTCGAATTGCTTCAAAATATTCTCTCTGGATTTTACTCTGTTCTTCAGTTCAAATGCCATATTTGAATCTATGTTTTCAATACTAGGTAAGTTTTCTATGTATTTCCCTAATAAAGTTAGTTTTGTTTTTATGCTAGCACGTTTTTTTGTCAACGATTTAATCTGTTCGGCCGTATCCATATTTCAGAACCGAAAACTACAGCTACAAACCGGATACAGATTGAAAGGGAAAGTATAGGTTGGTATGGAAGTGGAATACAAGTATATAAAAAATGGATCGAGCTCACCCAAGCTCAACAACGCCTTCGAAGATGCAGTACTAGGTGTGCGTTAGCGCCAATATTCTGTTCTCTGCTTGCAGGAGGGGAGATTCCACTTCGCCGCTACCGTCTAGCTTCGAGTTTCACCGAAATGCTCGTGATTCAGCTTCAGCTTTGATGTGCGATGTCTACGTTGTCGCTAGTTTTTCTTGTTTATCCGGCTCGAAGGACCACAAATGTTTGTGATTTGTTGTGGACTGTATTTATTTGGATGAATGAATAAGATTGTTGATAAGAATATTGAAAGTTGTAATGACATTTACGTTACAGATAGATATCGTTCTTCTGACAGCCGTGCACACGGCCCGCTATAATAATTTCTGAACTATGCATCGTTGACACTATAGTCAGGTAAAAAAAGGATAAACTCTAACAAATATAGTTTTCAACATAAGTCTTTAACAGCATGTTATTATTTTGGATGAAACCACTGATGTTTCAACAAAAAAGCAGTGTGCATTCACAGTGATTCATTTCAATAATGAAATAAATGAAGTGATGATCTTTATGGGTGTTTGAAAATTATTATTTCAACAAAAAAATATTCCATTTGAAAATTCAATTGGTTTCTCCTCTGACACAACCAATGTTATGTTTGGAAAGCGTAACTCAGTTTATGCATTGCTCAAACAAGATAATCCCAATATATGTTGTATCGAATGCTCTTGTCATTTAATTCATTTGGCAGCTTCTGAGGCCTGCCCTAAGTTACCACGATCAGCGGAAGATCTACTACGAAATGTTGGGGCCCATTTCAGTAGAAGCTCCCATAGACAGTACCAATTTCGAGAATTTCAGACTTCTTTCAAGACAGACATACACAAAGTATCATTACCAGCGAATACACGCTGGTTATCCTTAAAAAAATGTGTTATTCGAATTCTTGAGCAGTACGAACCTCTGAATGCATATTTGAGAACATTGAACTGTGAAGATCCTTCCAAAACTACCCATGAAATGCTTCTCACAATGGACAATCAGTTCTGCAGAATTTACCTGGAATTCATGACATATACCCTTGGGCAACTAACTGAATTCAATTTCTTTAGTGGTAATTCTATAACCACATGTTAATTTTTGAGGCATGTTAAAATTTTACTCCATAACATATAACGTATGTTGAAAAATTTGACGTGTTTTAATTTTAACATGGCCATACAGAATTACGACTAATATGCAGCAAATATTTGAAATTTTCCTGTTTCACACTATTCCAAACAATTTTATTGAGATCGACAAGTTATATCTAGGTATTTGAGCCACTGAAAGCTTTCAAAAACTCGAAAAAGATCTTGATGTATCTAAAAATGAGACTAATAAATTTTTAAAATCATGTTCAGATTTTTATGTTACACTGGTAACTAAATAAATTTACAAGAGCTTGACAACGAATGGAAGAAACATGCACTATCGGATCATGATATTATTGATTTTTCCCATAATGCTGAAGATTACGGGCCAAAAGTATTTGCCATGAAAAATGCTTGCATTGTATGCATTTTTCCAAATCTGAAAAAAGTTATATCTTATCTATTGATTTTGCCCTTCTCTAATACTTCTGTATAGAGGGTATTTAGTGATTTGAAAAACGTAAAAACTGACCATCGTAACTGTTTATCAACAGAATCGATAAAGTTATTGATTGCTACAAAGCAAGGTATAAAAGCAAATGGGGTGTGCCTTGAATTTTCCCTTGAAATGACAATGATCAAAAATAATATATGGTCAAAAAAAAATTGATGTTGAAATTTTTTTAAAAAATGTTACACATATTTTGGGTATAGGTTGACAAGATTGTAAATAACATTTAAATACAGACAATATTTTTTTACATGAATTTTAAATCAAGCTGACCCACTTCATGGTTACATTTTCACTGTGTCATTTTCATACCAGCTCTATGTACCTGAGAATCAAAGTTCCTTTTTTTGTATTAAAATGTTCAGAAAATGTATTCATTTGTTTCTTATTTATATTTCGTTTTGATTCTTGAGTCTAAGATTGCGTTGATTTTGTGATATTTTATTATTAATAGGTGCCAATAATTGTCGATTTTTCATTTTCACCACAGCATTTTGTTTTTAGGTTGCAATGAAATTGTCGAAATTCCGTCAATTCAATCTGGAATTCGGACTTTACGTGTTGATTGGCTACTCATATAGTTCGGGCACTTTTTTGTCAAAAATATCAATTCATTTCGTTAGAAAGTTGAAACAAAGCTACGAAAGTTTTTTTGATCTTGCGAATCATTTTCGAAAATGTCAAAGTCCTAAGCTTGACCAAAGAATATTAACGTATACACGAACAAGAAGCGAATCTTACAAATTCGACAAATACACCCTGAGTGCGCATGTCGACCAGCAGTGTCGGCATTCTGCAGTCGGTCAGTCATATCAACAAACAAGTACTGGTGTTTCTTGTCAAATAGTTCACTGGATTACTGTTTTTTGGTGGTCGTCATGCGTAGTCACAACAAAAATAGTTTGGAGGTCATGAAATGTGGTAGTGGTGGAGACCATAGGAATAGCGGCTGTGTAGCGGCAAGTGTTGCTTCTTGTTCGTTATACGTGAATATTCTTTGGCTTGACCTTGAAGGAATAGTTGTTGGAGTGACATAGTGATGCGGATCAGTTGGAGTTCTCTCCAAAGCGGCGCAGCATTCTTGATTTGAACTACCAATGGTAAGAAGTACCGTATATATACTAACTTCGAAAGGTTCGTATATGAGACTAACTTTTGATGTTGAAAATCAGAATACTCAATATAACTGAACCCACATAACCGATAATGACTCAACCAAAGACCTAAAGCACAGAACATCTTACCCAGGAAAGGTGTGCCTAAAGGGTATTTTGTCCTCGGAGAAAAGTATTTTTATTTCTTATTTCCTATTAGCCTTTTTCCCAATGAATCTAGAAAAAAAATCACACCTTCATATATCATTAGTGACATCAATCACATGTCTGTGTGATTCTGTATAATTTAGGGCGGCCGTCTGTGTAATTCATCGTTTCCACATTGGCATCACTTTGTAGTGTGTAATCCCAAAGGTCAAAGATAACCACGCTTAAGGAAACCCAAGTGATAATGATGATAACATTCAGATCGTGATTGCTGGGACAGGTGTCAAAGATACCCACGCTTGAGGAAACCGTCCCAAGTGACAATAACAATAAAATTCAGAGCGCGATCGGTGGCTCTGAAACATATAGCATGCTGGCTAGTGAGACAGTGATCTTGAAAGAGCCAAAATTGCCAGAAGGGACCTTAGATTCTCTTTGGGAATTAACACATGAAAATCGCTGTTTTGATTATCGAACTGTCATAGCTCCTTCACTGAATGCACATACCACTCGAATCGGGTTGGCCGAAGTGATATACACTGCCCGCCACTCGCGATGGAACAACCCATTTTTACGATAAAACATCCTAGGGGGCAAACTATTTCTCATGAACTACTTCGTTCTATCTGGAGGGTACTCTCAGGGATCAAAAATACAGACATTTCCACAGATTCGTTTGGCTGTGAGTTGCCATCACCTATTTCGCGCCTCTCTGGGGAAAATGTCACAGCACCATACTCTCAGATTATCGAAAGAGTGTGAAGGAGTGTACCAGAAGTAAAAGCTCTCCGATTGATGGAAAAATCCCACAAAAATTGAAAAAAATCTATTTTCAAAGGCTTACATCTCGAAAATTGTACATTTTTGAGGATTGGCTGTGGACACTTTCAACAGACATATGAAGAACTATAACATATTAAAATTTACGGCAAGCCGTTTTTCAAAGGAAATGTGCGGGATGTTTTATTGAAATATTGAGGAAACATTCTGTCAACCGAAACAAAAGTAATCTTCATTCTTATTGCAACATCAAAACAACCGTTAATCTTCAAAGAAAAAAATCGCACTCGGTAAACAGGTAGAATTTTATTTTTTCACCAACTTGCTGAATTGTTGTCTAAGATCATTTGAACGGATTGAATTATATCAGTTTCACCAAATAAAAATCATGTGGTGGCCTGAGATTACCATATTATATCTATAGCTAATTTATAAATATCTGAGAGTGCCAGCTGTATCCTTTTTTTCCGATCGATCAATACTGAGGAAGAAAGAGAAAGAGAAGAGAAACGCATGACAAGGTATATATCTTGAAACAAATAGGAAATTGATGAGGGGTGTTTTTAAAGAGATTTTTTATCACTGAATTGTATTATCGAATGCTATATATATATATGGCTGTGAAATGAGTCGAATTACTTCCACTGGAATAACGAAATATGTTTTTCTCACCGAAGACTATTTCATTAACTCCCAGCTTGAATATCCCTCACGTTAGGGGTGATTTATTGGTGTAAGAGCACGGAACATTAAACGAATCTATATCCATCAGAAACTTTATTTACCATCCGTTCCCTCCAAGACACGAAATCGTATTGGATGCTGATGTACTCCGAAGAACTAATTAGAAGTTTAGTAAATATTATAACTTCCTTAACGAACGGTAATTGTGTTTGTGCGCTTGATTAATATATTGATTACTTAACCCTTTGAATTTGTTCGGAACATCTTCTTCATTAAGCAAGCTTTGCTTTAATTAACCGTTTTATTCCAGTTTGTGTTTCAGCTCGATCATGTTCCCAAAAACAATAGATTTATAATTCACAGTAAGACAGAATTGGGTGCTGAGATACTTGTTTGACTTCATTCCCGATGCCGCACCAACGTGGACAGATGTCGCACCAACGTGGACAGATGTCGCGCTGTCTTGGCTGTCGACGAAGACATGGCCGGCTACATCTAAATGGATGGCAGTTGACAAAAATATTCATTACCTGAATGGAAGGTTGTTGTTAACTCCTATGCTTATTTACAAAACTACTAAGCTCGCATTAATACTTGTCAATGATCGGGAAGAACTTTTTGGGGTTCTGTAGGGAAAATATTATTATTATTATTACTAGAAAAGGCTAAACACCTTACCTGAAATCTAAATTTAATATTTTCAAGTATACATCCATAGATACCAAATGACAGAAATCACAGTTTCCGAAGCAAGTCAAGTTGTTCCGATACAGTTCTTCGTGCTAGACTAAACCAACAAATAACAGTCAACTTTTTCTGAAAGAATAATAAAATTGTTTATCAAAATGCGAAACTGAAAAAAACTGAATAATCAGAAAAAATAATTTGGGAAAAATGAGCAAAACCAAAAAAATTAAAATAAACTAAGATGTCATAGAATCAGAGACAAATGAAAAGTGAAGTGTAGCTGGATTATTCTGAATAAAAAATGAAAATGATATATGATATGGCCATTGAATAGAAAATAGGTTACAATTGAATTTTGAGATATCATTTTACATATTAGGTAAGGAAAAGGATAAGATTTGTAAAAACCAAGTGCGTGAAAAAAAGTGTTGACGAAAAATTCGCGAATGCTAATGAAGGAACTTTGCCGTTGAAGAAGGTGATCGATTGCCCTTGGCGATGGAGGGTTGTGGATTTGGGGAGATTGTTTTGGGAAAGCAGAAAGTCAAAAGTTGAATTTGGTACCGACGTATTGAAAATTCGAAAATTATGAAAGAAAATCGATGAAATTGAGTGCAAGCCAGGTGAAAAGAATAGAATGAAGAATAATCAAGCTGAAGATACGAAACTCACCTGTTAGTCAGAGTCACAAACAAAAATTCCAGTGCAGGAGATTTTGGAAAAGCCAGACGATAAAGCTGATAGTATTCCCAAAGATATTCATCCTATTGTTACATTTCACCCAGCGCTCTCCTAGCGCCGGTCCTGGCGAGATCGTAAACGCAGATGAGAAATCGCGTCGTAGCGAACGTCATTTTCCAAGAACCCGTAAATCCGTCTGGAGAATTCGAGACACGTCATCGGGGCTTCGCTCGAGGATTCTTGATTAGTACGCAGGCATATATAAGCATCGTGATGTCGCGGCGGGCGGCGGAGATAGAGTCAGTTAGTCAGAGAGTTAGTTACGAGAGAGTTTTCATTCGGAAGTTTGTATTCAAAGCTAAGTTGAGCGAGTTTAGTAGAGCTAAGTGGCGAGAGTTATTGAGATCTAAGTGGAAAGAGCTTTCATTTGTTATTGCTAAGTGCAAGAAGTGTGTAGAATTTTTAGTACAGAGAGTTTAGTACCGAGCATTGGAAAGTTTTCGGAGCGATTTAAGTGATTTTGTTTTATGTGATATGTGATAGAGAGTTTCAATAAAATAAGTTTAGTGTTGTTTGGTGTTTTAATAGACGAACCCTGGGATAAATCGTAACAGTGGTGGCAGTATCGAGATATTCCAAGGGATGAATCGTAACAGTGGTGTCGAAAGTGGAATTTTTGCTGGGAAATAAAAACAATTGATAGTGAATACGAGAAGTACATCTTACGATACGATGGAGGATATGTTGAAATTAATCCAAAACCAATTTGCGGATTGGGAAAGACGACGACAGGAAGATGAAAAGCGACGGCTGGAGGAAAAAGAATTAGAGGAAAAGCGACGACAGGAAGATGAAATGCGACGGCAGGAGGAAAAACAAGAACGAGAAGAATCGCTCAGGAAAATTCTCGAAGCTGAAAAGAAAGAACGAGAACATGGAAAAAAAGATCGAGAAGAAGCACTCCAGAAAATTCTCGATAATGAAAAGAAAGAACGGGAAGGAGCACTCCAGAAAACACTCGAAGAAAAGAGCGAGAAGATGAAAAAAAAAGAACTAGAAGACGTAATCCAGAAAATTCTCGAAGAACAGAGGAAAGAACGAGAACGTGAAAAAATAGAACGAGAGGAAGCAATCCAGAAAATTCTAGTAGAACAGAAGAAGGTGAGAGAAGAGCAGAAGAATGAATTAGTTATAATAGAAAAACAATGGAAAGCAGACTTCCAGAACGTTCGAGAACATCAAGACAAGTTATTCGAGCATGTTTTACATAAAACTGAAGTACGAGTGGGAGAACTAAAAGCAAATCTAGAAGGAGAACTGAAGGAAAACGTTAAGAAAATCGATGTGGTCAATGATAAAGTGGATACGGTGCGAGAGGAGGTGAAAGGACTTGAGAGGCAGATAGCTCTTCTCAAGAACCAGGATTGCCGAGACAGGTTTACCACATCAACAATTTCCGTAAAACCACCGACTTTTGATGGACAGTCGTCTTGGTCCATGTATCGTCGACAATTTGAGGCTGCGGCAGAAACCAATGGATGGGGCGAAGAAGAAGAAGCTACAGCGCTCATAGTCGCTTTGAGAGGACCAGCTTTGGGTATATTACAATACAAACGATACCCATAGAACAGTACAAGCAATATGATGACCTGATTTCTGCACTAGAATTGAGGTATGGCGATCAACACCGTGAACAGCTGTACCGGGCCCAAATGAAGACTCGCACACAAAAATCAGGTGAGAATCTGGAAGAATTTGAGGCAGATGTTCGACGCCTAATCCAGCTGACATATCCAGAAGCACCCGGATATTTCAAAGAGCAGTTGGCTGTGCAGATATTTATAGACGGACTGAGAGACCCAGAAATACAAAGAGCCTTACGATTGACGAGTTTCAAGAAAAGTAGCGATGCTTTGGTTCGCTCTTTGGAAGTAGAGGCGAACTTCAACAAGTCGAGGCCGAAAGTACGTGCAGTTTCATTAGAAGAACCGGAACAACGATTTGGCACAGCGAATAGTTCAGTCGAGAAAATTCTGGAAGGAATCAAATCAATGATAAGTGACATCAGCACCCAGAAGAAGAGGACATGCTATAGATGTGGAAAACTGGGACACCTTATCAAAGACTGTTGGGTGAAGATGCCGCAGAGAATTTGCTATAGATGTAGGAGGCCGGGACATGTTATAAAAGACTGCATGGAGAGAATGCCACAGAGAAAATGTTACAGATGTGGAAGATCAGGGCTTTTCAAGGAAGATTGCAAGGTTAGAATGCCACCAAAATACAACTCACCTGCCAGGACGCCGCCAAGTTCGCAATCACCTGCGAGGTCAAGGTCACCGAGGGTCATCTGTGTTAACAGGCTAAAAAGAACATCTGAGAGCCTCACCATTCCAGGGAAATTGAATAAAATGAATGTAATATGCACCATAGACACTGGTGCTGCAGTTTCCTTGCTACGCAGCGACATCCTTCGGCCTGAAAACGTGAAGCCTATTTCATCCAACGTCGTGCTTCGGACAATCACTGGTGAAAACGCACCTATTCGAGGAGAGGCTGAAATTACGTTGATTCTTGAGCGACTCACTATCACAGGTACAGTCTACGTCGCAGATATAGAAGATGAACTCATACTCGGAATGGACTTGATCAGTGACCATGGAATTTCATTCGACAATGAGCAAAAGATTATAAGCTTCGGAGGAGAAGAATTTGTCCTTGCAACTCCAGCAGAAAAGGCAATGCCTATGAAACAGCGATTACCGGAAACTGCGAGAATCCCTGCACTATCGAAGAAGATTGTGGTTTTGTGGATAGAGGGATGGTATTTATAGCTGTATGAGAATCCGACGTCGTTGAAACTGTAGGACCGTATACAGGTCCTGTTTGAAAAGGATTAATTAATGGAATTGTTCGAAGGGTTTCCAGGAATTGGGGAGCCTTTGTGAGTCGTCTCGTTTGTTGAGGCATTGAGGGCGTTCTTCAATTTCTATTGCATCGCGAATGATTCTGGAGTGGAATCTTTTTGCTGTGGCAATGGTCTTCGTGTTGTTGAAGTCAATTTTGTGTCCGGTTTTGTGGTATGTTTCTCATACAGCAATAAATACCATCCCTCTATCCACAAAACCACAATCTTCACTCTGTCAAGATGAGTGCTGGAGGTTGAGGAGACTTAGGGCTCGCCACCAAGTCAAGAAGTCTTGAGAATGGCTCCAAAGTGGGAGCCGAAACGTTGAAAGAAGAAAAACTCCAGACGCGGTTCATCCGGAAGTTCCAGACAGCATATATGACGTGATAGCAGCAATCAGAGAAATAAGAATTCAAGAAAAATAAACTTCCTCAAACGGGATTCGAACCCATGTCTTCCATTTCCTAGGCGGATGCTCTAACCACTGAACTATCGAAGACACTGAGTTCACCATAATTACTCTCAAATTATTGTGTTAGTTGTTATTATTCATTCGAGAACTTTCGGTGGTTTTCCACTGACGGAGGTGATCGATGGGAAGAATATTCATTCATTATAAAATGATTTTAGTACCAAATTGTATTTTTCACAGAATATTCATAGAGTATAAACAAACATTGAGAAATTTCATAAAATATTCTATAATAATATTCCTTTAATATTCCCAGAAGAATATTTATTTATTTATTCACGGGTGAACCCCATTTTTTGTTTACAATAAATGATGTAGCACGAAGCTTATAATCTACTATTTATCTTATACCACTACTAATTTTAAATTACATTTGTGTACAACAAAGACAATAAAAACAAAGACAAAATCAACTTATACATATTTATATGACTGAACGGCAAGATATTTCTTTCTTGAAAGTATATTCATTATCACAGAAGAAATTGATTTTATCACAGTAGTTATTTCCCAGTCTCAACATTTTAGATAAAGGAGAATGATAGCCATAGTTGGTTGAGTGATATGGTGTATTAAATAGCTTTATTTATCTAGTGGACTTCTGCGGAACGTTGAAATGAATAAGAGATAGGATTTCCGGACAATCAATGAGACCAGACATAATTTTGAATAGATAAACCAATGACGCAGTTATTCTTCTATCCTCAAGACTCGACAAAGATAATAAACTCATCACTCCATTGTAATTGTATTCACCTCCGAGCAACCCTAGTTTGTATGCAATGATCCTTAGAAATTTATTTTGAACATTTTCTAATTGTTGTATATATTTGAGGGAGTAGGGACTCCAGATGATGGTGTTATACTCTATGATGGGGCGTACTAAAGAGCAATATAATACTTACGTGGTAAAAGGAGAAAGGTTACTCGATGATCTCACAATAAAGCCGAGCATTTTTAGAACTCTTACAGAAACTGAATTAACATGATTGTTGAAACAAAGCTTGGCATCTAACAGTATACCCAGATCTTTACAGTCTTGTTTACATTCCAAAATTTCGTTATTCAAAAAGTAATTGAATTTGATTGGTGATCGAGACCTACTGAACGTCATTGAGTGGCATTTATTCGTATTGAGATGAAGGCAGTTCGCTTCACACCAATCAGAAATGAAAATCAGATCACTCTGAAGGAGAGTAGCATCGTGGACACTCTCTACAACCTTGAACATTTTCAGATCGTCGGCAAATAATAAGAATTTTGAATTAGTGATATTTGCGCTAATATCATTGATAAAAAGGCAGAACAATAAAGGACCACAATGTGACCCTTGTGGTACACCCGATTTCACAAAAAGAGGTTCTGAAACTGTACTATTTACACGTCCAATTAGATAACTGCTTATCCATTCTAACATATTGCCGGAGAAACCAATGGCAGATGATTTTTTTATCAATAAGTTATGGCTAACCCTATCATAAGCTTTTGAGAAGTCGTTGTAGATAGCATCTACCTGCACCGACCTCTCTAGTGCTTGTGTTATATAGTGCTGATAGTACAATAAGTTTGATGCTGTGGAACGTCCGGATGTAAATCCATGTTGCTCTTGTAATATCAAGGGTCTACAAATATTTGTGAGTATTTTGGCAACAAGCTGATCTAAAACTTCTGGAATAGCTGATTGAATACATATTCCTCTATAGTTCTCAACTTTTTCTTTCGAGCCACTTTCATGAATAGGGCAGATGAAGCTCTGTTTCCAAGCATCAGGGAACGTGCCACTGATCAGTGATTTATTGAATAGAATGAAAAGAGGAGTTGATAAAGTATATACACACTGTTTAAGGAAAAATGAGGGGAAACCGTCTGGTCCACTCGAAAATTTTTATTTTAAGTTACATATAGTTTCAAATATTTTTGCTAATTCCAATTCACAAGTTTTATCATATGTAAATTGAGCAGTATCTGGATCTGATTCTACGTAAACTGTAGAAAAGAATTTGGCAAACAAGTCTACTGTACTTGACATATCAGTAGATCTGATGTCATCATAAGTCATTGCATTTGGCATATAACTGGTGTTTTTCTTATCACTGACAAATTTCCAAAAACTTGATGGGTCATTGATTGAGTTATTTTCAACGTGTTCTAAATAGGTATCATAGCAAACTTTCGTTAGAATTTTATATTGTGATCTCAGTTGTGTAAATGCCATGTAGTCTTCATTGCGGTTGAAAATCTTGTAATTTTTGTGAATTCGCTTTTTCTCAATGATCATCTGTTTCGGTTCTGGTGAAAACCATTTTGGGAAATTAGACGGTTTGAATAATTTCAATGGGACAAATAAGTCAATAGCTTGTTGAACAATCATATAAAATTCATGTGTTGCTGTATTGACATCTAAGTTTGCGAAAGCACTATTCCAGTTGAATGTTGCCAAAAAATCATTTATTGCCATGTAATTCGCATTTTTGAAGTCATGATAATAATTTCTCTCTGGAGGAGACTGTTTGTTGTTACCATTTTTAACTGAAAAAGAAATTGCAGTGTGATGCATGGTGTCATTAAAAAGAGGATCAACAACAGGAGAGACCAAAATATCATGAATTTGGGAAAATAGCAAATCAAGCAATATGCCTCTACTGTTCACTATAGAATTCATTTGATAAAACTGCAAGAAACCAAAAGTGTTAGCAAGGATATTTCCATTAGATGTTGTAGGGCATAAAGCTGTCAAACCCAGGCACATTGTAGTCGCCACACATTAAAAATTTATGATTGAAGTATTTGGAACAAAGATCTTCCACTGATGCACAGTGAGCCTGGTATATATCATTATAAGAATCAGGAGAAATATAAATACAACCTATAATATAGTTATTGTTTTCACTTCTGAGTTCGATATGCAATTCTTCATAACAGTTTTCATTAAATGATCTAACAAACTTAGACTGAAAATTATTTGTAATAGCTATCATTACTCCTCCACCTCTGGTTTTATTTGAAAACCCTGATCTATCAGTTCTATAGATGTTATAGTTCTTCATACCCAATTCATTATCAGAAATTTTACTATTCAACCATGATTCCGTAAACAGTATGATGTTATAGTCACAGCAAAGAGTATTCATTTGCAGATTTCCTAGTTTTGTTCTTAATCCACCCACATTTTGATAGTAGTAGTAGTATATCCCATTTAAATTCATTAAAAATTGCTCTGTGATCATTTTGGAGTTGCTATCTGTTCTATGCGGTATATTTTGTAAAATACTTTTTACGGCATATTTTCAGAATATTCTTAAAAATTTTCAGTATATCCTCTTTTGTATTTTATTGGATTTTTTTTTAGGTGATCCCTCTCGGTTGGTTGTAGAAGTTGGGTTGAGGTTGAAGAAGGAGAGATAGTTGAATCGTTGGTTACACTACGTCGAGAAAGATGAAGATTGCAAGAGTCAAGGTGTAATTTTTGACATATATGATTGATATCACAACAGAAAATTCCTACGGAGGCGTATTTCTCATATTTTTCCTTCACATCAAATGAAACATATATTTTTGTTCTGCGACCAAAAATTCTGGTTTTCCGGTAAATGAATTCCAGTTTTTTCCATGCGTTCAAATATCCACCACCGATATTACCTTATAAAATATGCTATTGTCTTCATAATATTTTTCACCTTGAAAATAAGATTCTCATACCATATTGGATATTGAAGTGAACGTGTTGAATAAATAGTGGAGAGACAAGTGAAAATTGAGCAATTGCAGTTTCAGATGTTCTTTTGCCCAACGTACACTCAATCAGAGAGATGAAAGTTGATTATAGGTGCCTATGTACCGTAAACGTTCATTATTTCGATATCTTGATGCTCATACAATTTTCTGAATGTGATATCAGTTTTGGAAAGAAGATCAATTCAATAAATGAATCGTAAATTGCAGTTTGATTGTTTTTCGGTTGAGATTTTTACAGACTTACTTGAACGCAATTCAAAGACAGTGTTTGGGCTTACCTCAAATTTCATGAGTTCATGACTGCTGCTTTGGTATAAATTTTTCACATATTATTTTATGTTTCTACATGTGGACGATACCTAAAAAGTAAACATGGATAAATTTTCACAATGTTAGTATGAACATTGAAAATAAAAATACCAACAAAAATACCACAAATCTTGGTTCGTGAGGAACTTGACGATTTTCTGATATTCAATTAACATTTGAAATGAATTCAATTTCAAACGATGAATTTAAACATTCGTTGTGAAAGTTGAACCTTTTTGTGGAGTTCAATTACCCAATTTTTGAACTACTTGTAAATCAACTTCTTAGTAATTCAGAAGATAAATTATGAAACACCGAAAAGTCGGGAATATACGGAATCAGTTGTCGAAATTGCAACAGTTGGCCAGATTGAAGGGCTATAAAAACCCGCTTCAACAATCACTAGGGACATATTAGATACGGAAGGAAAGAAAAGTCCACTGTCGCCCAGACAATGGAGATAGAATTAGTGAAAGCTGCTCGATGCATTCGAGATTCTATAGAATTAGCAAAATGCAAAAATATTATAAAGGTCTCTCCCTTTTGGCCCGCTATTTACTTCATTGCTGAGAAAAAAGTCCATATCGAACTAGGAAAAACCATTGCAGGTTCTTCAGATTCGGTATTTATCTTCTCTCCTGGAAATATCATTGGTAGGGCAATACAAAACGTTTCAAATCCAATCCTGAAGAAGTACAGAAACAAGAAATAAGTATCTGAAATAGTTCGAATCGGAGAGTGACACTAACTAGGGAAGATCATGAAAATATACTGACCCCCCTTCTCTCACCTACAAATACAGATAGTTGGTGAAGAGTTCAGGAAATTCACAATCAAGAGTTATTGGAATGTCAACCTCATTTTTATGAAAAACACAACAATCACAAAGCTGTTCGTGAGCGGTTTTATTTTTTTTCAGAATTGAATGGGGAACATTTTTATTTTTGCGCCGCAATCACAAGCTTACGATAGAACGTACTTCGACCAATTTTGCGCCCACTACCTAGTACCAGAATTCAATTTTTTTGCAATGCAGGTATAATTTTCAGAAATGATTCAATTTATTCGTACTCCACCAACTTGAAAATGACTGTGAGAATATGAAAAAAACCTTGTACTGCCTGTCAGTAGTAATTGTAAACATGATTTACCAATTAGCAAGAGAAACATTAATGAAAAATATATTTTTCCAATAATGATCCACTAATAACGTATCAATAATTTACTATCAAATGTATTACATCTTAATTGAATATATTTGAGAGCTTCATTACTGAATATCGTTGAAAGATGTTTTCGAACTGTTTTATATCGACTTTGATTCTACTTTGAAACTATTATAATATATATGTTACAACAACAAAATACAGTTGATGCCCTGACTGTCAATAACAGTTTGCCACTGGGACACAGGATTCCATTCAACAAATAATGCATGAATTGAAAATAAATATGAATATAAAATTAAATATTAAAACAAATGTAAAATTATCAAGAAAATTGAATAAAAATTAGCAATTGCTATATAAGTGATTATTCAATATTGTCACAGAGTCTTTGATCACTGAAATCGTTATGTTTTCCAATAATGATTTTGATAATCTGAATGTGTTGATGAAGTTCACAAAAAATTTTGGTATTGTTCCACGAGCACCAATCATAAGTCCAATTACTGTGATATGGTCAATTCAATATTTATTTTTAAAGTAGGAAACAGTTGGTTCATAGTAATCTCTCTTCTCTCTGTCAACGTCTTCTGGTTGGGTTTCATTAATTCCAAAGCGGATGGTAGGGTCGAATATAAAACCTTTTTTATTTTTATGGTCCACAGCAATTATATCGACTCTCTGGCTTGAACCATCGATCGCAATACAACTGACCTCTTCATGAACTTCAAAATCCTTTTTTTTCCTCAGTTCATCTGCTATCATGGTCCTCACTCGATGATGTCTTGCATTTCGGAGCAAATAACCTTTATTGCAGTATCCTAGAACGTGTCCCAAAGTTTCAATCTCATTGCAGTCTGGTGATCTGCAATGGCGTCCATTGATACTCCTCCCAGGTAATGCTCTGACTGCTGCAACATCTATGCTCATTTTTATAGCATTTAACCATTCCGTTGATGTTAAACCACTCTTTTATAAACCCATCGATTGCCTTGGGGGTATTGTTTATACAGAGAGACTCCCCTACCTTTAGATTTCAGCTGACTCCAGTTCTCAAATTCACGCTCTCGTAAAATACTTCGAAAATAGGTTGTGTTTTTTTTCTATGCGATAGTGTATCTGCATCAATTTCACTTAGCTTCAATTTCTTCAAACATATATCAATTCCATTTATCGAATCACGAGTGTGAGGGAGATGTGGGTTATTACTTCTCAGAAGAGTACAGCAAATACTACAGTGTTGTAAAAAAGCTTCCCAAGTTGCACGTACAATTCCAAGACCCCTGAATTTTCTCGAAGCGTAGATGAAAGAGTTTGGCGTGTCACCAGGAAGATTCATTATTTCTCTCACAGCATTTCTCACCAGTTTATCTACGTCTTCCAAGAATCTTTGCAGAGCAGCAGTTTGTAGAGGGTATGTGAGTGAAGGCCAGATATACTGATTTGAAATATTAAGTTTCTGATCGGGATTCAGGAGGGGACTTGTTGTTGATTTAGTAAGATTTTTATTAAGGTTCGAAATTGTAATTGATTCATCAAATACCAATTCATTCTCAAACGTCATTCCTAGATATTTTATATTTTCCGATTTCTCAATCCAGATATGCTTATATTGTTGTTGATTTGTAAAGATGTTTCTTTGAGCTCCCCTTTTTCTATTATGATTACTTTTGATTTATCTGGATTGATGGTAAGGTTAGTTTGAGCAAAAAGATTCATGGCCATTTTCACCAATGTAATAGCTGAGTTTTTCGAGTTGGCAATCAGAACCGTATCATCAGCAAATCCCAGAACGGATAACTTTTCGAGATCTGGACATACTTGAAAACCGAACTTTTCAACAACTTCTGGTTCACTTAGTTCGTTTAATGCATAATCTATTGATAAATTGAATAATGATGGTGAAAGTGGGGCACCTTGAAAAACTCCACAATTTATTTTAATATCTTGCGACTGGAATCCGTTTGTGTGAATTCGTGTTGAATTTCCCACCTGGAGGTTGATTATAGCTTCACGAAGATTAGTTGGTAATGGTTAAGACTGTAAGGTTTTCACAATATGTTTGTGTCCTATGGAATCAAAAGCCTTCGTTAAATCGAGGAATACAACAATACAGTCTCTCTTTTCTTTTCTAGATTTTGTCAAGCATCCATTTAAAAGACTTGCATTGATGTGAGTACCTGGTACCTGTGTGAAACCACGTTGATTGATGTTGAAATTCACAAAGGATCGTAGATTTTCATCGAATACCCGTTCAATGACACGTCTAATTATAGAACATATAGAAATTGGTCTCCAACTGTTGGAATTTTCACAATCGCATCCTTTTCCTTTATGAATGAGGATAGTTTTTGCTTGTTTCAAACTTTTGGGAACATGTCCCCACCTGAGAATCGTTGAGGCAATCACTGCACTGTTCTTATTTTTTATTGCTCTTGCTAGAACACGATCTGGACCAGATGATGTGTCTATTCTAATAGAGGAAATGGCAGTCTGAATAGAATTCACACTAACGGTATATTCATACTCGGAGTTGATTCTTTGTTGTTCATCAGGGGTGATTACAGGATAAGAATTACGAATGAAATTGTTAGTGGTACCGAAACGACTTTGGAAGTCATGATACAATTTCGTAATATCTATTTTACAGTGAGTATTAGAAGAATCATTCAGAATCTGGCGTACAACGAGTCGTCTTTTATTGTAATAGCGAAACTGCGCTAAACTATATTGATAATGGGAATTCAAATACTCTCGTTTTCTCTTAGAAGCTCGTTGTGGATTACTATTGTGGTCAAAACCAAACTGTTCACGAGCAAAGGTTTTTTTATTTTTTCTTGCGGCATAAAATTTCCTTGCAGGATGTTTTGGACCTGGTAGAATATCAATTGCATTTGAGAGTAGAATACAAAATTCCTGGGTGTTGTCGTCAAAAGCATTGTCATCTCTTGTACATAAGAGTTTTTCGAATCGATTCTTAAACTCTTTTATTTCTCGGTAATATATCTTCATGTCATCATATTTTTCTGTAGTATCAGATTTAGTTTCATGGAGATTTTCATGCTTTTCATGGTTTTAATAATTTTCGACTATATTTTTCCTTTGAATATCAGGATGAGCTTTGGAAATATGGATTGGTAAACTTTTGAAAAATAAACCACATATTTGACATGCCAATTTTTTGGATATATTCTCAGCAGTTTCATCAGGAGTTTTATTGTCAATATTGATTTTGAGAGATTTCTTCCTGGATTTTCGGTTAGATAAATGGAACCATGATTCTTGAGAATTTACTAAACATTTTGAATTTTCAAGGTGTTGTTTTCCTCTCTTCAATTCGTTCACTTTTTCTCTTAAATTGTTTTTTGTGACCAATACATGAATTATTTTCTTGAAAGTGTGCCCAGCAGAGTAAGGCCAGGCAGCGATGACATGAACTAAAAATTTCTTCTGTACATCCATCTTCTTTGCATTTGGATATCATATTCGTCATCGAAGAAACTTTTTGAATTTTCCTGTATGTTTTCCTATTGACATGAATTATCGATTGACAGTAGTTTGACAAATGGATCTAAATTGAATGTTTCCATCCTTCTTCATATCAGTTTTAAATCTTTATCGGATATTAATCATTTTTTCATTCATAAACATATTTCGAGATTATTTCCAAACTTCATCTTATTAATTTCGAATATTCATTGCATTCATGTCGAATATTCATTTTGAAATATTTTGAAAATGTTTTCATCCTTCTTCGAACCAGTTTTGAATCATCATCGAATATTCATCGATTCTTCACTTCCGAATATATTTTGAAGATATTTTCAAACTTCATTCAATCAATTTTCAATGTTCTTTGCATACTCGTATGTTGAATATTCAACTCAACAAGTTTTGTGGATGTTGTAAACCACTTCTCTCAATGAAATTTCAATCTTCCTTCAATGTGAATATCATTCATTCAGAAACGTATTTCCATTGAACATGTTTCGATTATTCATCACATACTTTTTGAATCTTCATGACTATATCTATTATAAGAATTTTTTGAACTATAAATCGAGATAATTCTGCCTCTTTTTTCAATTAGTTCTGAATCAGAATTACTGTATTTATTTCAAAAATATTTTTAAACTTTCTTCGAATATTCATTGAATAGATTTTTAATCTTCTGAAACTTTTTTGAAAGGTCTTTTGAATGTTCCCTGATTGAATTTCCTGATAATGAATTCTGAATCTGTATGGATATCAAAAAGATTTAAGAGAATATTCAGAAATACTGATTTTTTTAAATCAGCAAGGTAGCGCCATCTTATACCTAACTAATGTATACTTAGTAAATCATTTCATATTGGGACGACCACATAATTCAACTCATTCATCTTCAATAATTGTATAAATTATAGGAAGACTGAAAGTACTAATATTGACAGAAAAATCAGGATTCTCTTGAAAATGAACAACATGTTCAAAACGATTACTTTTAATAAAAGAGTTCGCATATTTCTTATGCAAACTGGCTTCACGTGACTCCTTTTTATCTATATTTTCCAATAATGAAATAAAAAATCATGGTCTCCATTCAAAACACGCTCAGAACTGAAAGAAACAATAAAAATATTATTCGCAATTGTGAATTTGTTAATAAATCGATCATTTATTGAAATTCACAAACATTTCGAAAAGCGAATCACACCATTCAATTCTACAAAAAATACACAATGTAAACTTTGTTCCATTTTCTGGTGAAGAATATTTGTGTTGAATGAAATTAATGAGAAAATTTCAATACGAATGAAAAATATCATGATTTCTTTTTCTTTTCAAATAAATAATTTATGATTAAATTTTTTTGGAAAATAATTTTTATTTTCGAAATTATCCACAGTCACTTAAAAAAAATGCACAAAATTGACATTTGGAAAATTTTTCAAGCGAATCTGAAGCTTTTTATGGTTGTTCAATTATTTATTCAGAGTCTCCATCTGATTGTAAAATTTCGATTTCGTCTTCATTCTCCTCGAGTTCGTCAAAGTTGACAGAAATTACAAGAACATTTATCTGCACCGTAACATTTTGTACAAAAATCTGTAGTCCATGTTTTCAGCACCCGAAATGATTAGGAATCATTTTCAAAAAATCATCAGGGTTGGCTGAATCTTCAGTGAGCCGAAACAAGAGTATTGAAGTATTATTCATGATCACTTCTTTCCAGCCCCTTTTTTGCGATTACTTCATTTCCAAGTCACTTTTGAAGCTGAAACTATGCTATATATGATTGTTGCATAGCAGCTCAAACAGTGGGTGGTAATTTTTCCCCTTTGAAAGTGAGCACTTCATACCGTCCAAATCTCAAATGATCTAGGGATAATTTATCATTAGTGCACTTCTTTGTCTCTCTGGGATATTGGCTTTTGCTTCCTCCAAGGCGTATTTGACCATATTAGTACACTTTTAATTTGAAGAAATTCGTTCAAGCCATTTCGGGTAATAAATGTCGGGTCCGCAGCAGACATAAAGGAGTATCAGTAACACAGTCATCTTTTCAGTTTCAAGTAGTGTATTGAATGTTGTTTTTTCCTGTTGTCTGCAAAACCAGACGATGTGTCGCAGCCAGTAAAGCAATGTGAAAATCCAACAATTGAAGATGTAATGTCTTGAATTAATCATTTAGATCTTTGAAAGGTAGACATAAATAAAGATAGGCATTAATATATCCAAATCATTGTTTAAATCGAAATGTAAAACACCGAATGAATAAAATAAATATTGAATTTTAGCCGTTCAAACACCACCCTTTAGCGCGTCCTCTGAAAGACAGCACTGCTGTAGGTTTTTGTGATTCAAATCTTTGTTATGGACTACTGAAATATATATTATAATATAACATAATAATTATTAACTTGCAGCTTTCACTTCCTTGATCTCCCCTCATTCGAAATCAAGATTTTATGCAAAATATGCTATCATTTTGTGTCCTCTGATATGATATTTCTTTTCGAGCTGTGGTGACGCGTATTGTGAGCTCAAATTTTCCTCCCTCATTATTGAAGACATGACAAGGTATTTTTCTATCGAATTTCGTTGGAATATGATTACTTTTGTGGAAATGAAGAATAAAAAACGAAAAAAACAGTTTTTCGCTTCTTTCTTGATTATTTGGAGGTCATGCAAAATTCATTCATTTTATCTTTCATTATCTTCTCAAGATCTATAACTTTTCCATTGAAAACTTTTCTCTTAGACGTCACTTTTCGTCGAAAATAGCAACAATATCGTTTTCAACCCTTTACACACCCCTCAAATGTTTACTTCCAACTCCCAGCTCCCGCATTTATTTTTTTCACGTTCAGTATTGACCACCTAACCTTTCCCCATCATCAAAGTGCTGTTAACAATTTTTGTGTTTATTTAATAAGAATAATTCATCTCGCTTGGTATAGATGGCCTGTTCTAAAACATATTTTTTGAGTGTGTCGCTGCTCTGAAGCTGACCATGCTATAATGCAAGTGTGAAGGGTTTCAACTATGTTTTGTATTCTTCTTTGTATTCTAACTTCTCTGAATCTTTTCCAGTACCATACATTTTTCAATCATATTCGTTTGTGCATTAGTTTGTTTCCTTCTGTGAATTCTGTGGTGTTGTCATATCTTGATATATCCTACTATTGGAAATGTTTGATTAGCAAATGCACTAGCAAAAAATATAAGATATTGATCAGGTAACTGTTCTTTCTTTCAAATGAAATACCACTAGGATTGGTTGCCTTCCTTTCTTCTGTATACTCGCTAATTATTCATGCATTCATTTACGAAAAGCCATCCCAACCCTTCCTGCGTACCGTACCCCTCGTTCCCATTCAACTCCGCATTGTTTTAGCTAATGCCGTACACTCCAACATAATATTTAAAACATATAATCTCGCATTATTGTACTGCATAGTTGTTGAAAATTCGCCGAACAATAATATACGAGAGATTCAAACTCGAATTTTATTCGAACAATACAACGGCACCGGATTATTTTGAATATTCAAACATTATCCGGTTTGCTGCCGTTTCGGGCTTTCGCGAGCTTAAACTCTTCACAACATGCCGGTTTTTTCTTTGCGATGAAATCCGGGAAACGCCAACAATACGCTGCAAGCACTGGAATAGAATTGTCAAGTGTAAGGATATCAAGGGCTCGAAAATAACTCGGGATCATTGAAGTTAACTCGTTTTCATTGTCCAGTTTCAACTCGTTAGAAGCACCAATCTATGTGAAAATAGTCGATTCTTTGAATTAATTGTATCGTAGTGAATATATCAATTGCACCTGACTGAGTAAGATACATTGATTGATTTTCATTGTTGTCCTGTTTTGCTCATTTGAGGCACGCCTTATTGTATGAAATGCGCGTATTGTAAAGTTACAGTGACAATATCAACAACCAAGAAATTTGAATGTGAGACAGATTGCTAACTAATTTTTGTTTTTCTCATTTCTTCGACAATATCAAGTGTACTCTGATATCACCTCAACCATTTCATTTCTCTTTTCTGTTGTAACAATGCATATGATGATATCAAAGCACATAAATAAAGTATTCATCATTGGAAGAACTATGGGAGAGGATATCCAAACAAGAAGAAAAATAGTTAACTGATTTTCAAAGACCGGCTTCATTGGATTCAAAGTACCGATCTTGGATATGTGGAAAGGAAAATCAAGTTTTTAGTTCTCTGAATATTGTGGTACATCGAAAGGATAACCATGCACAGGGTTTTAAAATAAAAACTAACTATTTTCGGGACGGACAGAAATATTCATCAAAATTATAGACAGAGGGCGGACTGCAAAAGCCTGACCTGAATTGCTGTATAATTCAGCTTGACAATGTTCTGTTGACTTTCAGCATCCGAATTCATATACACCAGCCTCGATACCCATCAATCGAGAGAAATGAGTTAAAGAAATTACTTTCGAATTTGAAAAACGTGTCTAAGTTTCAACAAGATAATACCTTTCAGCGTGTTATTCTCAGCAAGGTGGAGATAAAGTAGCCACGTTGCTTGACCTCGATACTCCACCTCCAAGGAGTTATGAAACAGTTGTGACAATTGAAAAATATGCTACCTTAACCATGCACCTAGGAAACAATATTGAAAATTGAATATGTTAACTTAACCTTACTCATTTTCGGATTAACAGAGGATCAAAAATTGAGAGGCACAAGAACTTCGATTGTGTTGCTGTTCTGACCTTGTCGAGGCTGTCTGAAAATGTTGTATTCGCCATTGTTACTTGTTGGTTTGCTCCTGTCTGATCTGAATTTTCGGGTTCAGGTTCGAGTGTCTTTTCCCTTTGGTGTTGTTGAGGTTCCCCTGTATTTTCTGCCTTTGCAGTGCTTTGACATAGGAACGATCTCCTCAACGATCTCTCGGTTGAAATAAAAGTTTTTCGATGAGGTTTTTTTTCGATTGGAGAAAGTGCCCTTGCACCCTTGTCGTCTCTGTTTCGAGATGGTAAAGTACCTAGCCTAAGTTTTCTTGGGAATGGGTTTTCAAGAGAGGAGTTTCCAGTACTGCGATCTGTAGGAGTGTTTGGTGTTTCTCCTACTTGTAATTTCATTTTTGCAGTTACTACCCCTTTATCAATTGACATCTGATCATTAGCCACTTTTTCATTGTTATCAGTATGGAGAAAACTTGAATAAAGGTCGAATGTTAACCACACACACACATTAAATAATATATATATATATATATGGGTTGCTATCATATTATAATAAGTATATTTATAGTTATTATCTATATTCTTTTCCTATGTTCAGGTGTTGGAGGCTTACCAAGTTCCTCGAAGTTTTCTTTGAAAATGTTGTCAAAATTGAATTGATCGCCTAATTTGATGAGATGGCTTGCAGGTCCAATGTTACGAAGGGTTGGGGGCCGTAGATATAAAAAAAATGAAGAGTCCACAATGTTGCACATTAGGGCCTATGAAAAATGGAACTGAAAAACTCGATTCTATCCAGCATTATTCCGTAAAATAAAAAAAACATTTGTCAGTGAGAGAAAAAAATCACCATTGAACATGAAATAAGCTTTTCGTGAAAAAAATAAAATTAGAATTGAAATAGAAAAACAAAATAAAAGATAAACATTGATGACTCATTTCATAGGGAAGATTTAAATCATGAAATCTTAGGACGGCGCCTCCACCAGAGGTCACGACCCCAGCACGACAAATTACCAATTTTCACTTATTGGAGGTTTCACTTTGAATTTTGTTCCTTATATTCATTAGCCAAATTTATGTGGTAAGGTGTTGAGTAATTGAAACATTTGGATGGAATTGAAACATCTATTCATTGAAAGTAAAAACACCAATCGTACAATTCATCATTACTACTGACAGTGTGTCACACCTTTCAATATCCAGCTGATGAATCCTTGTCAGCAAATCTGATGCCAATCGCAAAAAGCCAACATTAGCCGAAGAATGTTAGTTAATATTACTTGATACAATGTGAATTGGATATTTCCGGATATGCCGCCTGGTATCTTTTATGGCGATTTATCTAGGTATTCGATAAGCTTCATATTTATTGCTTTTCCCATGAGATTGAAAATGATAGAAAGCGATACAATTGGTCTATAATTACAAGGTGAAGTTTTCTTTTTTTTTTGTAGGAACTGGCTGAACTCTTGCTGTTCTCTAGGATTTGAAAAAATCCCTCAAGTTATACGAAAGGTTAAATAACTCGCCAAGTTTTATTTTCTCACACAAACGAGGGACATTTTTTTGAATTTTTCTGGATATTATTTTTTTTTCATACTGATTATATGAACTTGATCTCTCCATAGATTTTTTTCCAATACACCACCCTCATCAAACATTATGTCCCTCGTTTGTCTGAAGAGCTGAAACGGATCGGCAACGGGTTTAATGTTGGAAGATATATATACAGGGCGTCCCTCCGGGAACTGCATCGATCAATATATAGAAAACCATAGGTGGACCGAATTTGAAAATTTGGGAGTTCACTATTGTTGATAAGTGCTATCCGACTAAAATATTTTAAAGATTGTGGCACTTCCGGTTGTACCGGAAGTGGACCCCAACTTCGTTATTTTATATGGGACACCCTGTATATTATCGAGGTTTTTAGATTTTACGCATGATTCTGAACATGTTTCATGTATAATGTCCTATACCCAAGTCTAGCCGTTTTCGAAATATTTCAAATTTTAAGTTGAAAATTGCGTTTGCAGACCGAAAAATTTTTTTTTTATTTCTGGACATGATCATTTATTTTCGATTGTGTATCGATTTATTCATAAGAGAGGACCCAGTTCAGTAGAATTTCGATATAAATTCGATCAGAGTTATACAGGGCGTTCACCAGAAAATGATATAGATCCGGTTGAAAAAATTATTATAAGTCCATTTTTTCAAATGGAAACCCCCCAAATTTTTTGTCTCGTTCCATTCGGCATCGAAAATGAAGCTAACTTTGAATAAGGTTATCTATGCCTACACTCAACAGTTTTCGAAATATTGGCGAATTAACAAGTCTCAGTTCCAGAAAATCTCGTATTCTTGAGTTTACTTATTCTTAGTTGGCCATGGCTCCCGCAGTTGCGTTGGAAACAATCAATTGCCACGGAAATGTCATTGTAATCAATCATGCCGGCTCGTTTGAATTATTCGAATGAAGATTACTTAAATCTATTTATTATTTATGGCGAATATAATAGGGTTATCTCAAGAACATGTGATATATTTGCTATTCGGTATCCGCAGAAGCAGAAGCCCTCACAAAACACTGTTAAACGAACTATAGAAAACTTCAAAAACATTCCATCTCTGCTGATACAAAAATTTAGATAAAGAAATTCTAAAACAATTCGAATAAAAGAGAAGAGAACAATTAACGATATTGAGAGGTATACAAAAATTATTTGGTCAGTAAATGTTCAAATTGGCGCCCTTCAACTTCCAAACATCTTTCACATCTCACTAATAATTCTTGATGTGTCGCTTTTCTTATTGAATCGGGTCTGAGATTCTCAAATGAATTCCTCACTCGTTGCATACAATCTTCCATGGTAGTCAATTGAGTTTCATAGACTTGATTTTTAATTGTACCCCAAATGAAAAAATCGAGCACTGACAAATCTGGAGAGCGGGGCGGCCAAAGAAATGGTCCATTGTTGGCTATCCACTGGTCATGAAACAATTCTTGTAAACGAGTATTGACTAAGTGACCATTATGCGGAGGTGCCCCGTCATGTTGATAAAATAGGTTTCTATGGTCAGCAATTGGTAAAGTGTCCAAGTACTCATTTTCGAAATCATGCAAAATATTCAAATATCCTTCACCTGCAAAAAAAAGTACATCTCATCCCATTCTTGTTTCGAAATTGACATCTGTTTTTGGTAAAGGTAAGTTTATCGGGCTTCTGCGCAAATAAAAAAAAAGTGATGTTACTTACGTAGTTTTGTCTCCTGAACACGAATATGAATATATTTTGCGGCGCTCTCTACTACATTCCGAAATATGGCTCTCCAATCATTGAAAATTGACCGTTTTCAAACACGAATTTTTAGTCAAAAATCACTCAGTTTTTCTTTCTTTTGATAGGCCCTTCCTTTACACACTAATCAACCCATATTTCACAATTACAAGCACTAAAAACATTATTTTTTCAACAAAAAGTCCACCCTTCTTTAGGACAACACATAGGTAACCACCAAATCTGTATATTTTTATCATTTTATATGTAGTGGGTTGGTAACTGCGCGCGTTAACTATTCATTGCCATCGATACAATAATTTATCTTCTTCCAGATGTATTTCCTTTGCACTGAACCCAAAAACACTCCCAATATAATTAAAAAATTAATAAGTGCCAATCTATTGTTTACCAAACTCAGAAATTCGCAGAATTTTAACATTTTCAGTTTATGATATTTACGTTAAATAAAACACCAAAATGGCGAAATTTAAACAATTTAACATTGAAATGAAGGGGAAGTCATCTGCCCAAAATCAAATTTGAATAGTTATCGCGCGCAGTTACCAACCCACTACATGTAAAATGATAAAAATATCCAGATTTAATGGTTATGTGTTGTCCTAAAACAGGGTGGATTTTTTGTGAAAAAATAATATTTTTACTGCTTGTAATTGTGAAATATGGGTTGATTAATGTGTAAAAAAGGGCCTATCGAAAGAAGGAAAAACTTTGAGTGAGTTTTGACTTAAAAATTCGTGTTTGAAAACGGTCAATTTTCAATATTTGGAGATCCATATTTCGGAAAGTAGTAGAGAGCGCCGCAAAATATTATCAGATTCGTCTTCAGAAGACAAAACTACGTAAGTAACATAACTTTTTTTTTATTTGCGCAGAAGTTTTTATTTGCGCAGGAGCCCGATAAGCTTACCTTTACCCTGTTTTTTACTTACCATTTAAGTTTTCTTGATAAAAATGCAGTGCCACGACGCTATCACTTCTTATCGCACAATAAACATTGAACTGCCAAGACTCTTGAAAATTCAGTTCCCTGAATACATGTTGATTTGAGTCACTCCAATAATGGCAATTATGTCGGTTGAAGACACCATTCTTTGTGAATTTAGCTTCGTCTGTCCATATAATGTTATCCAAAAATAATTCGTTCCCTTGCGACCACGTTAAAACGAATTCACAAAATCTCACTCTTCGTGGAAAATCTGTTTCTTTCAGGTGCTGAACTATGGAGAACTTATATGGGTGAAATTTATGTTTGCGCAGTATTCTCTGTACTGAGTTTTTTGACAATCCTGATTCTCTTGCAACTTGTCTCAAAGATATTGTTGGATATGCAGCAAAATATCCCAAAATGGCAATTTCAATATCTTCATCATCAACAATTGGCTTTTTTCTCTGCACTCTTGCTTTGACGGATCCAAAGTTTTTGAAGTTTTCTATAATTCGTTTAACAGTATTTTGTGAGGGCTTCTGCTTCTGCGGATACCGAATAGCAAATTTATCACATGTTCTTGAGATAACCCTATTACATTCGCCATAAATAATAAATAGATTTAAGTAATCTTCATTCGAATAATTCAAACGAGCCGGCATGATTGATTACAATGACATTTCCGTGGCAATTGATTGTTTCCAACGCAACTGCGGGAGCCAAGGCCAACTAAGAATAAGTAAACTCAAGAATACGAGATTTTCTGGAACTGAGACTTGTTAATTCGCCAATATTTCGAAAACTGTTGAGTGTAGGCATAGATAACCTTATTCAAAGTTAGCTTCATTTTCGATGCCGAATGGAATGAGACAAAAAATTTGGGGGGTTTCCATTTGAAAAAATGGACTTATAATAATTTTTTCAACCGGATCTATATCATTTTCTGGTGAACGCCCTGTATAACTCTGATCGAATTTATATCGAAATTCTACTGAACTGGGTCCTCTCCTATGAATAAATCGATACACAATCGAAAATAAATGATCATGTCCAGAAATAAAAAAAAATAATTTTCGGTCTGCAAACGCAATTTTCAACTTAAAATTTGAAATATTTCGAAAACGGTTAGACTTGGGTATAGGACATATATTTTAGTCGGATAGCACTTATCAACAATAGTGAACTCCCAAATTTTTAAATTCGGCCCACATATGGTTTTCTATATATTGATCGATGCAGTTCCCCGAGGGACGCCCTATATATATATATATATATATATATATATATAAAATCAATTTAACGCCAGTTTTCAAGTATGCCCATCGATATGTCGAATGTTTTCACAAAATGAATCATTAAAGAAAAGCAAAGAAAAAGCTACTTCGCTTGAGGTTGTTGTAAAGTTGCACTCATGAAAGAGTTCAACAAACTATACATACAGTACAACTTTTGGTAAAGGAATACAGAAGCAAATATCCAGACTCAAATAAATCAACTTTACGTGTTGGTAGCGAACCCTATTTGCGGTGTAGTTGGCGTTCAGAACATCATCCTTGAGTACTTATACAGTTTCCGGTAAGATTTCTGCTTGAAGAAGTTATCGTATAACAACTAATCATGTATTGCAGTTGTTTTAACATTTTCGAAGGGGGAATGGAACATCACCGGTTCGATATCACGCAGATAGCCTGGCGTTTTCGATACAACTGCGTTATACATGTTGTATCGTAGCCTTCGCTATTGTGTTTTTAAAAACAAACACAAAAGTTACGAGGGAAGTTTCTTTATTTTTAAATGTTTTCTTTTTTTCTTCTTGAATCTATACTGGGGTCGCCAGGAAACTAGTGGTTCACTTTGGTTTTGCTTTGCTCTTTGGCTTTGCACTTTGTTTCACTTCGGTTCACTTTTGGATACCGTGTATTTACTTTTTATTACTTTCGACTTGCTTGTCGTACTTTGATACAAACTAACTAGAATGTGAAACCGACTAGAATGACATTGATCTAGTTTCAGATCATTATATAGGTTCGTCTCTGCTGATAGAGCAAACCTTGAAGAAAGGAAATGAATTAGCGGTTTGAAATGAGTCGCACTAGCTTCAGGGTGACCTAATTAATATAATGCGCAATTATGGTACAATAGGCCATTGTCTAGGGATATATAACAACTCCCTTCCCTAGAGAAAAGTTAAGGCGAAGTTGCATTGACTTTTCAGAAAATTATTATATTGAAAAATTCTCAAAAGTATATTAATTTATCAATGCATCCTCGTAGCATAAAGTGTTAACAAGTTTCCAATAAATAGCTATTAAATGCAAGTAATACAGTGTTTCTCATAACTAAGGCACAATCGGGTGTATAGTCACAATTATGTTGAGAAATCTCGTAATGGTGTATTTTGTTCTTCATTGAGATCTCTGATATTAGGTCGTTTTCGGGGTAATATTCGTAATATCCTCCTGAAGGATTTAGCTCTGTTTTCAGGTGGTGGAGAAGGTGGAAAATCACTAGATTCAAGTGCTAGCGTTCGTTTCCTTCTCTCACAGCGGTAGTAACATAGCAGGATTATTATGATAATAATAATTGTAATGGAAAAATATGTGAACCATGAGATGTGTTTATTCAGAAATGGTTCATGTATTAATTCATCAAGTAATTTCGAATTTTGATCAAGTTTATGTTGTGCAATTTCTAAATCATCTAGATTCAAATTGCTCAACTTTAAAGGCTTCAGTTTTGGTATTTTTGCTTGTGATGGAATGTCTTTGCAACATTCATATGGAATATTCACTGGATGTGAATCAAAAGAGACATATGAGTCTTCTTGGATATCATTCGTTATTGCTTGTATTTTGGTTATACAAATAAAAGCGTTGCAAGAGCCTTTTAGTTCTATAATTGAATTCTTATGAATCGTTTCCGTAACTGTATTTCTATTCATGCAGTTCACAGTAATATGTAATGGTTCTGCTATAATTACTAACCAAATATTTTTATCGAGTTCTTGGATATTATATCCTTGAGAGTAAATTACGAGGCTTTGACAATAATCAGGGATTGTTCTAGAATTTCTGAACAATTTTGCTTCACATGGGGCGTATTCATTGATTGGGTACACATATAATCTAGAACATAATATAAGCATTGGTAATAATGTTTTACATTCTTTGGGATCTGGTACAATAGTATAAAGCAAGTTGTCATCATTTTTCGCGATGAATTTTGAGTTAATTGAAAGAATATGATGTAGACCTGTTCTATTATCTTTGATTGGAATTGGGAACAAGTGATACATCGTATATATCTGGGGGTCAATTAAAGGTATTTTCAAAATGAAAACTAAACTTGACTGAGTTTGAAAAGCTTCTAATTCGATGATATTCAGGTATTGTGCTACTTTTGAAGTTTTCGCTATGAGAGGTGAATTATTTCTTTGCAAGTTCTGTGAGATTTGTTGTAAAGAGCTCA
Source organism: Zygogramma bicolorata (assembly GCA_032362365.1). NCBI lineage: Eukaryota > Metazoa > Arthropoda > Insecta > Coleoptera > Chrysomelidae > Zygogramma > Zygogramma bicolorata. The sequence goes on from JAVJAQ010000110.1 coordinate 315,397, forward strand.
CTAGTTGTTCAGGTGTTATTATGGAAGAATGAATAATTCCTAGTCTAGCGAATGTTATTGAATTTAAGATATCATTCAAGTTATCTTGAATAAAAGAGTAGCTTTCCATTAATTCTTCAGCGATTTCCAAGAATCTAACTTTCAGTTCTATTTGTGAAAATTCGTCAGCGTATTCTTGGAGTGTAGCATGGATAATTTGAATAGCTTTGTTGAAAGTTTCTTCATCTATTTGAAGTTTTCGAATAGTGTTATTAAAATTCTTGATAACTGACGTTGTGACAGATATCTGGTTCTTCATCAAGTTTTCAAGCTCATGTTCATCGTTATTTAATTTGTTTATACAGTTTGAATAATATTCGCCGTCTGAGGCATCTAAATTACCTGTAATTGCTTTAAATACTGTCCCTATACCGTCTATAATTCCGCGTTTTTGTCTGTTAGTATCTAGACTAATTTCCTGAAATTTTTCATCAATGGACTTTGAAATTTGCATTAATAGATTTATATGTGTTTTTACTTCAGCATATAGTGTTCGTTTTTGGGCTTCCATATTATCAGTTGGGAAAATATTGATCAAAGAACTTAATATTTTATTATTATTTTCGAAGGAATTTCGTAAAAGAGTGGTATTTTTATTTACCAATAGTTTCCATTTGGTGTTGGAGATAACCATGTTAATGTCTTCATGATAGTATATTCCAAGGGTGTTGTTGATAGGGCTAATCGTATATTGGCTTGCTATTATCCGGAAAAGCAGGGATAATCTGAAAAAATATCATTCGATTACCTTGAATATGGTTTCATTTTGTCAAAATTATATTTCGACTCTTGATTGGTTTCTTCATTGATTACGATAGCTGAGTTTTGGAATATTTCCTTTATTCTAAATGGTCCTTTGAATTTGTCTTGTAGTTTATTTCCGATTTGAGATTCCTTGATATAGACAAGATCTCCTACTTTATATTCGTATCGGTTTTCTGAGATACGTTCGTCATAACGTTCTTTAGATTTTTGTTTGTTGTCTTGCATCTTTTTCCTTGCTGTTTTATAATAATAAGATATGCGATTATTTAAGTCTCGTATATACTTAGTGATCAATTCTTTTTCATTATAAAGAGTCTCGGGAGGTCTACCGGATGTGTGTCCAAATATCAACTCATAGGGAGTAAATCCGTGAGCTTTATTTCGTGAATTGTTAAATGCGATTACCGCGTAGGGTAAAACTGTGAAGGGGTGTTCTTCTGGATGGTTAGAAGTATGGATTCTTATTATTTCTAATAAAGTAGCGTGAAATCTTTCTAACGATCCGTTAGACTGTGGATGATCTACGCTTGAATGTGTCAGTTTGATATCATAAAGTGTACACAGGTCTTTCATCATAGCTGAGTTAAATTCTCTACCTGCGTCACAGTGTATCCTTAGTGGGGTACCGTAGTGTTGGAAAAATAGTAGTAATGTGTTGACAATTGTTTGAGAAGATTTATTTGGGATTGGATATACTTGTACGAATTTCGTTAGTTCGTCGTTTATGCTTAACGCGTAGTTTTTTGTGGGAACTTCAAGTATATCGATATTTATTCTTTCAAAAGGAGCTTTTGGGGCTTCTTTTATAACCATAGGATAACTTAAGTTTTTCCTACATATCTTTGATTTTTGACATGTTTCACATTTTTTTATGAAATCCTCGACGTCTTTAGTCATTCCTGACCATTGGTATCTACTACGTATTCTTCTGATTGTCTCGTTTATTCCGCGGTGAAGGTTGGCTTTTCCATTGTGGAAGTGGTCTAGAATCATTGGTATTTGATCTTTTTCAGGGGTTGTGACAATATTTTGACAAATTTTGAATTTGATAGTATTATCTTCAGCGAAGATGTAGGAGAGCATTTCTTGTGTTGGTAAATCTAAGTTGTTTTCGACATAATAAATCTCATAAGGTTTGAATTCTTTTTGAGACAAGTAGATAGCGTTGAACATATAGATCAATATATCTTTTTTGTCAAAGGGGATAGGAACAATAAAATATCTCCTATCTTTTATTGATTTGCTCGCAATGATATTAACTTTGTTGATTTTGAAATGAATATCGTCGTCTCCAATTAGATCGTCTAATATAGTCTCGTGTAGATCTGTGTTATTATTCTGTTGCATGAAAGTTAATATTTTTTTATGTTTTTTATCTAAAAGTTGATCATTTGTTATTTCAAATTTTGAATAGTCTATAATTGATTTTGTTTGTAAAATATGAAGAAATCTTTTAAATTCTTCGTTTAACGTTTCAGGGGCAATTTCTGTTTCTGGTTCTGAGATTTCAGAGACTGGGTTGTCAGTGTCAGTGTGTGATGTTTCGTTATTGGTATTTGCCATTAGAATTGATGCTCGGAATTTTGAAATTTCTTCAAAATGATTTATTTTGATTCGCGATAAAGCATCAGCGTTCTTATTTATTTTGCCAGGCTTATATACGATTTCATAGTCGTATTCTTCTAATTTTAATCGCCAGCGTGCTAATCTGCTTCCTGGATCTTTGATAGAAAATAACCAAGTGAGGGGCCTGTGATCTGTTATCAGTTTGAATCGTCTACCGTATAAATATGGTCTGAAGTGCTTTACTGACCATAAAATTGCTGAAAGCTCGCGCTCTATTGTGGAATACTTTGTTTCTGCAGGGGCTAATGTTCTTGAAGCATAAGCAATTGGAAGGTCTTTTCCAATAGGTCCTTGTGATGATACGGATCCTATAGCGTATGAACTAGCGTCTGTTGTTAATAAAAATTCATCATTGAAGTCGGGATATCTCAATATTGGAGAGTTCATTAGTTTGTCTTTAAGTTCTTCAAATGAGTTTTTACAGTCACTATCAAAATTGAATTAAGTATCCTTTTGTAAAAGTTTTGTTAAAGGTTAAGAGATTCTGGCATAGTTTGGAATGAAGCGTCTATAGTAACCTGTGAGTCCTAGAAAAGATTTTATTTCTCTCACGTTCGTAGGCTGGGGAAATTCTTGAATGCATTTCACCTTTTCTGCGTTGGGTTGTAAACCGTCTTTTGTAATTTTGTGTCCTAGATAAGCGACTTCTGTCCGTAAGAACTCGCATTTGTCTGGCTGTAATTTTAAATTTGCTTTTCGTAGTCTTTTAAATACTGCTTTTAATCGTTCAAGATGTTCATCAACGGTAGCTGAGTATATAATGACATCGTCCATATACACTAAGCATCGTTCACCTTGTAATCCTAATAGTATGTTATCCATTAGTCTACAAAATACGGATGGGCTATTTTTCATCCCGAAGGGCATACGAATGTACTCGTAATGTCCGTTCTCTACCGAAAATGCAGTTTTTTCTATGTCTGATTCGTTTATTTCTATTTGGTGAAAACCACTTGCCAAATCTAGTGTTGTAAAACAAGTACAGCTTCCTAACTGATCGAGAATGTCTGAAATGTTTGGAAGAGGGTATTTATCATTCACAGTGATCTCGTTTAGTTTTCGATAGTCGATTACTATTCTCCACTTTTGTTTGCCAGAGGCGTCCATTTTTTTGGGGACGACCCATACAGGGGAAGACCAAGGGGAAGTAGATGGTCTTATAATTCCTTGTTTTAGCATTTTATCTATTTGAGTTTTGACTTCTTGCTTATGAATATGTGGATACCTATATGATTTTGTAAATATCGGTTTCGCATCGCCTGTATTTATTGAATGCTTTATTTCATTTGTAAAAGTTAAAACATCACCGTCTAAATAAAAGATGTCGGCAAATTGTAAACAAAGTTCTTCAATTCTTTGTCTATCGTCTTCGTTTAGGTGGTCCAATCTCAATTGATTTTTTATTTCATGAATTCTGTCGTAATTTGGGTTTTTATTGTCTTTGTTTATACTATTTATTTGTACGCTTTCAATTGGGGTGATTTCTTCAAGTTGGATGTCAGAGAAATCTACAGATTTTGTTATAGCATTTGGATTTATTATTGAAGTCAGAAATTCTCCTTCGTTGTTAATTTTTACTAAAGCATTAGGTAAACGTACCTTTTCTATCACTTGAGCTATCAGTATAGCCTCGGTGTTTTTCAAATTCTTTGTTCTTAGTTTACAAATTTGTTCGGTTCTTGGTGGAAGAGTAATTTCATTGGAGAAATTATCATTATCTGGTTTGAGTTGTTATAGGGGAACTGAGCAATTTGTTCCTTCGTCTCCTAATTTATGAAGATCAACAGTTTTAAAGTTTGTCACGAGTTTTTTATTTTTGATGTCAATTATGCAATCATAATGTTCTAAAAAGTCTGATCCTAAAAGTCCGTCGAATTGAATAACTAGATTGTAGATATACACTTTATGTGGATTGCCTGTTGCAAAGGGTATCATGGTTGATTCGTCAATGTTTAATTTTTGATCGGTTATGCCTTGAATTGTTATGTTTTCCTTTATTCGATTTGGATAATTCTCAACAGTATGAGGTTTGAAAATGCTCCACTATCTATTAATATTTTGAATCGTTTAGAAATGTCATTAACATAATAAACATTCCTATTGTCTATGGACATTAAAGGTCGATTTATAAGAAATTCTGTTCTTGGTTGACGTTCGATTTGTTGTATACTTTGTTGTTTGAAGGATAAGTTTGGGTATTCATTTGTAAAGTTTGAATTTTCGTTTCGATTGGTATATCGGGAGGTTGCGTTGGATTGCCTATACGAAAATTTTCAATTGGCATGTTATCATTTCCATGCGTTTTATATTCATTGTCATTTTCATATGCGAAATATTCAGTATCAGTGTTTGGGTATTCAAGAGGGTAACACTGAGTTTCGTCATAGTAAGGGTTGTAGTTCGAGTACTGGTTTTGATCATAATGAAAATTATTATAATCTGTTTCGATATTTTCAGGAAAATAATCTGTATTTCCTGCACTATTATACAAATCGTATTCTGCTTGGTCGAAGTTAATTACGTGTGCTCTTGGATTCGGATTTTGCTGAATTACTGATGGTCTTGACTGATTTGTCTTATATTGTTGACTCGGATGTGGGTTAGGTCGAAGTTGTCGATGTTTTGCATAGTTTTGTGGATTATTGTTATAATTAGTATAAGAGCTTGGTTGTTGGTAATTGTTTCGTTGGAAATTCGCAATAGGTTGTTTGTTATTGAAAGTTGAACATTGTGATTGAGGGTAATTAATTCGTTGGAAAAACTGTTGAGGTTTTTGAAATGGTTGAGGTTTTTGAATTGTTGGTTTGAAATTTTGAGGGACTTTGTTGAATTTTTGAGTTTCAAAATAACTCAATTGCAATTCTTGTTTGATTCTTTCTGCTGTGGTTAGAATATCTCGTGGATTACTCGCTCTTATGATTTGTCCTAGCTTTGGTTCAATACCGGTTAATAAAGTATTTAGGCTCATGGAATCGATTAATTCCGTTTGTGCTTCTTTTTGTGGTTGAGTTAAAGCTTGTTTGTTGATGGCTGAATATAATTTAGCGACGTGTGTTTGAATTCGAGAAACGAATGTCAATGCATTTTCATTTGGCATTTGTTTCATACGTTGTAAGTCTTGAATTAAGGAATTTAGATCACGCGTATCACCAAAGTGTGTCTCTAAAAGATCTTGAATTTCTATCCAAGTTTCTGGGTTACGTGAACTCACTATTTCTGCTGCTTTGCCTCTTAATTTATTCTTTATATGCAAAGTCACAAAAATTTTCTGATATACGACTGCCATTCGTTGTGCTGTTGAACATGCTCTTAGAAAAGTTGACAAAAATATGGGGTTTCCGTCATATTCGGGTACAATGGAGAAAATTTCAACAAGTTTGTATGGTTCGACATCTGCCATTGTTCAAATTTTATTTATTCACTGGAGAAGCTTGAATGAATAGTTAGAAGCTCTCTCGTTCTTCAAATAATCAGTATTATTTGATTTGATTTTGAAAATATTCTCAATAGATGTTCGTATGAGGTTCAGATGAGTTCTGGGATGTAAGATATAGAACAGATATAATCAATATCAGTGATCAATATCAATGAAATGAAGGTAAAATCGAGATGACGACTTACCGAAGTATGGTATTCATGAAATTGATGACTTGATAGGGTGTAGAAGATGAAATCCTACTCTGTTAACCAGGAGTCCAGTTCTGCTGTGTTGAGAACCGTCAGAGAGACCGTCTTCTTTGGGGAAGATGTGGTTGGCTGGGTGTAGAAGATGAAATCCTAGCTCTGTTAACCGGAAGTCCACTTCTTCTTTCTTGAGAACCGTCAGAGAGACCGTCTTCTTAGGAATGGGATGTGGTTGTTTGGTTCTGGGTGTACGAAGATGAAATCCTAGCTCTGTAAACCGGAAGTCCAGCGTTGATTGTTTCCAATGCTGTCAGAGAGACCGTCTTCGTGGGGGTTGTGGATTCTTCTTGACGTTGAAGACTTGGTAACCACCGTCCTGAGTTTTCAGTAACGTTGAGTCAATCCGCACGACTGCGCCAATTTCTTGTATCGTAGCCTTCGCTATTGTGTTTTTAAAAACAAACACAAAAGTTACGAGGAAAGTTTCTTTATTTTTAAATGTTTTCTTCTTTTCTTCTTAAATCTATACTGGGGTCGCCAGGAAACTAGTGGTTCACTTTGGTTTTGCTTTGCTCTTTGGGTTTGCACTTTGTTTCACTTCGGTTCACTTTTGGATACCGTGTATTTACTTTTTATTACTTTCGACTTGCTTGTCGTACTTTGATACAAACTAACTAGAATGTGAAACCGACTAGAATGACATTGATCCAGTTTCAGATCATTATATAGGTTCGTCTGTGCTGATAGAGCAAACCTTGAAGAAAGGAAATGAATTAGCGGTTTGAAATAAGTCGCACTAGCTTCAGGGTGACCTAATTGTCTAGGGATATATAACATACATTACCGTCGCGGTAGGAAAATTCCTTCCTTCCTGCAGTTCCTTCATTGACGTTATCTCAGTGTTATATACAAATATTTCTGAAGTATCGATGCACGTGAAAAGAGGCTTACGTGCACCTGTCGTTTTCCCTACTGTCTACGTTTCATGTGTTCTGTGGATCCATTCATTCGATCTCTAATCCTGTTTGTCGTCTGTATGTTTCTGGTTATGGGAGAGAAGCGATCCTCTCCTGTTTGCGAGGTATTTTTGCTCTCATGGAAACGGGTACCAAGACAGTCATACTTTCTGTGGGGATATCAGGGCGGAGAATCGATGGGAGAGTATTTGTAACACCCCGTTTCGACGATGCAATTTTGTCGCTGCAATTTCTCGCGGCGACTTGTCATCTAGCTGTCAGTTTGCATTGCCAATATTAGAAAATAGCACTGAAGGTTACCAGGATGAACGTCTACATTATCAAAATTTATGTATAATTTCATTCATTTCTAATAATTTATATTGTAATTAAATCACCTTATTACTCAACTTGATTCCTCAAGTCTCGAAAAATAATTGAAATGTTCAAAATCAATATTTTTCACAATGATGCCACCACATATTTGTTGTCTGCGGCAACAAATTCACCATAGAAATAACTAAATCGCTGCATCTTATCGCACAAAAAAATATTCATGCAACTCGAAAAACTTGCATGATCACATGCAATTATTTGGAGTTACAGCGACAAACTTGCATCGTCAAACCAGGCTCATAAATCAGCCTAAGTTTGATGTGATAAATGAAAGAATAACTTTTTCACAAGGTGAATAAATTTTTTATGTTAATGACAATAAAGATAATGATAAATACAACTTTGATAGTGATTACGACAATGATGATGGTAATCCGAAATCACAGTTTCGATCTTCATGAATGAAGTCTGAAAGATGAACCCCTTAGTGGGTAGCTTTCCACGGATGATTACTCGGGACATTCAATTTGTTATAATTTCATTCCAGGGATAGCTTTTATTGCTATGATACAGTGGAAGAGTGATAATGGTACATTATCGCGCTATTTTCCGAAATGGACCATCGGTATATGTTGTAAAACGAATTTGTTGAATTCTGACCCCCTATCCTTGTCACAGATGATCATAATCATGTGAACCCATCATCTTGATGGTATGTCTGAGATGCCTGAAAACCATGATTACTGTACTGATTAGATCAAAGAGTACTCCAATCAACAAGAGACGAAGAAGAGCATTTTTCGGGATATAAATTTTCAGTACGCATGTCTTAAAAATGTATTGCAGAGTTGCCGATTCTTGATTGATTTCTGCCATTTACCGTCATTTGATTATACTTCCAAGAATTATCTGAGCCAAATGTTTCGAAATAAAAATTGTATGTGTAATGTGTACAGCTTATCCAATTCATCTTGGCAGAGATCTAATGACGAATATGCCCAGCAATCTGTGTGAAGTACGGTAAGATGCAAAAACACCTTTTGTGTGTTCACTGTGTGATATATTCCTAGTAGGTGTTTTTTCTTTCGTCATGGTCTACACTACCAGTCTGCAATTGGAAAAATAGCTAAGTTTGTGCCAGGATGGATTGGACAAGCTGTGAATGCCAAAATAATGTAGTCAACCTGGTTTTACGGTAGAGCATTTGCTATTTCAACTATGAACCCAGAAAAACCCTTAGTACTACCAGGTCGGTCGGTGTATTAGATCAAGATATTCCACCTACTGGGATTGGTATCTAGGAAACCAACAATTGCCTGTCGCAATGACCACTGGCCTACCTTTAATGCAGTTCAGCTTCATTCTTCAGTATTGGTCGACAATCACCTTATAAATAATAAACGACTGTATCAATCATAACTTATGTACGACGGCGTATTAGGGCCACTGTTAAAATGAAAAATATCTCCACTGACAGATTTCATTTGATCTGTCAATGCCAGATTAGAATCTGTCAATGACAGATTATGATCTTTCAATGACAGATTGAAATCTGTCAATGACTGAAATCTGTCAACATGCTTTTGAAACTTGTTTATTTATTTGTTTTTATGTGCAGATTCACGAAAGGGAAGTCCCCTAGTGTTGAAAGATCACCGCGTGATTCCTGGGAGCGAATTAACTTTGATTTCTGTAAGCTTCGGAAAAAACCTCTCTCGGAAAAAAGTTCCAAAACTCAGCTGTTCTATCGAAGAAAGATCTCTGAGCAAGAGAGGTTCGACAGGTCTCCAAGTTCACAACAAAGGGGTGGGAATTCTGTATTAGTCGAGTCATCCATATAGATATTGCCAAGCGTAAAACGATTGATAACGATTGGGAAGAGCACCGACTGTGAAAATATCTATAGAAGAGAGACAAGTCTCCGACCCTTCTACGATGATCCAATGAAGTGACCGAGTCTGTGAGCAAAGAATCACCAGCGAGACGGATTGCCTTTCTCTGAATAGAATCGATAAGCTTCAATGAATGTTTTGGTGCCGAACTCCATACATGAGAATTATTTTCCAAGACAGGTCTTATCTGAGCCTTGTAGATCATCAGATGCTGTAGAGAAGTGAAATATTTCTTCGCACGAAATAGAGATCCAAGTTTCTGGAAAGCATCTTTAGCTATCGATCTCACATGGTTTTTCCATGAGAGATTATTACTGATCGTAACTCCTAGCATCGAGATACTTGACTTTGTAGTAATAGTTACTCCTAACATCTGAATAATAGATGTATAATTCCGATTATAGTAATGTGTGATGTATTATAGTGTCGGATTTGTATTGTTAGAATTCGTGTGGACAGTCTGGGTCTGAAAATGAAGATGTACATATTCATTCTATACCCAAGGTAACTAAAATTCACTCATTGGGAATCAATATTCTGAACGAACCTCTGAACTTGAGGTTTCGTTCATCAGGCGATATAATTAAAACTATTTTGATTTTCTAGTATGCTTTTCATTCAAACATTTGTTGGACACTTGTGAAAAATCCCATTTCTGTCCACTGCTTTCCACAAAAGCTCTAATGTTCAAGACAAACAACAATATATCGTCAAAAAATTGCTATTTTCCATTGATGACTACACCACGAATGTGGAGAGTGATCTCTGAAACTATATAAAACTGAGGAAACTGCCATTCTTCACTTTAACGGCATACTTTGCGATCGATGTCTTCAACCCTTTTGCAATTGAAAACTACCCAACCTCAGAAATGGCCGAAAATGACATTGGCCCGCAACTAGTATTCCATTGTTCACCCATGATCGTTCAGGAAGCGATCTCTTTCTTCAGCCAATCAAATGAAAATGGATAAACCCGACTGCAAATTTTTACTCAATGCAAATTTAGCTTCAGACAACACCGACAAGAGCTTATGGGCGACATCTGCACGTATCGTACGGAAACCTGCAGACGCTCAAATGTCCACCTAAAATCAAACAATCAAATTTCAATAAGTTTATTCATAAGTTAATTTCACAAGTATTCGCGATGGAAAATGAGATCGTAGCGCCAGCTTGAAGAAACGCGGAACTGTCGATGGTTGGATTGCTATGTTTACATTTGCATGTGTATATATGGGGCTTTGATGTTCTCGTGTTCCTTTGTTCGTGAAATTTTCAATTTGTCATTAATTTTTGTGAAAATTGACTCAATTGACAGTAAAATACTCGAAGAACATTCCATCTGCACTTTATGTCACACATCGTACTAACACCATTTTAATCATCCTCATCAAAGATGTAAGTCATATCCAACAAACATTTTCTCCATTTTTCAAAATTCCGATTTGTAGTTTCCCTGATGATGGAAAGAGTTCAATGAATTTCCGAAAGCTCAAACCTTCAACGAGTACTCTTTTAATTGCTGCAATACCCCATTATTTGCAAATTCTCTACCAAACTGAAAATTGTTATTTTCTTCTTCAGGACAACTACAGTATGATATATTATTATTACAAACTAATAAATACGGATGCACTTACTTACAGTACTTACTTAACGTGAGAAATGAAAATTTACATTATGTTACAATTTGAAAATCTTTCACAATGGGAACGATATTCTTCTTTCTCGATGAAATTATGTCATGTTATCGTACCAGATGAATCAGCATTACTATACGATTGATCTCTAGATTTGTTTCAATAAAAGGTGAGAATATAACTGTAAATCACACTAAGGTTCGAGGTCTGCTCTTTTGTTCATACAAACAAAAAAGAGGATTCATGTAGGGACGCCTTCAGAGTTCTCAACGTTCTGACCATCACTGGTATATATATTTTCGAAATTTGTGTATTTGTTTTCAAAAATAGAGACAAGCTCCAGAGCAATGAAGATTTTCATGTGTATGAAACTCGTCGTAAGAAAGAGCTACGTACACCCATTTCCAAAATTATGGCCTCTTTCAAAACTCCCTGCAGGGTTGGTGCGAATTTTCAATAATCTCCCGGTTTCGCTAAGGGAATCGAGGCATGAGAGCACATTCGAAATGAAACTTAAGCAATTATTGGTGGAGAAATGTCCATACTCCCCTTGATACTTTTAATGTGTTTTTCCGTACTAGTCTGTATATTTCCTTTTTTTTGTCTGTTATTGTTTCATGTGTTCTAATAGTTCAGAAAGTTTTTGTAAATATTTATATTTACTCAGACATCATTTGACGAATCCTATACAGTGAACTCTGTCTTGAAGACAATAAAGTTATTTGATTTGTTATTGTACCAGGTGAATCAGCATTACTATACGATTGATCTCTAGATTTGTTTCAATCAAAGGTGAGAATATAACTGTGAATCACACTAAGGTTATCAAGGTCTAATCTTTTGTTCATACTATTAATGTTTTCGTTGATATGAATCATATCCAAGAATTTTCGTTTGATTTCATCAGTTTCGTAATCTGAAATACTCGATTCGCTATAATTCAGTTTGTGGTCTAAATCATTAACATGTCGTGATAATGCACATGAATTATTCTTTCAAAAGTCTAGAAGTCTGACCAATATATACTTTATCGCAATCATTACAAGGCATTTTATAAATCCCATTGATTTCGTGATTGATATCAATTGGATATTTGATTCTTGAATAGAGTCGTTTACCTGTTTTGATGTTTTTTTGTGCAATTTTGATATCAGCTTCTTTGAAAACGTTGATTAATTTTGGGGTGAGTTCTTGGATGTGAGGAAGAGATCGGTATTTTCTTAAATTATTATTATCGTGAGTGACATGTCTTTCCGTTATATTCATTTCATTGAATAGTAATTTATTCATCGAATCAGATGGGTATGAATTTTCTAGAATTATATGTCTTAGATCTTCCAAACATTCAAATCTCAGTGAGGGATGAGTCACTTTAATAACCCTATCTTTCATATTTTTGAGAACATTAATTTTCATTTTTGTAGGGTGGTATGAATAATAATTAATGAATCTGTTACCACAATATGGTTTTCTGTACCATTTTCTGATAATATGATTATCTGACGTTCTTATCAGAGTCATATCAAAAAATGCTATAGAATTCCAAAGGTAAGTTTGTGAATAGTGAGACGACATCTAAACTGATAACATAATTTGAAGGTATTTGTTTATCATTGATGAATTCGCTATAGGAAAAGGAATCTGTCACATAATAAGGTTATCGATGTTATATGCTTTGGTAATAATATCAGTCGAATATTCACACAGGTAAGAATTTGGAGTTTGTAGGGGTGATACTATTGGACGCATTGATAAAACTGTTTTATGAATTTAAGGTAATGAATAAAATCGAGGAGCTTCTGAATTATATTTATTGAGAAGTCTTTTATTATCTATGAATTTTTTATCGTGTAGTTTAGTGACCCGTTTGTTTGCTTTTTGTTCGAGAGTAGATGTCGGATCGGATTTTAAAACTCTATAATATTTTTAGTCGTTTGGAGGATCTGATTTTTTTGATGTACTCTTCTTTGTACGTGACAACAGTAACGTTTCCTTTATCACTATCCATGATATAAATTTCATGAAGCCTCAGTTCTTCGAATTTACGAATGTTTTTCTTTTTGATTTCACGGAATTTTCTGTTGTATCTAATATTGGTTCTGTTTTGAAATTCAACGAAAATATCATTGGGAATGAGACTATTCAATTTCCCTTCACTTAACTCAAGATCCTCAGTTATTCTATTGATGTCAGTTATACTAATACTGATTTCTAAATTCAATATATTTTTTTGATGTTTGAATTGAAGTTGTGAATTTGTCGCCCTGTTCTTATACCTATATATAATTCCACTATGTACAATATGTCACCTATATACTCGTATAGCTCTGAGTGGCCAATCTGAGGCTTGTAATTGAAAATGGGACAAGTTCATATCAATCGACCACCTTTCTTTCAGTCAATTTTTGAATGAAATGATCCATCACTTGGGGGTTGAATATGCTGACTAGCAATGGATGGAAATAATAGGATAAAGATAGCTAAGAGCATTACGTGTGAAATAGAATGAAACTAGCAAATAGGAATATTTCCCTTTCGAAGAAACTGATACTGATCGTGTCAGGATCAGCGGGTGATTTAAGATCCTACCGCTCTTAGCGTGGGGCAATTTAAAAGCAATACATATCGTAAAGAGCAAGTGGAGTATTTCATTATGATGTACATTAATTTAGCCGGTTGTAATTTAATAATGTAGATTTATGCGAGTTTTTCACTACTCAAATCTTCCGCGTACTGCACGCTAGCTTGTTTTAGCGCTTCCCCTTGGACACTGCTAAGATTAATGCAGCAATATTTCACTCCGTATAGAATTTCTGCGGTGAATTCCTTTAGAACAGGTAACTCACACTCTCTACTTTACATACGTTTTATTGTTTCATGGTCGTGGGCTGCAGAGCTGTGGAAAGAAAATGATTGAAAAGAGTTCGAAAATGGAGTTTGGGAAAATCTGAGAAAAATAATAACAGATGCAAGCAATAATATTCAAGACTCTTTGGCAAAGAAGATTGGGATAACTGCCACATTTGCCATGAAACCAGAAAAAAAAAATAAGGGGAAATGATTTGAAAGGAGTTTGAATAGAATATAGTAAAATGTGGGGAAACTATATAATGACTGATGCAAGCAATTATATTCAAGGAATTGGTTAAGAAGATTGGGGTAACATACGCATTTGCTATGAAACTGGGAAAAATACTAGGATACATAAATTTGATGAAAAAATAAAACTGAGTCGAAATAATGGGTAAGTATGGTGTACAGGAAAAGAAATTCAATTATCGATAGTGGAAAAATAAAAACAGTTTTGGTGAGATGGGACAACCTTTCCAAAATTTTACAAGTGATCCTGTAAAAATAACATGATATTAAACAAAGGGCATGAATGAATAAAGGAATGATAAGCATGTTCAAATGCATCGGGATCGACAATAGTTCAGAAATAACTAGTAATGTTAAAGGAATATAAATGGATGATTATAGTTCTCATTCAATGAAAAGGAATTCCTCAGTTATGCGAAAATGATAGTGTTCAGATGCAACGACGGCGTAAATGTAAAAAAAATATTTCTATGGACATATTCCAACTCTGTCAATAACAAATCATATTCTGTCGTTGACAGATTATAATCTGTCAATAATATATTGACAGATTAAAATCTCCCATTGGCAGATCATTATCTGTAGTTGACAATATTGAAAATATTTTTTATTTTCACAGTGACACCAATACGTCGTTGTAAGATGCAACCGAATCTGTATTGAAAATAAAATCAGGCGCGTGAGAATGCAAGTACCGAAACATTCATGAGATTGAATTCACTTTATCAATCTCGAGGGAAACTATAAATAAACAAAACTATTGAATGATACCGCAGAACAAATATTTTAACCAGTTATATAAAATGTAGGTGAATAAAATTGAAAGAGGGAGAATGTAAAATATACACTATTCTATTGAAATAAGTATTATTGAAAATATAGGAATATAGGCTGATTTACTCATTACTATTATTCCAGTAGGGACTATCTGATTAGCTCAAATAATGTTGATTCTTGAATAAACATTTTTTGAATCACATTGTTTTGGCATCTCTTCAAATGAAGAAAGTATACCTCCAGAGAGTGAGTGATGTACTCAGTGACATCTTCACTCGATTATTCGAAGTACCAATTATCTTGTTTCATCTGTTTTGAGGATAACAATTTTTGGATATCCAACAATGCCATTATCTTATTCTACTCGTTTCAAAAAAATGGTTTGGCTAAAAAGCGAACGTTTACTCAAATTAAACTGAAGTAATTCTCTTTTCTTTCTAGGTTTTCTTGGCCTTTGCTGCCGTACGGCACATTATTTGGTCAAATTGAAATACTTACATAGTTCGAGATTGTCTTGAATGATTGGTATGAAGGAGAAAATGTCGGTTAGTGTCATTACTCCCAGTCAACCATTTCTCTGATCTAAGCTCTTTATGTGTCGATGGTAACGAGTTTGATTCCCCACTAGTAGATGGCGGAGCATGACAACATAATATAATATGGACAATGGATCTAGCAAGGTTCGCAGATTCGCTCACTCTGGTATGGATAAAGGGAGAGCTCCTGACGAAAATTGTTATAAATTAACACTATTTTTTATTTTTGAATTTTTCGAGATGACATTCATTATCCTTGCTTGTGAACGTGTTGTCTGGTAAAGCCCAGTGTTTAGTAACTCATAAAAATAATATCATGAGTTCTTAAGAAGTCCATAATCCATATGGAACACTTTTTCAAGAATCTATTTCACTGGAAGACTAAGTATGATCATTCGAATGGGTATATATTTTGTCGAACAATACTGTAGGGTACCTGAAGAAATGTAGAAATTGAGATCATTTTGATTATTGTTGTCCAAATAATTTTTTATTCTACGAATAATATTTTCATAAAATTTGATCATTTGAATCCTGTCTCAGTCTGCCGGATAAAATTTTCATCGAAAATGCCAGTTATGTTGATTTTGAAGAGTGCTCCACTGAAATATTCATGTTTAAGGGGATAATGTATGAAGAAATCATCGATTCCCTGGTTCACTGTTCACACAGATTGCATCAAGAGGAGAGAGATCTTGCGAAGGTTCGAAGGCTGACAGACAGGTAGCTTATGAATGGGACAGTTATATCAGTCGAAATTATTGTCAAGGCTTCCCAAATATGCATTATGCTTTAATCAAATGTAATTTACTGAATAGAACATTCAGTAAATATTCATGCAACGAACAACACCTAGTTTCGAATAAATTTCATCTAGTCTTGTAGTTTGAGCCACTGAACATGAATCCGAAGAACAAACGCTGCGACATCCATTCATCCTGAAGCTTTAGCCCTTCGAAGGTCAGGAATAGTTATTGATATACTGAAGCCGCACAATTGAAAAAAAAAATTGACGAGACCGCTCCGGCCAAGGCAAGATAATCCAGAAAAAATTTTGCGACCATAGTATACACGATATTTATTTCGCTGTTTATTAGCTTCATCAGGAGAAAAGAATCATATAATTAATATTCCTGGTGTGTTCATTGTCTTGGGAAACTGAATCAAAGTACCCATGCTCTCATAGTGAGGCAGTAACAGACCGCAAACCTGAGAACTTCCAAATCTGGTTAATATATATATATATATATATATATATATATATATATATATATATATATATATTTATATATTCGTGAAAAATGAATAAAATTTTGTGGTTGAATGGAAAAACAAATTCAGATTTTGTCACCTCAGTTGTGGCTGGATCTGATATTATAATTATATATGTAGTTTTGCATATATTTTTTCTGGAAACTAACGAACTTGATGAGAAAGGGTATCCTGGGTTCTCAATACCAAAATGCCACCTTTGTCAGAATTTGTTTTTATTTTGGGTAGGGTTACTATTTTAGAATGAAAATTTTGGATTTTTTTGCCCTCTTTCCTCTGTCATATCTCTGAATTAATTGAAAATCCTCTTTTCTCATCTTTTCTCATTTTTATCGGTTCATATTGACTGAGATCCATGAATAAATATGGGTTATATTTGGGAGGTTATATGACTCAAAAAAATATTTTTCAGAAATGTTACTAATTCAATTTGTAAGATTCTTGTTGAATATAAAAATTAAGCTAGGAATGATGGTTTGTCCACAATTTTTTTTATATTCTAGCCAGGGCTAGAAACGAATTGTACCCCCTTAAAAAATTTTAAATATTTCGACAGCTGTACAAAAACTTTCTTTTTTCAGAAATGTTACATATCATTCAACGTATTATATTTTTATTTGAGAAACCTCAGAATTTACTTGAATCTCAGCCGATTCCCTTTTTTTGCTGAGATGCAGGCGTGCTTATTTTTTGGAGAAATGTGAGCGGTATGTACCAATATTTGATGAATATTTCGGACAAAAAGTCAATTGGATCCCATCATATCGTTAAAAGCATTGAATAAAGGAGATTTAATCCTAAAAAAATTAAAGTTATTCCAGCCCTGTTGGCTCAACTGATATTTACGATTCATATACATTGAGGACTTTCTGCCCCAATTCCAATTTCAAATATTTTCGAATTAACTGATGAAAATGGTATATCAAATATATATCAATCGTTTTCCTCAAACATCATTGATGAAGTTTGAATGACTCTTTTCGTGACCGTTTGCTTTTATATATTCATAACGCTAATATTATTTTATTATAATTGTTGTTGTTCGAAACTTTTTCGTTTCCTTCAACCAGCTGACGAACGTGTCACCCTTCAGATGTCGAAACTTGTGTGAGCCATGGATCAACGAGGCCTCACCTTTTAACGTGCGACTATCCAGCACGGTGGCCCGACGAGGAATCGATCCCCAGTTTTCACTCGAAAGGCGAATGTGCTAACCCCTACACTACCGAGAACCACAAATAATGATAATGATAAGGTGTATATAAAACTACGAAATTTTTGCGCCTACGATCTGAACTGGGATTGATTCATTTGCCGGAACTAATGACAATCCATCTTCATAGATCTCTTTCAATTCGATTGATTCCATGAATTTGTTTATGAAACTCACCACCACATTTGGTTATAATGGTCAGTGATCCTCTGCACGTCTATGAGGGAAAGCAGTATCCGTATTGTTGTATAAAAATGAAACGATAAAACACGTTGGAACAGGTGAAAGGAGGTTTGCAGTCACCAGAAACAATGCATTAAAACGGTCGAGATTAAACATATATACACGTATGGAAAGACAAATCGCCGGAAATGTCGGCATAAACAGTTACATTTTGAACGTGCCAGAGAATGTGGTTTGCCGCATTTTTTCCGTGTATATGCAGAGAAATTTCGCGAATCTGTATTTTCGGAATGTCTGGTTTATTTTTGGGTTCGTAAACGCCTATGAGGGAGAGCGAATAAGCTCAGCGTAGCCAAGGAAGGGTGAGTTTGGATTTGATATAGATCTGGATGAGCAGTGATAAATAGGTTCAGTGTATCAGAATACGAGTGGGTTGATCTATTAGTTATTCCAGATCGTCAGTATTAGCCAAAAGAAGTCAATCAAATAAGGTACTCAAATCCAATCAAAGATTAGATTCGATTTTGGCCAGAGAATGGAAATTCAAAATTCAAATTATCAAAAAAGCTAATATGGTGACTGAAAATCAAAATGTTGGGTATGATAGTGAAATCAAATATATTCAAATGAAGAAATATAAATCGATATGAGCAAATTTTGCAACCAAAAATTAAGTTGAGTATCCTCACGACGTTTGGATGGCTGGTGATCACCAGAAGACGATAACGGATACCAGAGATGGAAACGCCATGAGTACCCTCACCTTGAAACTTGGTGTCAACATTTGTTAATATTGAGTCAAAATCCTTCCTTTGACTTATTTTGATTTTTCTATTCCATATTCAGAATTTAATTTGAATATCATCATATTTTTTTTCTGGTCGTTTGATTTTGAATTTTCACCCTCTGCTCCGAATACATTTCAATTTTTTTGTTTGGATTTGAGTGCCTATTTAACTCCTGTCGGAGCGACAGGATTTTTTCATCCTTATTATTCATCTATCAACTTTTGCTCATTCATTTTCAAGTTTTGAGAATAATATATCCCCTTGCTTCACTGTATTTCAATTTCATCATTCGCAATTCATTGTTTTGACATTTTTCTAACATCTTCATATTTCTACAGGTTTCAATATAGTTGATTATATAGACACTGGAAGTCCGATCCAATACCTTGTGCCGTCAATTTTCTCGAGTTGAGAAAATTCACTTCACAATGCTCCGGCAGCCGTTCATCGGCGGCATTTGGGTGTGACTAAGGTGACTGTTTGATTGTTTTTCTATGTAAATAAGTATGAATGGTAAAAGGGCGCCACTGACTCTTTTATATGATTTTAATTGGAAAAGACCAGAAACCTAAAGTAGAGAGAGCAGATGTTACGATTGAAATAAAAGAAATTTACCCATACTGATAAGTTTAATGTATTCAATGCTAGCTTGAAAACAAATAAGTGAATTAAATACCTAATAGTAATAAAAGGTGAACCTCATATTCGTAGTAGTAGTAATTGAATCTAAATCAAGCCCATCGGTGATCAATGTTCTTTGAAAATATTAATATTGTAGAGAAATATATACCCGCGAAAAATTCATGAATTTTTGTGGAGGGGTTTACATACCTGATGAAATATAATTTAGTAAAAAGGGCTTGTGCGTAGTCCTATGTAATACAACTAATTGCAATGAAGGTTCAATGAAAAATAAAAAATAAACGATTATTTGTTAGATAACTAGCCTGTTATCCAGTGATGGTTCCATGGACCTGTCCTAGATGTAACGGTATCAAAAGTTGATGGTTCTGCAATCAGCAATCTGTGGCATTGCAATTAATAGAAGGGTGACATTGAAGATATGATCCTTCTGGAGACATCCCATCTCTTGAAAACTGTTTCAGCACATACATTCCATCTAGTGGAAGAAAGACGTCCTGTTGATTCCATCAAAATTGTGGAAAATTCATAAAGGAAATTCGAAGGAATTTTCTTATTCCCAAGGAAAAACCCTATGAAAACAAGTTGGTTTTTATACCTGACCGGTGAAACAAAATGGAGGTTCAAACTCACCTCTTTTCCGAGGAGGGTTCTCACAATTTGAAGACTTCAGATTCTTCAGTTTGACAATATCGACAAGCCACAACACCAAATATATGCATAATAATATGATGATGAATATTGTTATGCTTATTGCATTCCACATGCTTCAGGAAGGAAATATTCAACGACCACATACAATATAAAAATTTGGAGAGACGAATTGATGCTTCCCTTGGCTTGGCTTCAGATAGACTCTATCTGTCAAAAGTCAAGTGTCTATCGTACGGAAGATATGACAATCGACAGGTATAGAATTGACAGGATTGTCGCGTTCCATAAACATATACAATTAGCATCGGGAATACAGAACTCATGAATGATATAAGTTTAAATAATAATAACGATCAAGATTATAAAACAACGTTGATCAGCAACGAAAAACTACAGAAATCGTTAAGGAACTAAACAAGTAGTTCATGTTTATGTTGGCAACACTACATATCATGGCACAAATTACAATGTGTTTTAGGCCCACCAATTAAAGAAGAAGATGAATCATTTTCATAACCGTCACAAATCTGACAAAGGAGTATGGAAAAAACATTGGATTATTATTATTTACATGTCACCATACTAATTAGAGCAATTAATATTAGGACGGACACTGTACATACAATATAATGGAGGTTGAGTAAGTTTTATTCAGAATTAATTTCCACAAATCAGCTGTTCAGCGCACGGTCATAGACGGTGGATTATAAGGAGTTTTATTGAAGGTTTGAAAACAACCACTTATTCAGATATTTCAATTAATAGCGAATACAATTCGACAGCTCGAATATGAAGTATTAGAAAAAAGTAACGGTTGAGTTCAGGTTTCAGGTGTGGATGAATAAAAACGTTACACTACCCCCTCTCAGAAAAAAGGCTATCTTGATAGACTTATTTCTTTTCAATTTGCTATATTTCATGCAATAAACGTGAAAAGATAGTTGCATGAGGAAGTACAAAAAAAAGGTTTTGCTAAAGTGTGCGATATAGTGAGTATATTCTGTGACATGATAACTACGCGTATCACACGCCTAAAAAGGTACAAAATTTGGTTAGGTAAACTCAGGTAATGTCGAAAATCGGTAAAGTCAAAATCTGGTAAAGTCCTTCACGAATATACTATATCTTCATGGCACGTTTTCATTATTTATTCGAATCGCAACCACAGAAATTTTGTAAGCCTTTTTACAATCGGGGCAATATACTAACTATATACATACAAGAATATATATACATTTTCATATCATGTTATAACATACTTTTTTTTTTAAGTTGAAAATCACGGAAAGGGAATTTTGTCTGATTATCACGGAAGGGGAATTTTGTCTGATTATCACGGAAGAGGAATTTTGTCTGACATTGCAATAAATTATCACAGATAATTTGTGTAGGGAGTTAACTCGAGTTAATTTATTTAAAGAAAGGGGCCAATGACAAAAAAAATTGAATGAGCAAATACAAACTATTCACTCAGAGATTGAGGAATCTGAAATTTCGCTTTCAGAGGCATTGAATGGTTGAAAGGCTTTAAGATCCTTAATGTGCCATTTTCCAACCTTGGAGCCGGACTCAATATCCTCCAACTCATACACTAAACGTGAACGTTTTTTTCTTACACGAGAAGAAATATATCTAGGAGCAAGTTTGGCAGCGAACTGATCTCCTTTATTAGACCTGGCTTTATTTCGCCTCCAAACAGTATCTCCTACAAAAAATTCAAAGTTTCTTTTTCGAAAATTATACTTTCTAGAGTTCTTTTCATAAGCATTATGAAGTTTCTCTCGAACATTTGTAAAAATTTCATCTAGACCTTGGAGATTCGTAGCGTATGCATTGCGATCCCCAGGAACGATTTCTAGATCATCTCTCAGCTCATTTCCACTATAAAATTTCCCAGAAATAGGTACATGTCTTCCGAAGACTAAAAAGGCAGGAGAATATCCTGTTATTTCATGTTTAGCAGTGTTTATAGCCTGACGACTTTTATGTATCTCTAGATCCCAATCACGGTGTTCGTCAATATAACTACGTAGTGCTGTTTCAATTGTACGATTATTTCTTTCAACGAAATTACATTGTGGAGAATAAACTGCATTATACCAAATTTTAACTTCATATTCATCACATAATTTTTTTAAATTCCTATGTATAAATTGTGGACCATTGTCGCATATAATAAATTGCGGTATACCATAATTCAAAAATACTTCGTTCTCTACTATTTTCTCAATAAAATGTGCTTTGGCACTCCGCAAAGGATACAGAAGATTAAATTTCGAAAACCAATCCGATATTACAAGAATCCATTTATTTCGTTTCCTAGTGGGTGGAAGTGGACCAATCAAATCCATCCCAATTATTTGAAAAGGCCAATTAACTATTTTCTCTTTTCCCATTAATCCCATACGACCAGAACTGTCGGCTTTCTGAGCTCCACATGTTTCACATGATCTCACATACTTTAGAATATCCTGCCGCATTTTAGGCCAGTAAAAGCGTTCTTGTACTCGATGTAAAGTTTTATAAAAACCTAGATGCGCGCATTGTGGTGGATCGTGACAAGATTTAATAACATCTAACCTCTGGGGTTTTGGCACCAAAAATTTCCAATCTGGAATATTTGATTCCATAGGCAGTCTAGATGGTGTATATTTAAAGACAAAATCATTATCGACTTTCCACTGGGGGAAATCATCTGGATTTTCAAGAATTTTAACTCTAAGGTCACTATACCACGGATCTATTCTATCTGTATCGATATCAAACAAGGCTAAATTAAAGTCATGGGTTTCATCTTTTGGGATTATTCTTGATAGAGCATCTGGTACCACGTTGTTAGACCCTTTTCTATGTACTAAATCAAATGAATGTTGACGTAACCTCACTGCCCATCTTTGAAGTTTACCTGAAGGGTTTTGTAAATTTTTCAACCACAACAAAGAAAAATGATCTACTACGGCTGTAAATCTGACGCCTTCGACATAAGGTCTGAATTTCTCAATACAAAAAATTAGAGCTAATAATTCCTTTTCAACTGTTGAATAGATGCGTTCAGTTTTAGTCAAAGTACGACTGGCATATGCGATAACGCGTTCATCTCCATCGATAACCTGGGTTAGAACTCCACCAAGGCCTGTATTACTAGCATCACTTTGAATCGTGAATTTTTTTGTAAAATCTGGTTGTGACAGAATAGGTGATGATACTAATAGTTGTTTGATTTTGATGAAAGAGGCTTCTGCCGCTTCGTTCCAAACTATGGCTTGGTTCTTTTTTTTTGCCTTTGAGAAGGTCATTGATTGGTGATAAAACGGTGGAAAAATGTTTGATGAAATGCCTATACCATGAACATAACCCTACAAATCTTTTAACTTCAGTGGCGGTAATTAACCATGCTTGTGATTTTCTCAGGATCAGTACGAATAGAATTGGAACCTACAATAAAACCTAAAAATTTAAGAGATGTTTTGAAGAACTCACACTTTTTAAGATTAATGGTCAAATTTGCTTCCGAAAGCTAATCTCTCACTATATTTAATAAATCAATATGCTCCTCAAAAGTTGATCCAGTTACGATTATATCGTCTATATACGAAAATATTTTTGGTTCATACTTAGGTCCAAAAAGAACATCTACAAGACGCTGTTGCGTTTGCGCAGCATTAGAAAGTCCAAAAGGCATAGTTACAAATTGGAATTGACCTCTCCCCACCACACTAAAAGCAGTCTTTTGCCTAGATTCTGGACTTAGCGGTATTTGCCAAAATGCTTTTCTCAAATCTATAGAAGATATATACTTGGCATCTCTAAGTGAGGCTAAAATTCTCTCAACATTAGGAAGTGGATAACTGTCATGTTTAGTTATTGCATTGAGTGGACGGCCATCAAAGCACATCCTGTATTCATTATTTTTCTCTTTGACAAGAAGCACTGGAGAACAATAAGGGCTATTTGATGGTTCAATAACTCCAAGTTTCAGCATTTCATCTAGCTCTTTATTCAAAATATTTTGCATATAAGGAGACAAAACGTAAGGCCTTTTACGAAAGGGTGGTGAATCACCTGTATCAATAGTTAAAGTTATTTTGTAAGTACGTCCTAGCCTATCTTCGCTACTAATTTGTCTAAAAGATGCTATAACTGCTTCTGCTTGGTAACGTTCTTCTAATGATAGATCTTCCAATGTCAAAAGATTTGGGGTTGAAGCAATATCCATCTGTTCTACTATATCAACTGAAAAATTATTTGATTGAACATACCAAGTATCATCTTTGAAGTCTACTGTAAGATGAAATTGTTTTGCAAAATCTACACCAAGAATAAAAGACTGTGGCAGAGAAGGGACAACGAGTGCTTTAATAATCTGACATTGATCGTTGATGACGATAGGTAAATCAACAATACCTTTGACAAACTTTCTAGTACCATCTGCTGTACTCACATGCTTATTCGAGCTATGGTAAATTTTCAATTTAAGATTTTTCAAAATACTTAATCTACCTGAACCAACTATTGAAGCATTAGCTCCACTGTCAAATAAAACAGTTATATTCTGATTTAAAGGCTTGAGTTTTATGTAAGGACGATAATCTGAGGATTTTTTAATAAAAACTGGCATAATATCTATCTGGGAATCTGTAATATTAGGATTTAATTCATTTTTTAGACAATTACTTAAAGAGCTGGAATGTGTTTCATTTGTGACCTGACTCAAATGAAGGTTCTGTTGGTCACCGGGCAAACCTTCCTGAATTAGTTTTTTGCTTTGGAACAGTTGGTACAGTTAGCCATTTTGACATTTGGCGTTCCGCACTTAAAACAGACGTTTCTCTTGGCTTTACAATCGTGAAACAAATGATTAGCTAAACCACAATTCCAACAAATAACATTTCCTTTTGTATTTGTGGCACCATATGTAGTCTGATTCGTTCTCTGTTGTTGATCATTACTATGAGAAAAATTGGTAGGATTGTTATAATTTTTTGTGAACGATTTTTTGAAATGTTTACCTTTACGAAAATCTTTAGAATTCTTACGAGTATTATTATCATTATCATGATCAATTTCAAAAACATGAGGACTTGAAGGATCATTTTTATGTTTGAGGTAATTCGCCTCTTCTAATTTTCTGCAATATGAAGAAAACTCTGGAACAGTATTGATTTCTACTAAAGCTAACTGACTAATATACTCAGGTAATAGATTTTGACGCAAATATTTAACTTCAGTAACATCTGCTGGTGGTCTAGATAGCCTACAAAACAAAGCTTCAATGTGCGCAATAAAAATGGCAACAGATTCATTGCGTTTTTGCTTTCGCCTCTTGACTTGCTCCCAGATATCCTCATCCGCACAAGAGTTAAAAAAATCTCTTTTGAGAAGAGAAACAAGTGAATCCCAACTATTAACAGTTGACTTGACACTACGAAACCACACAAAAGCATCTCCCTCGAAAAGTTCAGCTAGTGACTCGAACAAGGTTGCTTCTGAAACTTTTCGTTCTTGAGCAAGTTTAGTGATTCGTTCCAAAAAATCATACAGAGTTCTATCATCATCATTAAATATAATATTCCAGTTAGAAATATAAGTAGAATTGCTAGAGCAGCTAACTACAGTTGGTGGTGCAGTGCTAGGCAATACCACGTTATTTGCTGAAGCTGTAGCAATATTTGGAGCTTCAACGTTACTGTACAAATCAGCTTCTAATGTCAAAACAGTAGCGAAGGATTCTGACTGAAATGTTTTTAAGTTATTTGTTTGGTCTTGAGGAACTATGCCCTCTATTTCAAGGAACTTTTCTAATCTATTAATCCTGTTAGTGACATGAGCAATTCTAGATTTAGTTCTGTGAAAAAGATTATCATTGGGGTCTCCAATATCAGCAAAATCAATGATATTAGCCGCTATTTGCGTACAGGTATTATTAATTTCACTCTGTTCTTTTGCAAAATCAAAAGCATATGAATTTAAACGGACTGTACAATCAGGAGTCACATGTTCTCTTTCCAAAGTCTCCTTAACATTTTTTGTTTATCGGTAACATTTCGTGATGTTGTAACTTTACGTATAGCAAGCTCATATTCAAGTTCATAATCTATTAAATGGTTTACTTGAAATTTCTCAGGATTCATTATGTGATAATATGATTAAAATATGAAAAAAAACTGGGGTAGGTAGGGTAACCTTCCCAACCACAACTGTTATTCACTGTTCCACCCTGTACTCCAGGAATATCCTGTATTATTTCAATAAAAAAAATTGTGGTAAGACACAGCGCTTGTAATAAAATCAAATGTTTGATAAAAAAAACAAACAAATTTGAAAAACAACAAATATGAATAGCAAGCCAAAAATTCTCAATATCAATTTCCTTTCTAAAGAAAAGACAATTCAAGATCGTCACCTCGAACTCATAAAAAAATATGTGCCTTGGATATTCAAATAATTCACTGTCTATTTATCAAATCCCATTCAGAATAGAAACAGCAAAGTTCAATATAAAAACCAAGGACTCAGTATAAAAACATCAAATCCGAACACTCACTCTCCAATGATTGCAAAAAAGTTTCCATAGACAAAAAACAAAAAAAGGTGAATGACTTCTATTATTTCACCGCACATCTCTCTCTGAGAACTTGATTCAAAATTCAGTTATAAAAATGAGAAAATGAAAAATAATCAAAGGCTAACAGGCCCCACGTTGGGCGCCATTTGTGTGCCGTCAATTTTCTCGAGTTGAGAAAATTCACTTCACAATGCTCCGGCAGCCGTTCATCGGCGGCATTTGGGTGTGACTGAGGTGACTGTTTGATTGTTTTTCTATCTAAATAAGTATGGATGGTAAAAGGGCGCCACTGACTCTTTTATATGATTTTAATTGGAAAAGACCAGAAACCTGAAGTAGAGAGAGCAGATGTTACGATTGAAATACAAGAAATTTACCCATACTGATAAGTTTAATGTATTCAATGCTAGCTTGAAAACGAATAAGTAAATTAAATACCTTATAGTAATAAAAGGTGAACCTCATATTCGTAGTAGTAGTAATTGAATATAAATCAAGCCCATCGGTGATCAATGTTCTTTGAAAATATTAATATTGTAGAGAAATATATACCCGCGAAAAATTCATGAATTTTTGTGGAGGGGTTTACATACCTGATGAAATATAATCTAGTAAAAAGGGCTTGTGCGTAGTCCTATGTAATACAACTAATTGCAATGAAGGTTCAATGAAAAATAAAAAATAAACGATTATTTGTTAGATAACTAGCCTGTTATCCAGTGATGGTTCCATGGACCTGTCCTAGATGTAACGGTATTCAAAGTTGATGGTTGTGCAATCAGCAATCTGTGGCATTGCAATTAATAGAAGGGTGACATTGAAGATATGATCCTTCTGGAGACATCCCATGTCTTGAAAACTGTTTCAGCACATACATTCCATCTAGTGGAAGAAAGACGTCCAGTTGAATCCACCGAAATTGTGGAAAATTCATAAAGGAAATTCGAAGGAATTTTCTTATTCCCAAGGAAAAACCCTATAAAAACAAGTTGGTTTTTATACCTGACCGGTGAAACAAAATGGAGGTTCAAACTCACCTCTTTTCCGGAGAGGGTTCTCACAATTTGAAGACTTCAGATTCTTCAGTTCGACAATATCGACAAGCCACAACACCAAATATATGCATAATAATATGATGATGAATATTGTTATGCTTATTGCATTCCACATGCTTCAGGAAGGAAATATTCAACGACCACATACAATATAAAAATTTGGAGAGACGAGTTGATGCTTCCCTTGGCTTGGCTTCAGATAGACTCTATCTGTCAGAAGTCAAGTGTCTATCGTACGGAAGATATGACAGTCGACAGATATAGAATTGACAGGATTGTCGCGTTCCATAAACATATACAATTAGCATCGGGAATACTGAACTCATGAATGATATAAGTTTAAATAATAATAACGATCAAGATTATAAAACAACGTTGATCAGCAACGAAAAACTACAGAAATCGTTAAGGAACTAAACAAGTAGTTCATGTTTATGTTGGCAACACTACATATCATGGCACAAATTACAATGTGTTTTAGGCCCACCAATTGAAGAAGAAGATGAATCATTTTCATAACCGTCACAAATCTGACAAAGGAGTATGGAACAAACATTGGATTATTATTATTTACATCTCACCATACTAATTAGAGCAATTAATATTAGGACGGACACTGTACATACAATATAATGGAGGTTGAGTAAGTTTTATTCAGAATTAATTTCCACAAATCAGCTGTTCAGCGCACGGTCATAGACGGTGGATTATAAGGAGTTTTATTGAAGGTTTGAAAACAACCACTTATTCAGATATTTCAATTAATAGCGAATACAATTCGACAGCTCGAATATGAAGTATTAGAAAAAAGTAACGGTTGAGTTCAGGTTTCAGGTGTGGATGAATAAAAACGTTACAACCTCTCAGCAAGAAAAATAGTCAACCACATTCAAGTTACTGTGATTATGACAATGATGCTTTGCTTGATCCCAATATAACTGAGACAACAGAAATGTCTAGGTAGATTGAAAAAAATTCACCAAAACAATGAACAGATACAGGAGACAGAAATGGGAAACGAATTGCCTAACTCCACTAATATATATTACCCGAGAAAAAAAGACAACAATCCTCCAATTCGAACTA
Organism: Zygogramma bicolorata; assembly: GCA_032362365.1. Classification (NCBI taxonomy): domain Eukaryota; kingdom Metazoa; phylum Arthropoda; class Insecta; order Coleoptera; family Chrysomelidae; genus Zygogramma; species Zygogramma bicolorata. Next base: position 344,147 of record JAVJAQ010000110.1, read on the forward strand.
CACTTCGAATAACAGAAATTCATATGTGATAATAAGATATCTCAATATCATAATCAGAACTCATTCATGAAATATGACATATCTGAACATTTTTTCATCCAATTTTTTTCTCAACCTACCCAAATCTGGAGAAATTAATAATCGATATTGGAATCTACGCAATATAAGAAGGTCAGGTTCTTCTCCTATCCTGATGAGTTACTGCATTGATTAAAAAACAGTTCCGAGTGGAACATATTCTATTAGTCAGCAATTTCTCTTACAACTCTAACTATCATTAATACACACAAAGATGACAAGCAATTGATCTGAAAGGGTCGATGGAGAGATTAACTTCATAAAATCAGTTTTGGAAAGGAGTGGATACCCATAGAATTTCATATAAATTACATTGACTGAAATTGAAAACCGTAACACACCCACGTGAAGATATATAACACACAAACTACACATCCTGTAACGAACATAATACCTTAGGCAGCAGGTATAATGGTAACGACATTCAAAACAAATAATTTACGATCAGTACTGTCACACACTGAACCAACTGATAAAACAGAAAACACAAATTTCTTGTTCATGCCATCAAAAATATATCGGTGAAACATCCAGACCTTCGGGAGCACGAAAGAGTGAACGCAAGATCCACATCAAGGACAGACATCAGAATGGTGGTTCTAAATTATCAGAACATATTCTCATTGCAAATGGAGATCACACAGAAGAATGGAATGACATTCAAATAATGGCAAGGAAGAGCAATAGCAGGACACGCGACGTGAGGAATCTGCTTTTATCATGATGTCTGAGGATTCTTGCATCCCAACGAATTCATTGATATAAGCCGTGCATGGCTACCTCTCTTGAAAAACAAAAGCAAATGTCAAATATCAATTCTTTGATAGAAAAGAATTAAAAGAGAAATATTCGTGAAGGAGTTCTGAAAACGGAAGCAGTTTGATTACAATTAGTGATTGATAACCATTAGTTCTTGTTTTTTTTTTGGTAGGCGAATTCAAGTTGCTGACTATAGAATGTGTTGCAGTCAGAAGCTACTGTTTTGAATTAACGCAGCATCTTTTCGGGGTAGATTGAAAGTATACCCTTCTACACTTCTATAGATTCCAATATTAATTCATTTTTTTTTAATTGTGGTAGAGAATCCAAAAAACTGGAAAAAACATTCATTCACCTCGAAGTAACTGTCAAATAATCGAAACCTATTCTGAAAAGTAACAATTTATTTCGAAATCGAAATCGGTACGCAACCCTGGTGACACATTTGTAGTCACAAATAGGCCAGGTGTATGCCAAGCGGTCTCATACTTGTTTATTTATTTTATGTACTCTGTGAGTGCACTGATCAAAATTCCTCTTCGTATTTATCATTTTGAATCAGCACTGAAAATATCGGGATGGATATCTTGAGGAATTGATATTTGGGAAATTTATATCGTTCATGAATACAAATGAATAATGTAATACTCGAGAATTGTCGTAGGAAAGCAAACTATTTTTCCACTAGACAATTCGAAAAGGCTAGTTAGCAATTTATTGTTCATGTTGCCGATAATATTTCGGGTAATAATATTAACGAATACCACTCGATCTAAAACTTTCTTCATATAAATCGCAATAATAACTGTGTTAGTTTTGACCAATACCAAGCGAGCAACGAGGTTATGGTTTCGCTAAATAATCCGCCTTGTTGGTGATTCTTCGCTCTCAGACTCGCTCACTTCTTTGAAGCATCGTAGAGGAGACTTCTATAGATATTTTCACGACCGGCGCTCTTCTGAATTCGAGTTCATATGATTCATGCTTTTTCTATCCATTCGTTGCATGATTGATATTACTTAAAAATAGCAATACTTTTTCGAAATGTTGATACTTGACATTTATACTGAAAAATTTGTAATATGGTTATCAGTTCCTGTACAATCTGAAAGAAGAGCTCTGAAAAAGACTTCGGAAGTACATTAGCGGTCTCATTATCATAAATTTTTGATCCTACATCAAACCCAATATCCGTAAGGGCTACTCCACACCGAAACTATCTATATGTATTCAGACGAGGGTGGCCATTGATAATTAATGGAGTAGCCGTACCAATATAGCCATTCATCAAAGAAATGCAGAAGCAATTTGCGAGATCCGGCCATCATCATTCGACCGACCGGAGACTTGTTTAGTTTGCATCAAATTCGTTAGACTGAACAAACACTTTACTACGATCCTGGACAAGGGTCAGAGATTTAATCGGCCGTCAGTCAAGGATAGACTCTATTAATAATATCCTGCGGGCGATAGATGAAAGGAAATCGGTAATTGATGTTTGCGCTTGTTTAGATGGTCTCGATACGTGAAGTCTATTTCAAGAATAACGTAGAGTGAATTCGCATATACAACGGAGATATTTCAGAGAATTCACGCCACCCTATTTCCGAAATAGACTAAAATAGGGTTTCTGTATGGACATTCAATATGCATAAACAAAACACCTCAAAACAAAGAAACGAAAACGACATAACTATTAACATCGCCAAGTTCAAACGGTCTAATGAAAATTAAAATTACTCAATGACGTTGATTCTCATGTACACCCGCAGGCGTTAATGATCTACCTTCTTGCGATCTAGCTGTGACACTATAACTGCTGGAATAAGGATTTTCGATGACACTTACGAAACGAATTCATTATATTAATCAATGAAACGATCTGGAGTGGTCGATACTGGATTGAAATCCATATTGCAAAAAATATCGCAATTTTACCCTACGATTCTCTCTTGTGTTGCATTTTTTTTGAGAATTGTTAAACTCTATTAGTGTATTTTGCGAAATCGATTTGGGTAAGTAATGTGATTGAAATTTGAAAAGCTATAGTGATCAGATTCGACTGACATAATGATTCTAAAGTTCTGGTTTATGAAAGATTGGCTCCAACCACAGAGCACCAAAATTACATTGATCCTCATCTCCAAAATCTAATGTATACATATATATAACAATTTTAGAACAATATATATATATATATATATATATATATATATATAGTAGATCAAGTAAGCTTTGAAAAAGAGGGTTCTTCAGTTATGTGATACACTTACAATGTAGTTTTACCGTTAAAGAAACCCAAGATTTCATTCAATGGTTACATACAAAATTTGTGATAACTGTAAAGCAACAATTCTGTTTTGATTGAATGAGTAGGAGAACCGTAATATATTTTTTCGAATGAATGGAATTGTACTCGTATTGTATTCATGAAAATTGAATGGTTGAAATTAATCAATAAATCAAGTATTGATATGAAATGTTAATGTTTTATTTTCAGCTCGGCCGACTATATTTCGTCTCACAAACTTCCTCTATGTCATAACTCTGTTGGTAGGTTTCCATGCTTTCGAATTGACCACAACCATTCATTTTGTTGAAGTGAAAGTGGATATGATATTTTTCTTTCATGATATACTAGTTCATAGGTTGAATTGCATCGACAAAGAGTCTCTAGTGCAAATTGATGAAGATAATTCACAAAAATGCTTTATAAATCCAAGGTTCATACGAATTTTCATTTAATATCGAGCTCTGGTTCGCTAGAAGTATATATTATTTCTCATTGTTAATTCCGGTGTGTACTCTAGACAGTTTCTTCAATTAATATTTGACAGTCGTTCCCCGAAAAACTCAAAATCGATTTGCTACTTTCTCCGTAATCTCATTTCTGCATGCACACCACTGGCGCCAACTTGACACAACCATACAAATTGAGCGTTGGCCGCATTTGCATATCTCTCCAACACACTTTTTCCCGCATTAATTAAATCCACTTTATTGACAATATCTAAACGGTTAATTTCACATGCCCGGCGAATTCAAATTGCACCTCGAGTTCCACCTACTAGTTACTCGAAATTAATTTTGCTGTGCCGCCGTCGGTGCGCTACGGGGCCATAACGTTTGTTGTTATCTTTACGCCGCGAACCTGCGGAATGGCAAAGAATAAATAATTCCAGAAATGTTCTATAATTGTCAAGTCTCGTTGTGTGTGTGTAGTTCGGTATATGTATCCACGTGCAGTCGTAATTTTCAGCAAAACCGATTCTTCATCTACAATTTTTTGTATGGACTTACATACTCATGGATACTACCATTTATATCTGCTTAACTCTCGCAATACAAATACTTTAGGCCGGTGTTTCAATCAGCTGCTAAGCGTAAGCTGAAAGCTCAATTGATTCTCAATAGTTGAATGAAACACTGATCCTCAAACATAGTTGTAACATATTCGTAATATCTGATTGATATTTTTCCAAAGTGGACCTTAAAGATGCCATATGACGTATATACCCATCACAGAGATAACTGCTATATATAAAGTACGAATGGGGGATTTCGATTCATTGATCATGAAATATAATATGGTACCTTCGTCTCATTAGTATGGTCGTAAAAAATGAAGTAACTACGTGAACAAGTCTAGGAGTGGCAGTGAATGCAACAATTTGCTTATCGGAGAATGGAAACGGCCTTATAAACGGCCTTTGGGATCCTCTAGATAATTAGCATCATATCAGGTTATCTGAATATATTTTCACCAGTGGAAACCTCAAGATATCATGTCACCTTGGCATTATTCTGGTGTACATTAATAACAGTGATATGCTCACCAAATGAACCAAGCAAAGAGTGAATACATTGTGTACTACTGGTTCCAAAATCATTGAAGCGGTTGAAAACGGGAAAGAGGGCCCGGCTTGTGAGATCTCTCAATAGCTCCCCTGGTATATTTCAAGCAGCAATATATCGTATAGAGTCACCTGCTCGAAATTGTCACAGTAGAAGCATCCCGGGTGCGGGTATCTACATTCTATTAGACTGCCAAGCAAGACTAAAGTGTATCTGACGAATCTAAGCTGACTCAAGACTGCAAATATTAATATTTAAGAGATTGCCCATATCTGAGCCTTTCTAAGGACTCTCAAGAAGCCATGTGAATGAAAAATCACGATACTGGAGGATGAGTTATCAGAGAAAGTTCAAAAGTTTGTAAAACTGAATGAAAAACACCTCGGGGTTACTAAGGGAATACTGTACTGTCCATTCAAAGGACACCTGAACAAAATAGGGCTGTACAACGGCGACCTTAGCTGCAGACAATGCAACAAAGGGACGGAGACAGCTCGACACGTACTCTGCGAATGTGAGGCTCTGGATCACAAAAGGCAACAAATATATGGAAAACCAATTCTGGATCCAGAAGAATATGACAAACACCCAGCAATCAACCTGCACAAACTTGTGCAGGGGACAAGGCTGTTGGAATGGGTGTCATGAAATATAGGGAAGTAAAGCGCAATAAGCCCTAGAGGCTGAGGTGCTTTCCGGAGACCTGGTTGTGAAGGACAGGTCAGACGGCTTCCACGGAGCGGAAAAAAAAAAAAAAAAAAAAAAAAGGGAATACTGTGCCCTGGAGAATCACTTCAATTGAATGGGCAGATTGCCATTATTGCTTTAGATTTCGAGAAGTACCGATATAACTAGAACAATGTGCTAAATACGTTATTAGTCGCGGTACTTCGGAGCTGATGTGCATGTTTCACCTTCTACGATATATGTAGATATCAGGTGGTGAACGAGAAAACCTATTCCAAGCCATTGTTGAGGTGTAACTTAATATCGGCAAGGTACTAATTTTGATTACATTATTTGTAAGAATTTCACAACTGAAATTTGATTGTATGTATACAACATCATTAATCTCTGTTTCAATAAAAATTGCCAGTCGGAAAAATTCTGGAAATAATTCAAGCTCTAGTAAAGGTTTTGGTTTCAGTACATAGTCATATATAGTCCATCTGAAATTTGTAACTCAATTTCTAGCTGGATAGTTTCCAGCGACTTGCACAACTCATTTACTGAAATAGAAGTTCTTGTGATTCAATAATCCGATAATCTGTCATCCAATACACTCCAACAGAATTGAACCTCTAAAGTCATACAAGTGTCCGTTTATTGATCTCCCATTTCTGAAATAGGTGATGGACTGATTGAAAGGATTGAGTTTGAAAATGAAGTACTTGGAAGTTGCTGTAGTTGTGAATACTCTTTTCTCATAAAACTTATCAACAATCGGCTGTCAACATCACGTTTCTCGAAAATATTGTGTACATAAAATCCACAAGTTTTCAACATTGCGATGGAGCTTTTTCCAATAGTCACCTGGGTAATCTTGATCCAAAAATCAAATAATAGTAGTTGATTTTTATTTTGGTAATCTCATTACAGAAGCATGTGTGGTTTCCTTCTCTAATCACACGAATCTCTTCATATATTATCAGTGGGTATTCATTTAACTCACAACCTCGATCTACGCTCGTGCCTTTTAAATTCCCCTTAATTCCCGTACATTCAAAACAATTTCCAAAGATTCTCCGTGGCTTACATACTGAACACATTATGATCGCTTCATTTTCTGGAAATTTATTATGAAAGGAGTTCCGGAGTTGGCTCCGCGACAAATCGGCCCCTAATGAGTTGCATTGAGACGTTTCGAAGCCTTTCTAACACCTCTAAGATTTCACAATCTCGAATTATCCGTACGTGGAGCGAATACTGAAGTTTTCACTACCGAAACACGGTTTACTTCCCAATATTCGCGCACATCGTGTGATCGTAAGAGAAATTATTTTGTTTTATGTGGCTCTTTTTTCACAAGGTGAAACTCGTGGGATATACAGTAAAAAAAATAGTATCTCATTATAAAATATAGCCCATGTTCGAAACTCATTCTCATTACAAAAATTATTGCGAATAATGAATTGGAAATTACTTGAATATATCTGTTATTGCAGAATCGAAAATAACAAATATCGGAGACAAAATATAAAGTATGAAGACTTGCTTTTCGAAGAAGAATTAGACAATCCGAATGGAAACTATTCATTCACAGAGTAAAAATTAGCACAAACTTTTATTGCTAACTCACTGCACTTATTCGACTCATTTCTGCTAGTCTGACGGATCGCTTTGATTTATAATCTGATGATGGTACCCCTCTTCAAATTGTATAACTTTCCGAAATTCTCATAACAGGGGCCATTAGAAATCTGAAATTTATTAGGGAAAGAGCATTCGCCAAATTATTAACCAATCTTCGGAATAGGACGCTTTCGCCCAATCATTGAAGACCACGCCCGAACAATACGTTGAAGATGACTTCTTATTTATTGCCTTGAAACTTCCACTTCAATGGATCTCAATTGAACTTCCATTGAGGAAATTAAAACTTTGGGGAACATGTTGTATGGTAAATATTTGTAGTTCTATTTATTGAGAATTTCATATTAGCAAATTATTCCTACGTTTCATATTTAACGGATTTGTTGGAGGACTTTAATCGAGCAAGAATTAAAAGTTTTGTTTCACCTCACTGGAAAGCTCATTCCATTTTTCATTCAGAGAATTTATCATTTTCAAACACACTGGGATATAAAATAATAATACATAAAAATCAAATATTTGCCTACAAACACATATGAATATGACTCTTTCCAATTCTCAGGGAAGGGAAAACACGAAACACGAACCACTGAATATATTCACCCTCCCATGAGCACCTGTCAAAGTCGTAATACTAATTCCTACAAAAATGTGAATGTATAGTTGAGTAATATTTTTGAGGTAATAGTTACGATGGACGATTTAATTGCAAAATAAAGATCTTTTGAAAATTGTCATACATGTCATTCAAAGATTCGTTCGTGTTATAAGATCAATTGAAATGATCAAAACGTGAAAAATGCTTGTATCATTCCAAAATGGAGCTTATCAACATCAAACTCTGAAGCGTGGGTAGTTATGAACGATTGAAAATTTACAAATTTTTGTCACTAATGATATACATAATTGAAATCTGAATATCCCGGACATCTTTATGGCTGATTCAGTTCAGCGAAGAAGCTACCGCATTGAAGAATCACTGTGCATCGGAAAAATGATGCGAGTGATTTAGCGCAGGTGAATGTGTGCTCATTTTATGATCAAGAGGTCGTGGTTTTGATCGCCCAACAAGGCGGAGATGTTGTAGTGAGACATGACTTTGCTCAAAGTCGATGGCGTTTGATACGGAAATACAACAAATAACAAAGCACCTTAAGGAACAATCAGTTCAGACCAGTCTGAACTCATCTGCACAGGTGGTCAATAGACTAACACTTGTGAGAAAGCAACTTTTTTATACAAGAAATTGGGCGCTTTGAATTCGCTTTTGGTTGTTACCTCGTCTGAAAGCACGATAACGTATCATTATGTTTGTCTTCTCTCCTTGAAAAAGTTTTTTTAGTTATGTCAAATCATTGACTTCGAGCTGATGATAGACAACCTTGTACCGACGTTAACCTAAATAGCCCAGAAATGATTTGCAAGGGTGCCCGTCTCACTATTTGAAAATTAATTTCAGCAGTTGTATCGCCGAAAGCATATGCGGGAATTTCTTCTGTGAAAAATTTTGCTCTGGCAAAACATATTTTAGCTACATCTAGATGTCTCCAATGTTCATTAGTTGGAAAATCTCCTTTTGTGAATAAATGCCACAATATTTTGTTACATTTTCAGAAAAAATTTTGAATACAGAAATCAGTTTCTCACATTGTAAATCAAAAAAGATGGAATCTGACTTATTCAAGACATAACAGAAGACTTCTTTCTCAACTCATTCCATTATTTGTAAGTTTAATTTGCCTTACGACAAAAAACAATTTTCCCTGAAAGATATGAAAATCGACGTACAGAACATCATAAATAATTCAGAAAATAATGGTGAAAAAATTGGAAAAAGAAATAAATTTGTCAACACTTTAACAATTTTCATGAATTCTAATACACTCAGAGATAATGAAAGAATACATAAAAAAGTTTTCAATGACATAAAAGCTACTCACACTTTCCTCAAACAGAACCCAGAACTGATGATAACGAGAGCGGACGAGGGTAATGTCACAGTTGCTCTGGACAAAACAGAATTTATTGAAAAGGCTTTTGGAATGTTGAGAGAATACAGAACCAAAATAACAAGTTATTGAAAGAACTCTTATAAAACAAATATATATATATATATATATATATATATATATATATATATATATATATATATATATATATATATATATACCTTAAGTTTGGAAATCTGTATGCACCAGTTTTCCTCAGAAGTAAGGTGTCATGTAAATGACAGAAAAATTTAAGTAGCAGATATTCTGTCATTTATTCTTATTCAACCTAGTTTTGAGGACGGTTGCGAGTAGAGAATCCACAGACAAGAGTTGAACAATTATATGATGAAGCTTATATCAGGACTCGGAATATCATAGAGCGTTTAATTGGAGTATTGAGAAGGCGATTTCCAGCTCTAGCCTATGGTCTTCGATTAAAATTTGAGACAATACAATTGTTGATTGTGCCCTTAGCTCTACTGCATAATATAATATGCAGAGAAAAAAATGAAGAAGATTCTGAAGATCCTGAAGATGTACGAAGGTTTGTGGAGGTCATGAACCAGGATGAAATTCCCAATGTACCTCCGTTTAACGAAAATATTGTTGCTCAAGGTTTTGTAATGAAAGTAAGTTTTGGTAAAATTCCGTTAATCGGGCTCCACCTCGAAAATAAAAAATTTTTGGTGGATAGTACGTATTTTGGCCTCCTGAACAAAAAATTCAAATGAAATTTTTAGGGCTCTCAACTCGTTTCGGAGATACGGCCCCCCAAAGACAGGAAATCGGGGTTTTACGTCTATGTTTGTTTCTCGGCCAATTCCGCTCGAAATTCCTTTTTCTTTCTATCAGCACAATATGCATACACCTTCTTCATCACTTTCCAACCGAATTATACGCATTTTTCCATTTTCACTACAAAACTATAAAATGTAAATCGTCGAAAGAATTCGAGGTTAACAAAACAGTAGAATTCGCGATGCATTTACGTATATAAATATCATACGAAATCTGAAAAAGAGAGCTCTCAAAATATCATATCCAGAGTATTATCAAAAAAATATCGAGCAAATAAAAACATTCCTTCTAAAAAATAATCACCCGCCATCATTAACCAATAAAATTCTTAAGTACGACAGACAATCAAATGAAATAAACGATCCAATTATAAAATATAACAAAATACCATATGTGAGAAATCTCTCTGAGATTTCTCACTCTAACGACAACACTATCTGAAAAAGATTCTTTTCACGCCAAAAAGAAAAATCTCCCACTGATCTACAATCGAACGTTGTCTACAACATTAATTGCAATAATTGCACTAAATGTTATGTGGGTCAAACAGGACGATATTTAAAAAAACGAATCTCTGAACACGATAGAGACACACGAAAGCTGAATGTAAAAAATTCCACAGCCTTAGTTGAACACACAAGAGAAAATGGACATACTTTTAATTATACCATCATTCTTGATCAGAAATCTTCTCTGTCAGAAAGGCTATTCAGTGAAATGATACAAATTCTTCACCAAGACAGTGTTAATACAGGAAGAGATATAGGAGGATTGAATACGGCTTAGTACAATCTGATAAGTCAGCTATCGAAATAATTCTTTATCATTATACGGTGTTCTCAAAAACCACGTTTTTTTTTATCAGAATTCATAAGAACCACAGTCATTTTATGAATTTCATTTCAGTATTCGTTCGTCTCGTGCTCAATGTGGAATTGTTTATACCTAGAGTGTGTATCTGAAATATCTGTTTTATACATAATTTCAATATTTTTACTCGGAAAAACTGATTTTTGGTAAGTATTTAAAAAAAAAAACTTTTATAATCAACATCTTGAACCCCTGAAAATGTTCCAATAGTTTTTTGGTATTCTCTTATTTTATTTATATCCTACCATTTCAACACGAAATTCAATGTTATAGAGCCCTGATGATGAATTTATTGAAATTCGAAACGTTGGCAGAAATCCCTCCAATACCACCATTGAATAATCAGTATGTTTGTATGATTCGACAGAAAGAAGCAACTCTTCCTTCGAGTACTCGGATGGAAATTGTAATCAGAATTTTCGTTTCCAATTTCCAATCAATTTTGTTATCGCCATTTCCTCGAAACCGAACATATCACAACCGTTTAATGGTCGAAATCTTTCTCGTTAATATATCCAATGGATTACGGGTATCGGTAATTGCAACCGTCCATCATATGTTCTCCATCGCGTCTGACAACATGTGGCATGCGAGACTTGGTATTGGACTAGGCCTCGGGATATTATTTGCGTTCTAATTAGGTTCACTTTTCGATGTTACATCGTGTGAACGCGAGGTTGACTGGCAGAGGTTCGAATCGGATACGAGCAAATTTTTTATGAAGCAATTATAACAAGTACGTAATTGGAAACATGTGAGGGATGACGAGGATCTTGGCTGTGATGAGTAATGCGCTTGAATATATACTATCTTCAATGTACTGAATCGAATATTTGAATAAATTATCAAGCAAAAATGTGATGAAAAACTACGTATTTTCTGTCCACTACCAGCTGAACTAATCTGACAATGCCCTGTGAACATAGCGACAATGAGCTATATTCATTTTTTTCTCCTATATTTACTGAAATATAGGACTTCTATCGGGAAATCTACAGTGACATTCAGTTCACTTCTGAAACTTTAAGGAGAAAATCATTCGAGATGAATAATTAGTATCTGAGGGGAACTTATGAAACGAGGAAGATTTTATGCATTTTCGCCGTTCTTTACATCTAGAACACGATGGTTCTTCTTCTCCATCTAACGTCTCTTCACTTGTACAAGAGTCTTAACGATGATCTCATCTGAGTTGGTCACTTATATTTGGAATAGGCAAAGATAGGTCCCAGAAAGGGTTGAAAGTGATGGAACAATGGCTGCATTTCGATGTAGATTCAAGAAGACCAACAAAATCTGTCACTATCTTGGAATTTTTCATCATAGGGTTCTCTAATCAAGAATTTTGGACTTTCTCCTCCTCACTCGATTTCTCGTCATTTTCTGTCAGGTTCAGTTTGGTCTTTTCAGTAACATATTTGACATCTTCGTGTGAAATTTCCACAAGATATTTCTTTTGGAAATTTCACACGAAGATCAAAAACTCCTTTGGATCCTGCTGTTCGTGTCCCATGAAGCGAAGGGTATATTTATGAATTTGGCTTGTGAAAGGAACTGTATTCACCACTTTATCAGATGAATTCTCGGACCATGATTCCTCGATTAATTCAGCGAAAGCTTTCATTGATGCGTCCTATGGTAGAATCACTTGTATTTATATCTCTAATATAGGAAACCTTCATCAGTTACTTCAATAACTATCTTGTTTTTGACAAGCATTGGGGCACGCTATTCATGTGACAAAAGGTGCCAAGAATCGTTGAAACATTTAAAATGAGAATTTGATCTTCATTTCCACTTATGTGTCGTAGATTAGTTACACAGAGGCCAAGACAAATTTATTCAAAGATTGAGGAGCAGGAATGGTACCAAAAACATATTTTGCATTAAATTCAGATGGGGAGTATTTTTTACGCTGGGGTGAAATCAAGAATTCATCAAGTTTTTGAGGGGAGGAATCATTTCTAGAACTGCATTTCCACGTTGAATGGCAATACTTATGAGTTGATATTATTTTGCTGCAATTAATTGAGTAACATTATTCGAATCGCTTGATGTTGACAAAGCTATGAGCTTATTCTATCAAATCATCCTTGATGCATTTGTCCCAATCAAGAAGGTGAGGTAGTCACTTTTCCCAAAGTGATATTCATCAGAACTCCTAAACCTAATGATTTATAAGTAGATAGCTCACGCTAAATACAAACTCACCAGAAATCCTATCGATTGTCAAATCATCTTTCAAACAATTCATTAAGGCCAATGTCGAATCTACATACACAGTAGGTTTTGGCTGGCACCTGTCAGAAAACAACTACTCCCCTGGCTAATACCACGACTGACATTGACTTATATCCGACCGGTGCCAGGTTTCTGCATCCTGCATGTGCTTTTGGCAATAAGGAATTGCTTTTTGATTATAGGGACCGACACACATGCAGAGCGGTTTCGGGCAATTTGGCCAATCGTCAGTACAAGGCAGTGCCATCATCAACATAAGGTCGATGACTTTCCATCCCATCGACTATGTCGAATGTTTTTACTAACACCCATACTCACTTGGCATTGTGAGTATCTCTGGTAATCGACAAGCAACATGGTTTCACAGACGGAAGATGAGCAGTTACCAAACTCCTAGTGTATCAAAATGAAATAATCCAAAGTTTAGAATCAAATTATTGATGCAATATATTCCGACCCTAGCGAAGCGTTTGATTGTGTTAACCATAATCTATCGATACAGAGGTTGTTCTTTTTAGGTTTTCTGTTTTATTAATCACTGGATCATCCCAAGAACAGGTCACAGCTAGTGAAAATTTAAGACCTTGAATCATCACGAATCTTGGTACGTTATGGGGTGCCTGAGGGCTCTCAGTTGGTTTTCCCCCTCTTTAAAAACGATGAAGGCAATTCAGGTCATTACTGGGAATTATCTCTTTTTGCTGATAACCTGAAGTTATATTTGCCTATTTAAAGCAGTGAAGATTGTCATAAGTTACAGAATGATATCAATTTTCTATATGTTTGGTCCGGAAATAACGAAAAGGCTTCTGAATGATGTTTGCCAGAATGAAGAACGAAATACTCTTTAACTATGTTCTTGATTATGTCACTCTTAATAGGCTCAATGAAACAAGGGTGTGATATTTGATGAGAACCTTCCATTCACCACCCACACCAACACCACGATCAATAGTGCTCTCAAACTTCTTGGTTTTGTTTTCTATAACTGTAAGGATCTAACACAAGGATGCCACCAGAATTTTATATTTAGCCTATATTAGATCTGTTCTGGAGTATGCGTCACCAGTCTGGTCTCCTCATTATAATGTATATATGAATGATACTGAAGCAGTCAAAATAGATTACTCAGACATGTTACCTTTAAATCTCACCTTACAGTTGGAGAATTTGATTATTTAGATATACTTGAGTTTGTGAACATTAACACCTTTTCTTTCCTAGAACAAACAATGATCTACTAAACTTGTTAAAAATTATATCAGGTGACATTATTGTAAGGATCTATTACGTGGAGTCTCTCCGAGTACCTGTTTGCTCAACTAGAAACAATCTTTTCACATTTCCTAATCACCATACTAATAATGGATATTACTCTCGCCTATGACCAGGTTTAAGAGAGAAGCTAACCGTCGTAATGGTGAGATTACAGAATTCTCACTGAATACATTTGAAAAACAGTGTAGAAACAGAACTCAATAGGTGACCACCTGTATTGTTCATTTTATGTGTCTATATTACTTAAAGAAAATTATTAATGAGCTAGTTGACCCCTTATCATTTGTGATTTCAAATATTTTTTAATATCTCTTGTGAAATCTGTTTCGCAATGCCTCCAAATACAACAAATGCTTCAATCACAAGAGAGAGAAAATCATAAGAATTTTTCAGATCATTGCAGCTGGCCCTTGTGTTGATTAAGTGGAGACTAGGTGATATGCTGCCGTAGTGTTGATGCAAGTGAAATTCTATACTTATGGTTTCCCAAACTTCCATGGACTCGATGGTCTTATCGTTAGGTCATTTTACATCATCTCGACTCACAACTGAAGATATATTGGCAGTAGAAAGAGCTCTCTCGATCAAACCATTCACAGCAGCATAACGAGAACTTTGAACACTAAGTTAACAACTAATACCATGGATAGCAGTTTCATCCACTACACCAGTTCATATGCATTTATGTCGAGAACAAATCGAAGTTCCCAGACGAAGATCAACAGATACCCTCAATGCTTGATCATCTAGAAGGTTTCCAAGACTGGGCATTGCTAAAGCATTGAATCAAGCACCTGATTCTTTCGAAATGATTGCATTGAAACAAGCCTTTTGTAATGTAGAAACAGCCGTTTCGTGCAAAAAACATAAGCGTAATATCAAAAGTGGGCAATCCCATTCAGATTGTATTCTTTCACTGGAACATTCTATTGATTGGACAAATATTGAATTCTACATCTGAATTCCTTCTTGACATTGGCATTGGACATTTCGGAAACGGAAGGTGGTAATATAGTGTTGATCAAATGGGAAACACTATTTAAAGAAAACAAAAAGGCTTATAAAACAGAAGAAGATGCTAATCGAATTCATTAACTACCTGTATTCACAGGTAATGTTACTTGCTTTCAAGTATTTTCACAGAGATGGTTGTTTGTTATCAGTTACAACGTGTATTTTTTCATTTTTTGTAATACCGATTCACCATACCATGTTGGTGCGCATCTCAAGATAAACATAAACTTTGAAATGGTCAGACAATTCTTCAGTAGAGAAAATGCAACATAGGGGGAGCGGGGAGAATTCGTTTGGATAGTACTGAGAGCGAAAGGCTTTTTTCTTCAATGCAAGAGGAGATGGCTTCAACACTAAGAGGTGCTTCTGAGAGATCCAATGAGATTTTGGCAGAAGCTTAGTAGCAAGAATCATCTTCTGGTACTTTTGGGATATATCTTCGTTTGGAGTATTAGAAAATGATATTCCACATTTACCGAAGTTCAACACAAGGCCAATTTGGTTCATTCTGTCAATGGGATGTAAAATTCAAAACCTCAGTTCGATTTCCTCCAATTGACCCAAGGTACCAACCGTTGAATTCTTTTATTGATTTCGATAGATCATCGTTTGCCAAACAGAAACGAACAGGTCGCAATGAGTCACCTTGAATTCCTCTTCGTGATAGAATTACATATTCTCTAAAGTTTGAAAAAGTCGTTTGATTTTAACATTGCTTGATGAATGAAACTCATTTGAGGATCAAATTGGTCACATATCACGGGAGTTCCAAATCCGAGTTGTGTTGGTCAAAACATTTCACAAAGTTGATTCTTGAAATAAATACATGCTACCTTAGCCACAAGGCGACGCGACGGTAGAATTTTTCTACAGCGATTGGTCTGATACCGCCACCTCTCTCTTCAAGAGCACAAAGTGAAGCATCATATATTTGGATTAACATTACCAGCTGACATGAAATTGCACAACTTCGATAATGGAGTGAGAAGTTTGTCTTTCGCACAACCGGAACTGTCACTCTGCATATCCTGCATTTGCGCCGGACTAAGAAAGTGTAATCCACCAGCTGAGCTTGTAGAAAAATGATGTACTACGTGAACTACATCATCTTTAGTAATTTGAAGAGTGTCAAAGTTTGAAAATACATCACGGGAAAATGATTCAGTGGAAGAGGCTGCTGGATGCTCTGACTGAAGTTCTCTAAATGTAGAATCATCGAATTAGGCAATGGTATATCATTTGAGCTTGTAATTCTAATTGCCGAAGAAACATCGCCATCAGAAATGTTATTCATAATATATTTTTTATACCTTGAATGATTTCAAAAGACTCTTTCTTATTGAGCTAGTTGGGTATCGGAAGCTTGGATTCATTTATATTTCACTTTATCACAGATGATAGGAAAACTTGCGGTTTTTGCTATTTTGGGGTATTAAATAGGAGCACAACAATAATTTTTTCCAGGCATCGATAGAACTTGTCACCATCAAATCAAAGGTGAAAGCAGAAGTAGCCGGGTTTCGTTAGAATACTGCAATTTGTGGAGGAAGCATTAAACCGTGTACACCTATTGTTTATATCAGAAATAATGTTCTGGCCTGCAACACTCCTTGACTTGGCCCCTACAAGCCGATTCATAAGAGGTAGAATCACGAACATCTTCTTCATTAGGAAAAATTTAATTATGATGATGATTTAATAATGATCGATTTTCAAGAATTAAAAGTCGTTTTGGAGTATTTCGATGGTATTGAATCAGAATTCCACTTTTTTGTCAG
Source organism: Zygogramma bicolorata (assembly GCA_032362365.1). Lineage (NCBI taxonomy): Eukaryota > Metazoa > Arthropoda > Insecta > Coleoptera > Chrysomelidae > Zygogramma > Zygogramma bicolorata. The sequence goes on from JAVJAQ010000110.1 coordinate 361,122, forward strand.
GATCTTGATGGGGTTTGATGTTTGAGAAGCACACTTTTCTTGGAAATACACGAAATGATAAAATAGGGTTTCGTGTAGTATTCGATTGAAATTAGAGAATACGAGTATTGCATACCCTGAAAGCTGTGTGCAACAATTTGCCCTTTGATTTTGCTGAAATATATATGGAAAGGGCGGGTGGAATATGGAGAGATTATAAATATGGGATGGCTACCCTCATTTTTAGCCTTTATATGGGGTGGTGGAAGTAAAATATCTCTCTGCAGAATCATCACAAAAATTATTTTGCTGGTGCCAGTAAAGTATGAAATGACAAAAATATGTAATTATCATTGAGCCAAATGTTATGCTATGCCGAAACAATAATTGGCTTATGCTCTGTACTCCGTAAGTCTTCGCTTACGTTTAAAATATCCAGCTCAGATATTGGCAGGAAATTATGGGTTTTACTTCAGCAAAAAGGTGAAGAGCACTAATAAATTAATACTTAATGAGTTGTTATAATATATCGTCGTTTCATAATGTATTGAAGTATTCAATTCAATTCTATTCTTTATTGTTTCTCATGGCAATAAAATCATACAGCAAGAGTCGGATTCACTTGAGTTCAACAACAACAGTAGTTGAATAATGTTATGCTACGATTAACTACATCTGAAGTTGTATTCCTCAACACTACAGAAAATATACTAGAAACTGAAACAGCATGAGGAACAGGGAGGCTTAAAAAATACGATTTTACAGATGGGATGCTATTAAATAAGAAAAAATGAACGGAGTTCAAGAGAGTTTTAAATATGGAGGGCACAGTTTTCCAGTTTGAAGACCGGGACAGAAGAAAAACAAACATTTCTGAGGACAAGCTGTTTGGAAAAAATATCTGCAGAAGGAGAGTTTTCTACACTTCTACCTCATCTGTTAGACGACGGCACACAATTTTAGTGTGTTGATGTAGGCTTCCCACCTGTAAAAACTGAAACTCCAAGAATATTTGTCTAAGCAAAAGATATATTTCAGAAGAGTTTTTACTTCCAGATATCTTTTCCGTTTGCTGATGAACACACTTACGAGTGGGCCCAGAAGGCAGAACCTTGTGCGTGCAAGGGTCAGCTAATCATATTGGGTTCCGAAGCGCTCTGGGGGTCTTACCTATTTTCACGATAGCTCATTTGCTACCTCAACTGCAGGGAGACCCAGGTAAAACCACAGTGCTACCGGGTTGGTTGGTGCATTCAATTCAGATATTCCACCTACCAGGATTGGTATCTGAAAAATTCTGCCCAAACCATGCCTTTGTAGTCGGAGTTTCTCTACTGCTCCTTGGTCTAGTCATACAGTACTGAGTACTGGATACTTTCTCACTTCTCAGATCCGGTTTTATAACCGTAATTTTTTCCTATTTTAGTGAAAAACCAAATATAACATCAAATAACTCAAACTCAAAGTCGGAGTAATATTTTCGAAAAAATCTGAGAGTTTAATCGACAAAAAATTGCCTATTTAAATAATAATAATAATTATAGTCTTTACTATTCCCAATAACAAGAAAATAAAATTATACAAATTTTTCACCATTTTCACCTAACAATTGAATATTGGAAATAAAAGGCGAAGTTCAATTCATTCAGCGAGAGTATCACTGATGACTTGATTTTCCACTTAACCTTAAGCTGTCTTCACTATCAGAGTTTGCAGTCCGTACCTAATTATATCTATCTTCAATTATTATGGAATTATGCACCTATACATTGGTGGTAAATAATAGATTTCATATTTCACCTGTCATTGTGCTGATTCTAATAGTGATGTCTTAAATGCTACTTTGAAGCGACTTTGGCTCAATTTTCTCAAATCCGAAGGGATATTATTGTAGACTTTAGCGATCTGGTAACAGAATGAGCGCATGAACATTTGGGTTTGAATAAAGGGGAAGTTAATGTTCCCTTGAACCTAATATTCAAGTTGGGATATCCGTGCGGTATTTTATTTTATGATGGAGATATAGAGGTATTCTATCAGTATGTATTTTATGATACATACATGCACTATGAAGATGCCTCCTATTTTCCATGCTCAACCATCCTGTTTCTTTTAATTTATGTGAAATCCTTTGGTGCCTCCCTATTCCATGTATTAGTCGAAGACATGAGTTCTGTACTTTCTGGATTTTGCGTTTATAATTTGTGGTTAGATTCGAGTGATATAAGATATCTTTGTAATTGATTAAGAAAAGAACCAAGGTCTCACACATACTAATTTTTATTGAGGTGGGAAGAAAATGTCTGTTTCCATATATTATTTTTATAGAAGAATATGCACGTTGGATCAGTTTGTTTATGTGTTTCTCAAATCTCAAATTCGAATCTAACAAGACACCAAGGCTCTTACCTTCATTCACTATTTCGAGTTTTTCACTATTAATCGTGATGTTCATATTGTTTACAATACTTCGATCATTTATTGGTGTAAAAACAATTATACTTGATTTACTCGGATTTATGAATAAACAATGGTCCGTAGCGGCTTTTACGAATGATTTCAAATCAGTATTTATTTTCGTACAAGCATCAGTTACATTAGACGATAGAAAATCATAATAAAGCTGGGTATCGTCCGCATACAAATGTGCAGAACAGTATTCAAGACATTTCAAAATGTTCGCGGTGTACATTGTTAACAGTAAAGGGCCCAGTATGGATCCCTGGGGAACTCCAGATTTCAAAGTGAGGTATTGAGAGTAGTTGCTATTGATGTGGACTTTCTGTTGCCTCCCACTGAGATATTCACGCAGTAGTGATATAGCTTCAACTGAAAGCCCCAAGTAATGGAGAAAAGCTAGTAATAAGTCGTGGTTTATGGTATCAAACGCCCTACTGAAATCGAGCAATACCAGTGCCGTACATAAACCTCGATCTTTAGCCTTAAATACATCATCTACGACATGTAGTAGAGCAGTTGTGCAGCTGTACCCCTTTCTGAATCCAGATTGAGTCACTGGTAATAGTGAGTATTCATTCAGATGTTTCCGTAACTGTGTATTCATCGCTTGTTCCAGTATTTTTGATAGAGCTGGAAGTATGATTCAGAGTTTCGAAGTCATTTTGATTGCTGATAGTACAAAATTCTGTCGGGTTCTTTCGATCGACTCGACTATTTACAGCTGAACTTGAAATAATCGCTTGCAACTCTCAACTGAGCCAATATTTTTGTGGGCCTGATGATATTTTGATATTTCGAATCATTATACGGGGCACTAATAACAAGAGAAACGTCTGAATCTTACATTCGTTTGCGATATCCAGAGAAGAGTTCCTCCTCGTTTTGTCTCCAAATATTTTCATCGAGCTAGGCCATAGGGTAATAGAAGTTGTTAGGTACATTCTTTACACAGAAAACATATCTTTTTGCTTCGGGCAGGTTCCCTTTCGGTCCAATTCATCGGGTATGTCAGATTTCGAGCCATTCATCACCACCTGTACGCTTGACCTACTATGTAATTTGCTGTAATTGTTTGACAGAAGCATCTCTTGTGAGGGAAATGCTGCTTACCAAATATATTCGTTCACGTTTCTGGTTTAACAATATCTATTCCGGATCTGATAGTGGATAGCTTCACCTATGTGTACGCATGAGAATAGAGATTCCGTGCGAGTTAATTTCGATTACAAGTTGCTGTTTTTGGCGAGGTGGGGAACAAGTAGGGTCGAAATAAAAAACTATTATTCGAGTACACTATAATGACTGGTAGTTGATAGTATGTTGCGATAAGCTGCACTATAGTAACCAGTTCGTAAGTTGATCACTCTTTATGAATGCAGACGTATCTTGTTTTGCAGAGGTTATATCAGTAGGTGCCTTTATGATTCTGATTGAAAATATAATAACTTCAGTGTTATTTCCAAAACAATTTATCGTTTTTGTGATCCAGCGTGAAACCATCAATCCTAAACTACTAGTTTAGAGTTACGCCAATCTTTGGTTAAGCCTTGTTATATTATTCGTTAGGCTGAAAACGGTGTTGTTTTTATTCGTGAGTTTTCGGAGAAGAAATGTAGAATATACCACCTGTCTTCGAAAGTGAGTTTTAATTCATCGTATTAAGTCGATTCCTTGGTATACATCCAGCTACTTCAAGTTTCTAAACTCTTTCAGCACACTCTTCAGAAACTGAGAAATATTTTTATCACATGTTACAAATGTTAGAATGTAATATTTTGACAATAAAATATCAAACTAATTGTCCTTCAATGTCATTTCTGATTTTTTCCTAGGATATTAGAGGATTTTACCAGGGTGTCAACGTTTTATTATCTCACTGGATTGGTTGAAGGTCGAAGCACTGGAAAACTTGTGAAAGTAATGAAGAAAAATTCTTCAGAAGAGATGAATAATTATTTCACTACATATTGAAAAACTGTCACATTCGATACTTCCTGAACATGACAACAAGTTATCACTTTCACAGCAAATATTGAAATCTTAGAAGTATTTGATTTCCTTACCGTGTCTGAGACCTTTGAGAACGCCTAATCTGTTCGTCAGAGGCCAGTAAGAAAATCAACTAACTGTACCTATTTATTCATATTGAGATATATTCAATAGATTGCTGTCATACTTGATTACCCAACAAATCTGTATATAAGGACATCACCTCGTGACTGACCTCCTTTATTGAGAAATTATGGCGATTTCCATGACGATTTTTGATTTACTTTTACTCGAAAATATGAGCCACTTCTATTGTTAGTGGAGTGATTCTCGAGTGGAATTTTGGAAGAGGGCGCTAATATCCAAAAAAAATATCCACTTTAGTGTTTTGACCAACTGAGTATTTTACACAAAAAGTTTCACCAATCAATGAGTTTTTTCTGTTTTCAATGAAATAATGAAAAATTTCTGCATCTCCATCGTTTCATCTGTCTCGTGTGTTATATATTGATCCAGTTTATCAAGAAACGAAGAAAAAATTAATATAACATAAAAAACGCAAATTTGTTTATTACTCAGACATGCATTTTTTTATAAATGGCCCTCTTTTATAATCTAAATTGCGAGAATCAAATTCAAACTAAGATCTTTTTTTGATTTTGTGCTTCTGTCCAAAAAAAGTAGTGGCATCCTTCGAATGCTTGGGGTCATTATAAAACTGCTCTGGGACAATAAAGACTGCTAGTACTCGGAACTCTTGGTTCCCTTGGACTAGTTGGAGGAGGCTGGCCGCGGGTACTAGCCGAAAAACGGCAGTACTTGAGGGTTTTCTTATAGAGCATATCGGCAAGGGAATGTCTGTTTTTTGGAAATCGATTCAGAAATGGCGCTAGTGGTGACTTATTGGGAAGGGCTGAATTCAAATGAGGATTTCTGGTTGATCGCGACTCTCATCCGAAGGTATTGTCCCATTTATCATTTTCTTGAGTTTCTGCACGATTCTAATCAATACATCAACCAAATGTAAGTACATGGTAGAATGGTATTTTTGAGAATTATTTTTTTGAGAATATTGTTAGTGTTCAGAAGAATCCAAGAATACTCCAGTCTGTTAGCCCTACTTTCGAGGCTTTTGTTAATTGAGAGATATTGTTAATTTTAGCAAATTGTTATGTTAACGACATGTTTTCAGCTTTCATACTATTGTGGTCTAACCAACTTGGTAATTCAAAGACAGGTCTTTAATTGTTATCAATTGCTAGCAAGCTCATGATATCAGTTTTAAAGACATTGTTACATGTTACAACAAAAAATATGAATATTCTGTAGTTATGGCTTTTAATCCAGAACTTATTTTTATTTTTGATGAGATTGCAGATGAAGATGACCACATTTGACCACAATTGAGGATTCTTCAATTGATTTTTAGGAATGAATTACGATTTACTAGAAGACATCTTCGGGATGTTAGTGATCCCTTAACTTTACCAGAAGGAAATTTTCGCGGAATCCACCGTTTGTCGAGGAAATTAGTTATCGATCTGGTAGATGGAATATCGCCTCAGATGAGAAACATCCAAAGACATCAGATAGCGATTCCTGCAATTCATAAAATAATTGCAACACTTTACTTCCTTGCCCAAGGAAGTTATCAAAAGTGTGTTGGGAAGGATTACTTTTTACCCATGACTCATATGAGTAATAGGATAGAATTTCCCCAAACTGAGCAGGAGAAAACCATTGTCAAACAGGGCTTCATGGATAGAGGTGGGTTTCCAGGAATTATAGGTGCCATTGATTGCACACATATTGCGATACAAGCTCCACCATTTCACAATCCAGAAATGCCTGGAATGTTTTTTCAAACCGTAAAGGATTTTATAGTATAAATGTCCAGATTATAGTTGATGCAGATCTCAAAATTCTAAATGTCAATTCAAGATTTCCTGGATCTGTCCATGATTCAGCAATATGGACATCCTCCTTGGTCAAAACACATTTGGAAGTTTCAAAAGTTTGAATTTTAGGTTATATTGTAAACAGTGTTCTGTCTACGTGTTGAGGTGTTTTCAATGTATTGAAGATTTGCTATAGCAACTCGTTACTTTTCGTATCTTTAACTTATCTTAACAATAGTGACACGAAAGTACGGATATGATAACATATCGTTAACGAAGTTGTTGTTAAGTTTCTGTTAACTCAACGACCTTGTTGAGTTAACAAGTGACACCATAGTAGGGCTGTTAGACGGTAAAAAAAAGTGTGAACTGCTTTTTTGGAGGGGGGTAAAAACCACCCCTATTCGAAAAAAAAAAACAAAATTTTAGATTGGAGCATGTAATAAACTGAAATCATATTTATATTGGTAAAATCAATCAATTGATAATTTTTAATATAATTCATGGTTCAGTAATCAGTGTCAGCCCTCAACACCCCCCTCCTTATGACAGAATATCATCAGAAAATAATAATTAACATGTTATTTGGCAGTTATTCAACTCATTCAGTATCTATTTGCATTTAATTTGAGATTTAGCTTCTATCTACCATCTACTTCAAAGTAGGGGTTGATTTTGATTCACCAGAGGTGAAAATTACCACTATTAAAAAAATAAAAATACAAGTATTGAGCGTGCAGTCATCTGTAAATACGTTGAATTAACCTTGATAGACAATTTCTGATCTATTAAACAGTTTCGACCCCTTAAAACCACCCAACTTTATCGAAATTGTTATTGAGTAACCGGGAAACCCAACTGTATGGAAATTCAGATTGAGACTCTACTTCAAAGTTACCTCTGTACTCGGGGTTGCTTTTGATTTTGGGTGAAAACTACCCCATTAAAAAAAGGTCAAGTCTAGATTTGAATGTGTGATCGATTGGAATCATCTTCGAATGTATGTAAAATATTTTTCAACAACTTTTATTTGATAAAACATTTAGACTTTTCAATTGTCTCATCGAATTTAATCGGCACTCCATTTATTCATTTATCTTTATAAAAAACTAACTAACAGTTCGCAACTGAGTAAGTATCTGAGTTTGTGCGAAGATGGATTGGATAAGCTGTACATACTTGTAGCAGATTTATTTGCTTAACGTAAATAAAGATATAACATGTATTTACGGTTGCCTAGTTCGCCCTGTATTCGGGAGCCTGAGAAGTTAGTTTCCTTCACGGTGATACTGCGCGTCTATTGCTTTGCTCGATAGAGGGCGCCACGCCTTCTACTCTTGCGGGAAAATGTTTTTATCTTCGAATTGCAAAAACTAGTCAAATTCCTGGACGAATTTATCGGCGTTTTCGCGTCCTTTTTAGTGCTGATTTCTCAGACAGAAACATCTCTGGCTATAAATGTGCTTGGGGTTTTTTCTATAGCATAATCTCGAAGATTTAGCTTGTACCCGTATTTTTTGTAGGTAAGTCGAATTATGTAAAAATGAACTTTCTCTAATTTTCCAAATATTGTCATATTAGATCCTATAATATACTTTGCTCTCAAGATTCATTAATTTCAATGTTAGCTATCTAAGCTTTTGTCACTGGGCATACTTTGCCATTTTGTTATTTCAAAGTAAATTGGTTATGACCGTGATTTTGTATTCCTGTGTAAACGTATTGTTATTTTTTGTAGCTGTTGATGGAAAAAACTGTTCCTCCATCATTTTATTGACGTCGGGAGAACTAAGGTGGTAAATAAATATACTGCGGTTAAGGAGACCAAAGACTTTTAATCCAAGAACCCACATAACCTCGGAAATCGCGCCGACCCTGAGAATATCCTCTACATCTTGTCACCCAACTCGAGGCTGGATAGTTTTTTGGGTTCCTGACCAACATGGTTCTGGAGAAAACACCACCATACCAACTCCGGAGCAAAGGACCACAGGCAACTCTTCCCGAAAACCAGCAACAGACATCACAGGCTGGCAGAGGAGGTGCAGCAAGGCTTTCTCTGGGAAATGCACAAAACGTTGAACAAGGTAACATTTTCCAATCTCCACACGCTACGGTGGAAGGTAATACTGGGTTACCTTTCTCATCGCGGCAGCGGGCAGTATACCAGCAGCCCGAATTCCAGGATTCTGTACTACCGGAAAGCGCAGGTACCATTCCGTTGAACAATTCTGAAAAACAGTCAACTGATTTGTCAAATAACCCATTAAGTGATTTTCAACGAATGAACATAAATTCAAATGAAAGTTTTCATGAAATAAACACAAATTCTGTAGATACAAATATTTCTACTATGGATATGCGCAAAATTATCGAATCGGAAGTCATGAAAATCATGCAGAAAATGAATTTTTCTAACACTGTTAATGCTTTTCCTCAAACGGCCACCCGTTTCCAAACAAGGTTTCAAAATTCTTTTCAGAATCAAAATTTTCACATTCCACGTTGGCACGAGATAAGCAATAACAATGTTACTCATAATAGTCAGGGAAATAGTTTGTATAATGTAGGTACCAGTTCGGTGCAAAATTCTTTTGGAAATGATGTTAAAAATTTGCAAATGTTACCAACGTTCGCAGATGATGGAAATTTACACCCGGTTGATTTTTTGAATTTTTTAGAATGTTTTATTGATATTAGTAACGTCAATATGAATCAGTTTTTTTTGTATACTCATACTCTGTTTGAGAAGTCAGCAAAAACATGGGCTGACGCTTTTATGAACACTTTTGATTCGTACGCAAATTTTAAAAAAGCTTTTCTTGAGCAGTTTTGGGGTCCTACTAGGCAACATAGATTGAAATTCAGGCTCGAAACAGGAAAATATTACGAAGGGGACGGATCTTTCGTTCTATATTTCAACAAGTGTATAGCTAAAGCGAAATATTTAACACCGCCATATCCGCAAGAACAACTAATTAGTACTGTGGCTCGACACTTTCCCCCAAATATTGCTGCCACCTTGGTAGGAACAAAAACCCTGCTCGAGGCTGTGGAACGCCTCAGGCAAGCGGATCATTATTTCAATGACAGAAATAGTCATGGCATTGATCGAAAATCATTTTCTAACCAACGTTCTGGTGATACAGATCATCAGCAAATTTTCACAAGAAAAAATTCTAGTGCCAAGTATTCTCGTGATAACACTCCGCAAAAAAATGTTTCTTTTTTGGAAATGGAAAATATTTTGGATTCTTCGGAAAACGAGCAGAGCCCCCAGATCTAGGCTCGGAAATGGGTGCTGTTGTAAATAGAGTCACAAACTTTATATTAAATAATAACCCAGTAGAGGAATTGCTGGAGGAATGCGAGTTCGATCACACCCCTCCGGAAATTCGTTCTCCTAAAATCGCAATAAAAATGTATGGTTTGAACTTTGAGGCCTTGATCGATACAGGCAGTACTGTATCTGCAATTTCTGAAGTAGTTTGGGCACAACTCGAAGATTTCAAAAATAAAATTCCATGTTTTCCTTGCACAGGCATAACTGTTGTCGGAGCATTCAAAAGCAAACATAAAAAAGTGACAGCACAAATGCAAATTATTTTCGAAATTGAATCCAAACTATTTACCCATGAATTTCTTTTGATACCAGGTTTGGCTGTTCCTTTTATTTTGGGAGTAGATTTTTTGAAAGTTCATTCTGGTTCAGTGGATTTGGAAAATAGTAACATTTCTCTGAAAAATGGCACAGAAAAAGTTATTGTTGAAGAAATTATATCACCACATGGTATGGAAAATGATTTGCCATTGAATATTTCTGCTATTGTGAACGGTTCAGTGAATAGATACTCACCAGTTCATGATGTTTTTAATGTGTGGGAACCATTTGATATAGAGTCCCTCGTTTCGTCTCATGTTTTGTCCTCTTCTGAAAGAGAAAATTTAAAAATTTTATTATCAAACTTTAAAAAAAGTTTTTTCAAATGTTCCTGGAAGGACGAACCGCTATGAACATTCCATCAAATTAAAAGATGAGAGTGGGTTTTTCATTCGGCCTTATCCTATCCCAGTAGCACACAGGGATATTGTTTTCAGTGCAATCAAGCAAATGGAGGAATGGGGTATCATTGAGCGGGCCTCAACACCCTATATATCTCCCCTCATGACCACCGTCAAAAAAGATAATGGTATCCGAATTTGTCTGGATGCTCGCCATCTGAATTCGGTGATGCTTCCTGACAGGGAATTACCTTTACGTATTGAAGATATCATAAAAATGATGGGTGGGAAAAAGTACCTATCTAAGATTGATTTGTCTAGCTCTTATTGGCAAATACCGCTGAAGAAGGAGGATAAAAGGTATTGCGGCTTCATGGTTGGTACGAAAACCTACCAGTGGTGCGTACTACCTTTTGGGCTGGCCTCTGCAGTCAGTAGTTTCACCCGAGCAATTGATACTATTTTTGGTGATGAGTTTTCAGATTTTCTGATCACTTTCATTGATGACCTGTTGGTGATGAGCAAAACTTTCGAGGATCACTTGGCACACCTGGAAAAAGTATTTCGTAGGCTCCAAGAAGCTGGCTTTACCGTTAAGGCTTCAAAATGCAAATTTATCCAGAAGGAAATGCGATTTTTGGGATATATCGTTAGTCCACAGGGTGTTCAACCTGACCCTGAACGAGTCCAAGCCATAGCGGATTACAAGGAACCTCGAAATATAAAGGAAGTGCAAAAATTCCTTGGTTTGTGCAATTATGACAGAAGTTTTTTGCCTCGATTTGCAGAAATTTCTGAACCACTCACCCACCTTCTGCGTAAAAAGACTGCCTTTCGATTTGGGAGTGCCCAAAAGCAGGCTTTTCAAAATCTCAAAAATGAGCTGGAGACAGCTACTCTGCTGTATCACCCAGACTTTTCTTTACCCTGGCATGTTGCGACAGATGCCAGTGAAGTGGGGATAGCTGGCAAATTGTATCAAGAGTTCGAGGGTCAAAAACGAGTAGTAGCATGGGCTAGTCGCCTCCTCATAGATCGGGAGCGCCGTTACCACGCAAATGAGAAGGAAGTTCTAGCAGCGCTTTGGTGCATCCAACGTTGGAGGACTTACCTCATGGCTAATAAATTCACTTTGCACACCGACAGTAGAACTTTAACTTACCTGAATACTTGCAGGCTGCTGTCCCCCCGAATAACGCGTTGGGCCCTAGCTTTGCAAGAATTTTCTTTCGATATTGTTCATGTTTCAGGAAAAGAAAACTTGGTGGCCGATGCCCTGTCCCGATATGCTTGTACCCGTTTGCCAACACCAGCAGACAAGCATGTTCATATTTTTTCCATATTGGCTTTGCCTTCGTCTTTTCAGGAGAGGCTGAAAAAAATTAGTGAGCTTCAGTCCTCGGACGAAAAACTTTCAATTATTATAGATAAGTTGAAAACTCAAGAGCACTTGAGGACTCGTTTTGTTATTAGTCAAAATATTTTATATAAAAGGGGTTCTGATGATATAAACTTACAACTTTGTATTCCTGAAAGTCTTGTTCGTGATATCATAATTGCTTTTCATGAAACCTTTGGACATTTCGGGGTGTATAAGACGTATTTGGCTTTACGTGGTGAAGTTTATTTTTCTAATATGCAACGCGAAATAAAAAAGTATGTAAAAAGCTGTGATATTTGCCAAAAAGCTAAAATTTCCAAATTGCCAAATCCCCCTCAATCTCAAATAATACCGAGTTCCAAAGATGACCTGATCGCCATCGATGTTTTAGGGCCTTTGATAAAGTCTCGTGGCGGAGTTAGTTACATTTTTGTGGTCTTGAATGTCTTCACAAAATTTATAACCTTGTACCCTCTCAAAAGGGCTACTACAAGGGCTATGCTAAATCGTCTTACTAAAGACTACTTACCCTTGCACGGCACGGTACAGCGAATCTTATCCGATAATGCGACACAATTCACTTCCCAGCTCTGGAGGTCAACTTTGCAAGGACTTGGGGTCCATCTTACTTATATTTCCGTCCGCCACCCGTGTGCCAATCCGAGTGAACGGACCATGCGTGAGATTGCACGTATTCTGCGGACGTACTGCCATGAAAACCATCGTAAGTGGGCTGTAGATATAAAACTTTTTGGACATTTTTTGAATTCCGTAGTGCACGAATCCACGGGTTTTGCACCGGTTGAACTTCAGTTTGGGGAAAAGCGTCCTCGCTTATTACCCGAAACTTTGTTTCCTCCTCACTCCCTCCAAGAGCCATTGAGTCACTCAGCCAAGTTAGTCCTTGCTGAAGAAACGCTAAAGTCTCGTGCGGCTCGTAGGGCAGCGGCGTATCATGGCCGGCCATACCCCGGGTTTCAGGTAGGCGATCTTGTGCTTTTAAAGGCGAACAATCTTTCGTCCCTGATTCGTGCTGAAACGAAAAAGATGTTATTACTTTTTGAGGGCCCTTACAGGATCAAAAAGAAAATCCGGGATCATACTTTTCTTTTAGAGTTTTTAGAACGAAGTGGTGAACGTGGGGTTTTTCATGCGAGCCATCTTAAGTTGTATCATCACTTACCACCTTGAACCGTGTTTATGTTTGCGTGCCCTGTAGTGGGGGTCACTCAAGTCTCGTGTGTTGCTCACCTCACTAATATCACTATTTTTTTGATGTACCATTCGTTTCTCCTTAACACACTCGCCTAAATGGAAGGGGGTTGGATGTAGCAGATTTATTTGCTTAACGTAAATAAAGATATAACATGTATTTACGGTTGCCTAGTTCGCCCTGTATTCGGGAGCCTGAGAAGTTAGTTTCCTTCACGGTGATACTGCGCGTCTATTGCTTTGCTCGATAGAGGGCGCCACGCCTTCTACTCTTGCGGGAAAATGTTTTTATCTTCGAATTGCAAAAACTAGTCAAATTCCTGGACGAATTTATCGGCGTTTTCGCGTCCTTTTTAGTGCTGATTTCTCAGACAGAAACATCTCTGGCTATAAATGTGCTTGGGGTTTTTTCTATAGCATAATCTCGAAGATTTAGCTTGTACCCGTATTTTTTGTAGGTAAGTCGAATTATGTAAAAATGAACTTTCTCTAATTTTCCAAATATTGTCATATTAGATCCTATAATATACTTTGCTCTCAAGATTCATTTATTTCAATGTTAGCTATCTAAGCTTTTGTCACTGGGCATACTTTGCCATTTTGTTATTTCAAAGTAAATTGGTTATGACCGTGATTTTGTATTCCTGTGTAAACGTATTGTTATTTTTTGTAGCTGTTGATGGAAAAAACTGTTCCTCCATCATTTTATTGACGTCGGGAGAACTAAGGTGGTAAATAAATATACTGCGGTTAAGGAGACCAAAGACTTTTAATCCAAGAACCCACATAACCTCGGAAATCGCGCCGACCCTGAGAATATCCTCTACATACTCTAATTTCTACAAAAATTGTTTTTGTTTTTTTTCCTCATAACTCGCTTAGTCTTTAAGCGATCAAATCCACCATGAGAAGTATTTCGTAGCTTTTTCCGAGGGCCTCAAGCTCATTTACATGATTTTTTGTTTCAGATTATATTTTTGAAAAGGTTTATGCTGAAAGGGTTCAAAAAAGGTACTTTGCTCGAACCCTCACAATATTCAACTGGCCATATCTTACTCTATTTTCATCCTGCAGAAAAAATGAAACACCAACATTTTCAGAAAAGAATAACCTTCAATTTTGTACTCTAGAAAATTTTGCATGTGATCTTTACTTTTCGAGTTATTTCGAAGAAATGGTGACTTTTCGCTGAACTACGTAAATGATTTTTTCTCTTCAATCTCAATTTTTTCCAAAACTACGTACTTTCAATCGATGAAAAACTCAGAACTCATTATGAGAACATGAATGAAGTGATTTGTGGAGTAACAACGATTTTTTTCAAAGGGGGGAGGAAGAGAGGATGAGTTATTCACAATTTTTTTTCAACGAAAAAATAGGATTCAACATTATTTCCTTCATACCTCGGTCATTTTCGATGCTAGAAACTTTTATGAATCAACTTTTAACGAGCAGTCAATCGATTTGTAGTGGGTTTGCATACATCACAAATAAACGATCGCCTTCGTTTTTTCAAAAGCTATAATTTTGCTCTCCGCATGTTTTTCGATTAGTTGCATATTTTTCCAGTAATTCGCGAAAAAGATTATGAAAACGTGTTTTTTTTGCCTGAAAACCGACAATCTCGCTCGCGAATAAGTCGAAAAGTATTGCTTTTTAGAAAAAACTTCATTGAACAAAAAGTGCTTGGAAAAATTTTCTCACCCCCAAGAAGGGGTAGCATCCACCCCCAAGGGGAAAGCAACCCTCGGCACAGGGTAGATTTTGAAAAAGAGGGTATGTAAAAAGTTAGCTCTCATCAACCCAATTTATAAAAAAAAATGACCCTCACTCTGTCGAGAACTAGGGGGGAATAAGCTTGTTGTCCAGTTTCAGTAAGTTATATGAAATGAACTTAAAAAATCAGCTATTATTATTTTTGACTAAAAACAGGTTGCTATCTCCTTACCAACATGGATTCACAAGAAACAAAAGCACTGAAACTGCTTTGTATGAATTCCAAGAAATGTAATTAGTGCTTTAGATGGTAAAATCCAGATCGGTGGATTATTTATTGACTTTACGCGTGCCTTCGATTGTGTAAATCATGAACTTCTCCTTTTCAAGCTCGAACAATATGGTATAAGAGGTGTGCCACTGAATCTGATCAAATCATATTTGAGTAACAGATTTCAGAGTGTAAAATTTCATCGAAAATACCCAAAGCCATTCCCTAAAAATTGAGCAAGGCGTTCCCCAGGGATCAATCCTGGGTCCTTTGTTATTTTTGATCTATGCTAATGACTTGTTAAATTTCCTTCATAATCACTTAAATGTCCATGTAATATCGTATGCTGATGACACTAATTTACTCATAAAGGCTAAAGATATGAAGGAACTAATAGACACATCAGATAAGGTTTACAAGAAAGTAATTGAGTGGTCTGAGAATAATCTCTTATCAGTAAATAGGGCAAAAACCTCTTTCATAAAATTCTCAATGAGAGGTACGGCGGAAAATGTTCAGATCTCTGAAGTTGGTGAAGAGTTAAACTTCTGTGAAACAATAAAAATGCTTGGACTTATGATAGATCATAAACTATCTTGGGATCCACATATTGATATGCTTTGTAATAAATTGAGAAAAAATTGTTATGCACTCAAGTTTCTATCACACCATTGCCATGAAAATGTTCTACTGACTCTGTATTATGCCAATGTCAACTGCCATTTGCGATATGGTATTCTTGGCTGGGGTACATCATCATCACTATCGAGAGTTTTCGTACTGCAAAAATTTGCCATTAGGATTATTGCTGGATTGGAATGGGGTCAATCATGTCGATCTACATTCAAAAAACTGAAAATTTTAACTGTGATAGGTTTATACCTATATGAACTGTGTATCTATGTTTTCAAAAATAAAGATAGGTTCTTCTCCAATGCAAATGATCATCAGTATGCCACTAGATCCAAAAATCTTCTTTTACCAACTGCTCATCGGACTACCCTATATCAAAAGTCATTTATATATGGGCTGTAAAATTTTTAATCACCTAGATGCCTCTATCAAAAATGCATCAAATCTAAACGTTTTTAAATCCAGACTGAAAAAATTACTGATTGAAAAAAATTGTTATTCCATTGAGGAGTTTTTAAGCTGACATCATTATATTTCAATAGTTTTTGTTGAAACTTCGTATCAGACAAAGCTCTTTTAGTGAATATATCGAGTATGTACTTCTTGAAACCAATACGAGCAAATTTGTTATTTTTATGTCATTGTAGCTAGTTTTTATAGTGTTTAAAACAATGTTTTTTGTTGTTTTTTTAATTTCTTTTTGTATTCCGACGTCATTTTCAGTTATTGTATATTGTGTGTACTTTTCAACTGGAAAATGAAGATCATTATTATTATTATTATCATTATGTAGATCCTGAATCCAAATTTTAATGCGAATCGGTGCTGTATGGGATAAATACATGGGAAAATGGTCATAGACTGGACTAGAAGATTCATTTCTATTTCAATATTGAAAATGAATAATTACAAAATGAATAATGAATAACCATTGAGAATGGGACTGAACTCATGTAGTTTCAATGAGCAGCATACACAGAACAATCGAAACGTTTGTGGGCATACTATCAGAATATTCAAAGCATGCCAAATCAAGAATTCACTGTGACATTACAATTTCTTCAATTGTCTGTCTGGAGAGAGGTTTATGGTATTCAATACTCAGAAGTGAATTTCGAAATCCAGTTCGATCGAGTTCAAAGAGTGTTGGTTCAGTAAGATTCTTTTTGTTGCTAACATCAGATTAATACTCCAACAAATGAATCCAGATTCTTGACGAAGCCAATTATTTGTGAGAGATCTTTGTACAACATATCAATGAGGATCAAACTTGAAGTTTTTCGGATGTTTCATATATTTCCACAAGGATTCGTAATTAATGTTGTTATGATATCTTCTTCTAGTCCTTTGTCAATAACAAAGTGATTTTTCTTGAGTATTCTTACACTGCATCTAATAAGCTGCAATTTCACAAGTTTCAATTGGTTATGGGCCCAGTTTGACTTGAACTTTGAAAAATACTAGTTTTCATTATGGACAGTGAAATAGTCAAAGTTGAGAAACTCAAAGGTGACATGAACCGGGTAGAGTGGAAGCTTGAGCTACGAGTGATACAGAAAGCAGCTGATATCTTCGAGGTCGTTACTGGTGGAAGTAGAAAGCCAATACCACCAGTACATGGAAATGAAGGCGAAAATGCAGGAACACAAAAGAAAGCAGGAGATGAATATCCGACCAAACCAGCTGAGTGGAATAGAGGAGATGCCAAATCGCAGAAAATATAAGTCACTTCTGTAGAGAAGAAAGCTATGCAACATTCAATGTGTGAATGTGTGTGAAACCGCCAGTGAAAGGATTCTACAGTCACTATAAAATTGATATAAACGATATGGCGACGAATATATCAAAACTTGAATCAGTTGGCAGCAACTGCGGCAGCTAGGTGAGCCAGTACCAGAATCCATTATGATCACAAAAATATTGATGACTTTAATACCTGAAAATAATCACTTCCATAGTGCTTGAGAGTTTATGCCTGATGATAGTAGAAATCTGACAAACCTAACGTGAAGACTACTCCTCGAAGAGTCTAGGAATGCGATGCAAATTCAAAGAGACAAAAAGGCTGCACTTCTGATGAAGAATTTTTGATTCAATAAAACCAAAAAACAAACTAGTGATTCATCAGAGTCATCACTTAGTAAATATTTCATAAACGGGAAAAGAGGTCATTGGAAGAAAGATTGTTGGTTTAGAAAAAGTGCCACCAATAAATATAGTGAGAAGGTACATTCTGCAGACCTACAGTGGAACATAGATGCCTTAGTTGGTGAACTATTTACAATTCATCCAGATCACCCAACAACTGACAACAGTGGTTATTCGTTTATGGATTCCGGGCAAGTTATAATATGACTATTAGATTTGAATGGTTTCAATTTGATCGATCTTTCGAGCATCCTCAACCAGTACGAATCGGAAATGGCGAGTGTGTCCATGCCAAAGGTATAGGTACCATTGGAAACGGAAGTTTAGCTGATGTAGAACGAATGTTCAAACAATCAGTTTATGTTCTCTATATTCCTGATATCCTGATATCAGAATAAACCTATTTCCTCCTGGAGATGTGATGGAAAAAGGTTTTAGAATGTCATCTGATGATGAAAAATGTATATTCCTGAAAAATCAATATTTTGTTGCAGTCAGTGTGAGACAGTACGAACTATTTTGTATGCACTTCAAAATAATCCAGCCTGAACATGAAAAGGAAGGATATTCACTCAAAACCGCCAAGCTCCCAACTCTGCGTTTGTGGCATGAGGTGCTGGGTCACCAAAACATCAGAAAAACCAAACATATATTATCCCAGTATAATATAAAGTCCGTAGACTCAGAACTGTTTCGCGATGCCTGTCTACGTGGGAAACAACATCGAAGTATTTTTCCACACAGTTTAACAGAAACTTATAGACCTGGGGATATTATCCATACCAACGTATGCGATCCAATGCAGAATGTCTCAGTTGGTGGTTCATGATATTTTATAATATTCAAGAATGATTTCTCACACTATGAAATGGTGCTTTTCTGAAACATAAAAATGAAGTGTCTGAGAAACTGAGAAATTATCTGACATTTGTCAAAAGTCATTTCAGGATACAAGTTAGAACAATGAGATCAGACAATGGATCAGAGTATATTAACGAAAATGTTAAGAAAATTTTTGAAGAACATGGTATTCAACATCGAAGAACAATACTTTATATTCCTGAACGGAATGGGTGCGCTGGAAGAGGGATGAGAACAATTGTTGAAAGTGCTAGGACAATGCTACACGCGAAGGATCTACATCTGGAACTATGGGCTGAAGCCGTAAATAGTGTTGTCTACATTCTGATTAGGAATGAAAAAACCCTATGAATTATGGAAGAATGAGAAACCAAACCTTGATTATTTGAAAGTATTCGGATCTGAAGTGTTTTCCCATTTCCCATTTCCCACCGTGCTGGGTAATCGCACGTTAAAAGGTAAGGCCTCGTTGATCCATTGCTCGCACAAGTTTCGACTTCTGAGGGTTGACGTTCGTCAGCTGGTTAACAGAAACGAACAATTTAAGAACAATTTAAGAACAATTAGGAAACGTCAAAAATTGGGACCCAAAAATTAAAAGGGGGAATATCGTTGGCTATTCTGAAAAAGTAAAAGGTTATGGAATATGGTACCCTTCAGAAAAGAAAATGGAATTCAGTCGAGAAATTAGTTTCGAGAGCAAATTGCCGAATCATAATCCTGAAAAAGAGATCTCAACAGTAATACATATATTTGTTCCGTAGTTTTTTGGGTTTGTAACCTACCACAATCTGAAAATGTCAATCGCGAAAACTATCTTCACCAGGTATTTGCACTTGAAGAGGAATTCGCCTAGAAGTTTTGAAACGTTAACAGATAAATATTTTCATATACATCAGTTCTTATTATTTTTTTGATAGTCAAAATTTGAGTTATGCCAGAAGTTTCTGACTAATTGGACTTCTTCTATCCAGAAAGAACTTTTTTTCAATAGACGCAGCAACTTTTCGGGATATATTGAAAATCTGCCCTCCTACACTTGTAGAGATTCCAATATTGATTCTTATTTTTTCAGTTTGTGGTAGGTTACAAACCCAAGAAACTACGGAACAAATATTGATCCACCACAAGAAAATGACGTTCAAACAATAAATACATATAGATTTTCATACTGACAGCAAACCTGAAGAAAAAAATGGCGAAATGATAAGCATACCAGAGAAAGGAGTATTCGACCAAATATCTGAAGAAGGCATTTCTGTGAATGAGAGAAGAAATGAAACCGAAACAGTGAAGGCAGAGATAGCGAATGTAATTTGAGAGATAGATCGAAAATAATGGACCCTTCCCAGAACATTGATTATTGCACGGCTTTCACAATGGTGAACGATATTTATATACCCAGAAATTTTTCAGAAGCAATGAATTCAGAGAACTCTGAGCATTGGAGGAATGAAATGAATGGGGAAATTAATTCCTTGTTACAAAACGAAACACGGGAATTGGTTCCGTTACCTGTAAATCAAAAAGTCATTGGCTGAAAATTGGAACCAGATGGCCAAATTGATAGGAACAAGGTAAAAATGGTAGTCAAGGAATATTCTCGAAAATACGGGATTGATTTTCAAGAAACATTCCGTCCAGTTGTCAAATTTGACATAATAAGAATGATTTCATCGTGTGCAGCTGCAAACGGTATGAAACTGCGACAATTCGATATAAAAACAGACTTTCTACATGGTGAATTGGATGAGAATGTATACATGTAACCGTGTTTGTAAACTTCTGAAAAGTTTGTATGGATTGAAGCAAGCTCCTAGAGTCTGTAATGGAAAATTCACCAAGTTTCTCATGGAATTTCAATCTAAATCGGATCCCTGTACCTAAGTGAGAAGAATCGATCGATCGATCATGTTTTTGGCTCTCTGTGTAGACGACAAATTACTTGCAGCATCTTGCAGCAGTTGTGACATTGAAATTTTTGTGAGTCATTTGGGCAATGCATTTTCAGTTAGAACTTCCCAGCTATCCTATTTTCTCGGTATCGAAGTGGATCAAAGGTTGAACGGAGACATATTCCTACATCAAACCAGTTATATCAAGAAAGTATTGGAGGAATTTAACATGACAGATTCATCAACAGTTGCCGTTTCTACAAGCTCTGCTTGTTTCCAGAATGATCAGAAATCAGCATATATGCGAAAAATACCGTATAGAAAACAGTGGGGAGTCTCATTTATCTTGTAGTTTGTACTCGTCCAGATATCGCATTTGCAGCTGGCAGAGTGAGTCAATTTCTTGGAAATCCTTGAATTATCCATTGGAATATGGTGAAAAAAATTATTGAATATCTGAAAGGATCTATATATCTTGGCATTGATTACATGGCAAGTGGGGAAATGAATCTGAAAGCCTTTAGTGATGCTGATTTTGCTACTGACCCAATCACGAGACGTTCTATCAGTGGTAATGTCTTTCATTTAGGGAATAGCTCAATTTACTCGCGATCTCAAAAACAGCATTCAGTGTCCTTATCAAAAACATAAGCTGAGTATTTAGCAGCAAGCTTATCAGCGAGAGAGCTGATTTGGTTGGAACGTGTTTTCGAAGAATTGCTGGGAAATTTCGAACGAATTCCTACATTATTGGAAGAGTACAATGAAACTGCTCAAAAACCCAGAGTTTCATAAGAGAAGTGAACATATTGATATATGCTATCATTTAACCAGAGGTTTGCTGAAAAATATTTTGCTTTTGGCAGGATATACCTACAGAACAAGTCGCAGATATTCTTAATCTTAGAACACTACTGTTGTTGTTTCAACATTTCTCAACCAGAGACGATACACCATATCTTCCAACAGTAGATTTTGTCAAAATTCTATAAATCTTTTTGCCGTTCAGGTATTAACCCATGCCTGTTTGACGTAACATGATGTAACCCGCAGATTTGTTACTTTTCTGGCCGGTATATCCAGGAATCCAGGCCGGACACAATTTGTTAAATCTTTTTATTGAGTAGTCAATCTTTTCACAGATAAGGCGAATGCGTGAATATTTGCTTGAAATACAGTCGAGCAAGACACAAAGCAGGTTGTTATTCATGCCCTGAGACTGGGACCTGTATCGGAACCCTGAACCAGCAGCTGTCTGCATGTAGTAGTTATTTCTTTCGGAGGATTCAGTCTTCCCAATTCGGAATTGTGGCAGTATAAATCAGGTTGAAGTTGACTCAGAAGCATTGAGAATGATGTGACTTTCATTGTCCACAGGTAGTCCAGAACATGTTTTGTGCAACTGGCAATGAACACAATTCTGCATGATTTCCATTTTGAGTCTCCCCTCAGGTGCTCGATTCAATCCATAAGTATCTTTTCACTCTAGGTTGTGACGTATAAATGACTTATTTTTACGTTTGCAGACCCTCTGATATTTGCTTCTTCATTATTTTCTGTTTCATTTTAATTTTATGGTGATTTGATTATATATGTTTGTAATCATTTGTATTTCACCTAATTTGAGCAGATTTTTCCATTTACATTTCATGTCATTATTTTATTGAACTGAAAGATTAAATTTTTTTCACTTGAAGAACAGTCTAGTCTTTGACTCATTTTTCTCATGACTTTCTCATGACTTTTGGCTAAATATAATCAGTGTATATGTATGTATATTCTATATCCGCTTATCGAAATATAACATGCTATGTGCCTTTGTTATTCTAGCAAAACAGGTGTTTTTGAATAGCGTGATCGACATACAAAGAAGTACATACAATATTATTTATATCCCCGAATCAGAACTGATCGTTAATTCTTTCGTGTATCTCGTGAACAGGTATGGTTACAGAAGTAGAAGTCGGTCGAATAGCTAATAAGCACCTACTCCAATGATTCATGATCCCTAAGTACAGGGTTGATGGCACCGCTTTTGCTGAGGGCTACCCGTTCTTGAGATATACGATGCAGGGGAGATTCGAGACGGTAGATACGTATGCTAATACAATTCGACGAAGATCTCATAATTGCAGGTTAAGTACGGGTGTTGCGAATGCAGTTGGAGGGTGGGGGCTGTTAATAATGCTGCTATATCAGATTTCTTGATATCTCGTCGGTAAATACCTACTCCTTTTTAAATATGAAATTTTGTGCAAGCACAAAGCAAGCGCAGTAGTTTAAGGCTTCAATTCAAATCAGAACATGGTTGGTTTGAATCTCCCAAGGTTCAGATATTATTTTGTCGAGAGTTTCTTGATCGTATTGAAGAACGACTCTACCACGGTTCATTGTTATCATTACCGCGAATATAACGCTTGATGGGGCATGAAATGAGACTTCTATGAAAAAAAGCTGATGCTCCCTGTTTACATGTGAATATCATTCATGGTCGTCAGATTCGTCACTAAAGAGCGATATAACAGCTTGTTCAATCTTAACAAAGCAAACGAAATTTGTAACAAATAGATAGAACGAATGAATTGTCTGCCTTCAGGACGCACTCGTGAATGTATCCAACAAAGGAAAATATAGATGAATCAATGTACGAAAAACAAAAAAATTAGAATAGATAACATTTATGAGATTTCCATACACAAATAAGGGGTTGTTTGCAATAAACCTACAGTCAATAGGATTTCGTTCTAAAACACAAAGTTGTATCACTCAGAGAAAACCATCCCTTAATCTCGATGCGTCCAATTATTTCTTCTATTTATTCACCTGTGAATTATTGACAGACATTGTCACCAATGGATACAATTGTGAGAATCCTTTCAATGTGAAAGATTCTTCTTCATTCATTAATGATAGATATCTCCCACCAAATTATGTGATAGGCAGTCTAGTCTAAGAGGCCACGACACTAAACCTATAATGATAGGGCTCCCAAAAGTCATACATATCATTTGATTCATTGGAGAACCCAAATGACACTGCTGCCATGTCAAGGACCGCTATAAAAAAAAAATTTGTTTAGGTTTCTTCGATGATAAGCCATATTGTGATTGTGCCCCAAACAGGGGAGGGGTAGGATTATATGAAAAAGCAGTGCTGCCTTTTCCAAACAGTGGACAACATGGCGGCAGCAGCGTTTGAATGTCGCCCTCCGCTCAACCGATTTTTCGTTTAAATTCGGTTTTATCAGCAATCGGACGGTTCTCTTCGATTTGTGTTATAGAAATACGCCAGCCACTACCACGACCAATGGATTTTGCGAGTATGCGATTTCAACTGTTCAAACAATCAACGACACGTAAAATCCATTGTTCGTGGTAGTGGCTGGCGTATTTCAATAATACAAATCGAAAAAAAATGGCCGATTGCTGATAAAACTGAATTTAAACGCAAACTTGGTTGCGCGAAGGGCGACTTTCAAACGCTGCTTCCGCCATGTTGTCCACTGTTTGGAAAAGGAAGCACTGATTTTTCCTATAGTTCTACCCCTCTCCTGTTTGGGGGAACAATCACAATACGGAAGACTTATCATTACAGAAACCTAAAAAAATATTTTTTTTATGGCGTTGACCGGTCCTTGACATGGCAGCAGGGCCATTTTGTGTTCTCCTATGGATGAAATATCGAATTATATGTATTACTTCTAGGAGGAATTATAGGTTTAGTGTCGTGGCCTCTTAGACTAGTCTTGACGTAGTTTCTCTTTTCACCAACCTACCTACAGAGCTAGTTGAGCCAAGTTTACATAAAGAATGGAATTAAATCTCGAAACATTCCAAACTAGTTAAAAAACACCTTTTTTGATATTGTGGATTTAATTTTTGATTCAAATTATTTCAATTTTCAAGGGAAATATCATAAACAAATTTTCGGGACTCTATTAGGTTCTAGTATTTCACCAATTTTATCAAGTTAAGTTTTCGACCAATATGTTGATGACTTAGAT
Organism: Zygogramma bicolorata; assembly: GCA_032362365.1. NCBI lineage: Eukaryota > Metazoa > Arthropoda > Insecta > Coleoptera > Chrysomelidae > Zygogramma > Zygogramma bicolorata. The sequence continues at coordinate 385,570 of JAVJAQ010000110.1, forward strand.
CTTTCTTTTCCTAAAGATTGAATAGATGAAAAACTGAGAATATTTTTAGAAGTTATGATCCGAATATTCAATTCACAATACAGGGGGAAACAGGGAGAATCCAACAATTGTATTCCATTTTCAGATATGACGACACTCAACAGAAAATAATATTATCAGCAGGCGATACAGGAAATTGATTTTCAATAATAGATTCATTAATTATTATTCTTATCATCTCACGAAAATGAAATTCAACTTGATTAACAACATGAAACAAATAGTTATCAGAGTTTCACATCCTTCTTCAAGAGTAGAGTGTCTGAAAGAACTGAGAGATGTTCTCATAGAAAGTTCTTATCCACGACATTTGATTAACAGAATTACTTTTTAATGAAAGGACTAACACACCTCAGGAAATATTAAATATTCCTCATAAAAATTCAAACCCAATTGGGAAACATCGATCTTTGCCGTATATTAGAGAACTAACATCGAAATTGATCAATGTTTCGAAAGGAATAAATATCAAAGTAGCACAAAAAAACGTTAAGACCCTTAGTCAATTTTTTTCCAAATTGAAAACCCCTCCCGAAACCGCCCATAATCATAATGTTTTTTATAAAAATCCTTGTAATGACTGTGATGAGGAATTCATTGGTCGAACGTTTAAACCCCTGAAAATCAAAATAATTTCACTTGAAAGTGATTGTGAAAGATTCACATAAAAGTGATTGTGAAATAATATGAATTCCTGTGCACTGGCACAACATGTTAAGCCATCGGACCATAGAATGGGTTTTGATAATGTAGGAGTACTCGAAATAGAAAATAACGTGTTCGAGAGAAGATTTTTAGAAATGTTACAAATTAATGAAGAGGGTAACAGCTTGATGAGAAAAATGATCTCAATATATGAGATTATGTTTTACAATAAGATACGTAATATTATTAAGAGTGGTAGGAATTTGAAGTTAGAGGAAAATTGTTACACAGTGAATTTTATGCATGTACTTGAATGTTTGTTCATTTCGTTAGTTGTTCGTTCCATGAGTCTTGTTTGTATTAATATATTTTTAATTTGTTTTATATTGACGACATTTCTTAACAGTATGTAATCATCCTGTTTTCTGAAGGTGAATGAATAAATTAATAAATAAATCAATAATCTTTTTGAAATTCACACTTATATTTTAAAATTGAACAGAGATAAGTCGAAACATTATAGTTATGCTGATACACCCAGTATAGATACTTGATATTTTTAGTATCCAAATGATTCCGCAACGATCAACTAAGGAGGCTGAAAGGAATAGGCCCTCTGACACCATTCATGCTATTTTTACAATTTGCCATTTCAAGACTCTCAAATGCATCGAGTAGCCTTGTATTATGCACTTGCTCAGTCAGTTGTAGATTACTTTCACCAATTCTGCAGTGGAAGAGAGAGCATGTTGGGCGACCCTGGACTTTTTAACCTTTCCGTACCTCATATGTGCGGAATTCAATTTGAATCGTTTTATTTTGTCGTCGGCTCTTGCTCTTGCTTGTTGCAATCTCGACGAATAATTTTTCCTTTGGATTACCAAGGAGCTGTTATTATTTTTTGAGAAGTTTTATAAGCAACTTTCATATTTACTTTATGGAATATATGTTCAGGTTTTCTGGTATAATGAGGTTCATATGGGATTACTGAAAACTTTCGATAGTCTCATCTTTTCCAGAAGTCAGAGATTCACGAAGGGTTTCCCTATATTTCCATTTTCTCATTATCTTATCAACCATTTATGAGTCAAAACCGACCTTTTTTTATTGTGGTACCCATGGACGAGAAATTGCAGTTCTGCCATTTTATATTATGGACAATGATTCGAGTCGTTAGGAATGTTCGTTCCTAATGACCAATAGACCGAAAAATGGCAACTGATGTTTTTTTTCTACCTCTTATGTGAATTTCGTTCTCCTTCATCCACTGTTTAGTGCTGAAGGGACGTTCTCGATATCGGTTTTCATTGTATCCACCACAACAAATTTGTTATTAACATATCTGATCCAGAGCCTAGGTAAGTAGCTGAGTTCTTTCCTACTACCCTTCTCAAACCTACCCATGAATAGGTGGGCTTTTGCACCAAAGGTTCCAATCTCATCGTTTATTGCATGCTGTCATCAACTAGTTTAATTGTTTGAATTCAGTTCTTACTAATCCAACTATACTTGGTTTTGTTATCTCCAGGAAAATACGGAAATACAATGATACTTAAATAACATATTATGGAATTAAAGAAAAAACGATTACTGAGAGAGAAAAAGGTTGGATAGGTATTCAGGCAAGGTTGGTAGGACTGCACTAATCCCTTCAACCATGGAGGATCTGACGAAGGCGAAGCGCTAGATGATATATCAGAAGAACAACGACTTGGAAGAAATTCGTAAAAAAGGGACAAATCGACGGCATCCCTATGGTGTTCTAGAAAATTTAGTGAGTCTGTTGGCGGAGTATCACGAATAAGATGAGCGGTTCTGTGAATCTGTTGTTAGTTAGAATCGTACAGGAAACTGCAGTATTTTGTGTAAAATATGTATTTTATCAAGTATGGTCCGGTTCGATTCCAGATGAGTTGTCTCTTTCTGAATGAATGCTATAAGCTTCAATATAGGTTTCTAGCTTTCTGAACCATCAGGAGATAGTACGGTGTAAAGTATATTTCAACACACCTCAAAAAAAAGTTTTTGAGAAGTACTTTTAGAATCTCACATGGTTGTTTGATGAGAGAGTTTTGCCTATCATGATTCCTGCTTATAATATTTCCAATGTTCTCATTCACAAGGCACAGATATATTATATATCTGGACCAATCATTTTAACGATACCACTCATCCCCCATTTTCAACGAGAGATATTTGTTTTTTTTTGGGGAATGTATCTTTGATATTTTCAGATCTGGTGTTCTCTGAATGAGATCAATATTTTTGCAGTGCAGAGACTACGATTTTTTTATGTGTAGCAGAATCGTATTCTTCTCATGGCGACTATTATGTAAATTAGTATAAAATTCAAGAGTGTTTCATGATGCCTCAATATAGAACAGCTGCATCATGACACTCTACACGAAAATGAAAGTTGGTGTCTTTCTTTGAAGAATAATTTCCAATGAAACTGAGATCATTTCGTTGAATGAATGCAGAATGTTCTCGTCCCGTTGTCTTCACCAATAATTCCCTCGCCGATTCCTGAAATAACCCTCGCATACGAGCTCTGCAGAGATCGGTTTTCTCCCATTAAAGACCACCACATATTCCGACTATCCGAAACGTACATTTCCCTCTGAATAATAGATCCATAACTAAGTGATGGATCCATCTCAGTAGGCCGAATTCATCATTCAGTCCTGCCTGACCCCGTTGTTACGTATTGATGATGGCCAGTCGCCGTCGTCGCGCGATGACCGCGTTGTTAACGAGGTGACCACGGAGAAGGCTTCACCGTCACCTTCTTCGGCGACCAATCGCCACCAACTGAATTGTCACCTGTCCTCGTCCAAGTCCTGCCTCCGGCGTCCTACTGGCACGTGGACAGCGCAGGCGCGAACGACGTGCCCGCCTCTAGACGGCCCCGCCGACGGAGTGTTCCCCTGCTTGTTGGAGACGACGGTGTGACTAGCACCAGGTGTCGCGAGGTCCGCGAGATCGAACGGCGCGACTTCCTGCGAGCGTATTCTCATTTTCCTGCCACTCGAACACGAAGTTCGCAGGTACGTGTTTGGCCGCGGCCATCGCGTATTAGGTATAAATCGACAAAAAAACGATATAAACCGTTATTTCAAACAGATTTTGATCGTTTTCATTCATTTACCTCATATGTTCGATTCGTCGACGTGTTGAGCATTAGTTGTATTATTTCTGCTTGAGACGACGCGTCGTGTCAAGGTGAACGAGACTGTTGCTTGTGGTGGTGGAGACTTGGAGATTTATGGTGTATGTTTGAGACTGAACAGTCATAATTCGACTCCTCCCACCGAGATTTTCGGCAGACAGTCTGCTCGTCAGTTGTAAGTTGGTCTCGTAACCTATGTATCAATCGCTTGTTTTTTAGAAATCAATTATCTGATTTGAACACGTTACATAGATTATGTTTGTAGCAAGCCAAACAGCAGGGTATATATTTTCTTCAGTTCGAATTTGAGATACAGCATTCTGTTATATGAATTACAGTGCATTTGGATGGTATTTCACCCCACTGAATTCTAGAGTGGTGAAAATGAGTAGTTTTATATATATGAATATCCGAATGCTTCTGAAGTGAGGGCGCCTTTGTATGAAATAGAAGAATATTATAGAAGGTATGTTTACAGGAAAGGAACTTTCATAGTTTCAGAATGAGAGTTCCTATATCCGACACCAGCGAAACCAACAGTTGCATATTCCCACAAAAAAATCACATAAAGAAGTACTAGACGATGGATAGATCTTCCATTATCTACCTTTCAAAGGGGTTGGATAGGTAAAAAAAGTTCGTACCACTAATTCCATGATGTTTTAAAAAAAATACCCCATGTATGTTTTTTACTGACAGTATTGAACAAACGCTACATGTGTTTCACTAAACAATAGCTTCTTCAATTAATATAATTTGTTGTGATTTTGTGACTTGGATTCGTTGTTCACAGTAACTATAATCATGCCAATACTCCATTTTACAACTTGTGACCTCTCTTCTATGGTACAAAAAGCCTATCTATTTGTGTTGTAACATTCCTTATATGTAAATACACATATACTGCTTTTCAATTGGGGTTACTTATATGGATTTGTGGGGCCATGTTCGAAGAATTTGTCTCATCAGGCAAATTTGACCATATTTGATGAGTTGACATATTAATGGGTAGTCTGACACTTCAGTTCTATTACAAATTTTGGAATCATGTGAACCATTCAAAGGCATCTGCATCATTCTTCAATGAAAATGGGTAAGGACTTTTTAATATACCTTCAGTATTTTTTATATAACATTTTCTTGAATTGTTTACGTGCACATACTCTGCGAGACCTCACAACAAGAATACCATTGACTGAACTCACTTTGACCTTAATACTCAGCTGTTTCCCCTTTAACATTCCTCACATAAACTTTCACCCTTCCACAAAACTCATATAGTTGGACAACCCAAACATCTCAATTTTTTTTCTGGAATCTTAGTAAACCTCTCCTGAACAAAGTTATTGAAAGTTGCTTTCAACCTAGCAATTCTTGTTTTAGGTTTTCGTTTCAACATTAATTCAACTAGTGAAAGAGTCATGCTATGAGGTATATAATAAAACAAACAATCGTCTAATTCTAATTCGATTCCAAGTTTTTTTCACCAGGTTATTATTAGGATTCTGAACGCTTCTATCAGTGATTCCAGCGATTAAGGATGAATAGGTGACGATTTTATGAGTCTCATGCCATGTGTATCGCAACACATTTCAAACCCATCAGAACCGAATATAACAAATGTTCATCTCAAACATGCAATAATATACTGACTGTGGTTGTTTAAAAATCCAAGCATCCACTTACCTACTGCTTGACCCCAGTTTTCATTGCTACATCCAAATGTGATCATTGCCACTTCTGGGACACCAGGACCAAGATATTGCTGGAACATCCCGTACTTATGTTACTTGTCCCTGATAATATTCTGGCAACTTTTTCATTTTTTTATTCCTGGATGTTGCTCATGTAGTAAATGCAAAACTTGGATACGTAAATGACTGAGTATAATAACAGGGTTATTGAAAATCATGCAGTTCATATCCAATCTTAAATTTCCTTTTACTCTAACCTTCCGCTACTAACATATTTGAGTGGAATTCGGAAACTAAAATTTGTCTCAGAGACTGACTGGCTCACAAAAAAGGATTCATGTTCTTAATAATTATGAATTGAGGTATTTTGAGGTAAGGGTAGGGTATTAAAAACATCTAGATTATTAAAAATTCACAGGAAGTATTATAAACTATACAAAAACAAATTGAATAAAAAAAACTGCGACCCAACTTAGAGTGGTAAAAATTCAAATTTACTGTTTTCGCATATAAGGAAAGCAATATATATATTTATAAAATGTTGTGTCGACCTAAACTTTACAAATAATTGTCAAAAAGCGAAATTTTTCCATTGAAGTTCATCAAATTTTTCGACGTATTCCCTGCATGTGAGGGTGGGATATACTATAAAGATAAATGTTTTTCACCTATGACAGCTTGATCTAGTTCTCCCACTTATTTCAATAGAACAGTAGTAATAACGTTCATGTATACGAATTGTAAAATTTTGATTGTCATCAAATGTGTATATACAAGCTTTGTTCAACGCATCATATTGAATTACCATAGGCCAACAGTGTCCACTCCATATTTTGTGCGATTGTAGTCAATTATAATTTGGGAGATATTTGTTTCACTTTCAAGCGAATCTTCTCCTCTGTGTCAGGTCGAGAGGAGAACCACATTTTTATTTACTTTTGGAATATATGATAATGGGCTACACTTTTCTTGAAACCCGATTCCCTCAGGTGTCTTTATTTTCATTTCGTTAGGAATTTGAGTTTTGTTTTTTTCTCAGTGTGCCTGTAACTGTCAGCCCATGATCATCCAACAGTTCATGGGCTTAGGCAGTTGTACTGAAAAATTATCCATGGTTACATTACGGTGTCAGCTTCATATCAGTGTCTTAACTGTACGAACCAACTAGTTGTTTACCACGATATATTTTCTTTTAAGCAGAGTAAAACATTTTTGCGTCTACTAAAGAATATACTTCCAACCCATTTTTGTTGGTTCCAGATGTAATATAGACTCTGAGCCCACAGTGGCCTCTAAATGACATAATATTTCATCCACAGTTGCATACTTCGACAGCTTGAAATACTTGGCCTAATTTACATAATCAAGAACTTCCCCCATTGCTGCTAGTTTATCTAATTTTATCCCCTCTGATCATGTTGTAACATCGTCCTATCGAATATTTTGCAGTTAAAATTCAAACCTTTCAAGGGACATTGCCAATATGCGAATTTCTATACCCCTGCCGTTGGTTCTGGAAAGATAGAACATATTTTAGCGACCACATTCTCATTTGCCTGCAATAGTTCATCAATATAAGTGGGCCTCACTATTCTATATTCAGGGGTAATATAATAAGTGGTATGATTATTACCGATCATTTTTTGGAATATTAATGAATTGCAATCCCAAAGCTGAAAATACAACGAGTCCGCAGGACGAGTTGTATTTTCTTGAATTGGGATTGCCAATGAATTGATATTCCAAAAAATTATAGGTTATTAATCATACCGCGAATCATATTTAGGACGACAATATAACCCCTCTTTGAGCAAAAATTGTTGAATTGCCTGGTAATTGATTCTTTATTTCTGGCCGTATTCAAGGGAATACTCTTTTCCACTGCTTCATCTATGATACCAATCGCCATTTGTCCCCAACGATCGCTCATATTGATTAAGAAATATAATTAATCAAAACACATAGATTTGACGTTTATAATTCAAATCATTATTTTCACTTGACAGCTAGTAAAACAAAAACTAAGCAGGTTTATCACCGTGAAAATACAGCGACAAGCTATATTTTCACTGTAATTCGGATTCTATTGGCTGATTGGTTGTTAAGCAATGAGATATATTGTCCTTGAAATATTGTTTTCAATCTATTTGGCGGTTAGTATTGCTGACAATTCTCTCTAACATGGTGTCAGTGATGACTAAACTCCATATATTCCAATTGCAGTGTCATGGTCTTTTGCTGGACCTTTTACTCCTAGTTCCCTTCATTATCTCAACGGGTTCTTACATTCAACATTAGTATAAAATGTTTTTTGCCCTCTTTGGAGATAAAACAAGGGAAACGAACAGCCCTAATGATTTCAGGTTCTAAAGCAGCAACTTACTCTACATTATCGTCGGATAGTTCTTGCCGAGTTTTCCCCCCTAAATTCTGACTCATCTTCTTCGAGGCTAATGTCACTGTCTTCAGCTGATTCTGTTTCGGTATCTGCTTCTTCAAAAAGCCGCACAACTTGTTGCGAAATTCAATATTTCATGGCTTCACGAGCAACATTTCATACCATGAAATACTTTTAACAACTCGAATAATTCTGGAAATATCTTTTATCGTATATCCCAGGTTTGACCAATTCTTCACTTCTGGATTTTTTCAAAGGCGACCTTGACAAAGCATCAACATTTTTTTTCCTTCTCGATATTTTATATTATGATAATAAATAGACAGTGCTAGCCCACCGCTGAGATATAGCAGCTGCTGAAGCTGCTTAGTTCTTATCAGTTGACAAAATATTTTGCAAAGGTTTGTGATCGTTAAATAAGATATAGTTACATTCATGCAAAAGGTTGCTTTTCCAGTTGACTGTAATTTTTTTTCGATTTTGTCGAAACATATATAACCGGCCTCCCACTACCATCTGTCAAACTATGTGCTGATACTGCATCTACGCAATAATTGGAAGCATCACATGACAGAACAATTGGCAATTATGAGTCAAATGTCATTAAAACAGTTGACAATGTCGAGAATGACTCGCCTTTCTCAAAACATTCATTAACTTGTTTGTTCCAAACCTAAGAAACAACTATTCGTAATAGCGTATACAATGGTGCAACTTTATCATCCAACATTGCAATAAATTTTGCACAATGTTGCAGCAGCCACAAGTATGAATATAACTGTTGCTTATTGCCTGGTTTGGATGCTTTTCAAAATGATTTTTTTTTCTGATCCAGATAAAGTAGGCCCAATTAACTCAGACTTTTTCACAAATAACTTAATTTTTCGACAATTTGGGCGAACGTCATAGTGTTCTTATCTATCCAAAATTGTACGAAACAATCATCGACATAACACCCCCACAAGATTTTTTGAAAGTTGATTGATTACTGAATGAACAATGAGTGAGAGCTGACTTGATCCCAAATGCTGAACAGGTCTAAGCATACAATCCAATCGGTGTATTTACAACTAACAATATGTTGCTCTCTAGACTCATTTTCAACTGTAGGTTCATATCTTTGAAATCAATAGCAGATAATACTTTTTCACCAGACAGTGACACAAATATCTCATCCATTGTTGGTATATTCATTTCCTATACATGGATTAATTGTTTTTTTGAAATACCCAGAGATACGAATCTAACCATCTGGTTTTGACACCATCACGATCGGAATTACCCATTCAGAAGTTTCTACTCTCTGTGAAATACCACCTTGAAGCAAAATTTTGATTTCTATCCTGCAAGGTTTACAAAATTAAGAAGTCGAATTAATTTAAACTTTTATGTTAACCACGAATAATTCAATACCACCTGATCGGCATGAAACTTTTGTATAGTTTTCTTTCAATTTTTCTGAATAGTACCTGTAAATAATTCTAATGTGCTCAAATTATTGACAAAAGTCTGTGACCCATTTGTCTTCAACTTCAAGCTCTTAGTCGTAATGATTATTTTCAGAATTTACATTAACCAAAGCTTCATAAACTGCATTTTTCGTTATTGTCATTTGTGACGGCATAATGGTACTATTAGCACCATTTCCACTGAATCCTCAGTGATAAGTACACTCACTTTGGCTGCACTGTGATCACCTGTGGTAACAGACCTGAATATCTCATGATTTTCGAAATTTCTGGACCAATGATCTGAATCCTGAAACATATATTCCTCTACAAACTCCTTTTTATCTACTCCCTCTTCTGTGGAAAAAACTCAATTCTTAGGACACAATCGTGACTTTTCTGTGTGCTCCATTTTATTAGATGCAAAGCACTTCCAATTCATAGATGGACACGGTGACAGGTCTGAGTGACTCCTCGGAGAACATTCACAGTTTTTTCCTTTCTGACTCCTTGATTGAGTTCATCTGACTGACTTGACTCTGACTTTTTCGGACTCAACCCCGACTCAGAAACTTGAGACTTTTTCACAACTTCAGCTCCTAATGTTCTTGCTTGCCCTTCTGCCAACTCCATGCCTATGATAATAAATACTGCCTTTTCACAATCCAATTGGTCTTCTGTCAAGAACTCGGATGACCTCATTACTCATACCACAAACAAATTCATCTCTCAACGCTTCATTTAAAAACTGACCAAACTTTCAATTCTTCACAAGATTTCGTGATTTGAATGTGAATGCTGAAATATCTTCGTGGCTTTCCTGTCTAGCACTATAAAACTGGTACCTCTTCGCTATGACTAACCGCTTGGGGGTATTGTATTTCTCTGAAACATCTTTCAACCCAACAAAGTATTTATCTTTTGGTAACTCCGAAGACAGTAGATTTTTTCAATGTTCATGAAACTCTGCCCAAATATGAATTAAGATGAATTTTTTTCGTCCCGAATCGCTCAATAGTTCCAATCAACATTTTCGAGAAAGGAAAAAATAACTTGAAGACATAGTTCAAATACGAGTTTTTCCTAGGACCACGTTGTCGGACTTTTTCTTACTGTTTTTTTCACTTAATTTCACTTGTTCATGAGTTCAAATTTCTCGAAGTAGAAGGACTTTTACAGTGACTTGTTATTCAACATAGTCGCCATAATGTTGTGTGATTGTGATTAAGAAATAAAACAATTCTATTATTGACCGTATCTAGTCTTTCCAATAGTTGATTCTTCATCGCCATGTTACACTAATATCACATCATACACAGATATAAACCGACTATCACTATGAAGAATTCACTATGAAATATAATAAAACAATTGAATAATGTTAGAGGTAGACCAGTCTTATCAGCATTGTGACTTTTTCCGAATTCTACCTTAACAACGCATGAAAATATGTATATCCTAGACAAGTGTAAACAATCCGTTCAGTAATAGGAGTAGACGATCCCAATGCCGATGTCGAAGAGTCCCCTGCGACATGTGAGTCAAGTTCCATTCAATCACGAAGGATATCGATCTCGACGCACCACCAGCGCCCAGTCAATGAAACTGGCACAACCGCATAAAAAACAAAACAAGATCGCCACCACGTCTGAGAAGATGGTTTTGACCATGTCGTTGAATCGAGCATTATAATTATATACTAAGAGGCTTTATTTATCTGAATAGATATTTAATTATACAAGACTCGTTCTTTGTAACTGGGTGTAGGAATATTGAGTTGGTGATATTGTTTTGGCTTTCTATAACAGGGGATGTAGGTTTTCTTATTTTACTTGCCATATCTTCACCAATTTCGACAAAAAAATTATTGAAAAAGTTCGCTTTTTCTTTTTCTGACAAGATTTTATGTTTGTTCTCATCTTCAATATCATAATCAGAAGATTTCTTTTTTGCAAAGTTCGTTATTTCGTTCACATTCTGCCAAACTTTTTTAAAATCATTTTTAGCCTCTAATATTTCATTAGTACAGAATTTGTTTTTAGTTTCCCTTATAAGTTTTGTCAGAAAAATTCTATAAAGTTTATATTCGTTTCGTTTTTCTGCTGAGGAGTTGGCAAGAAGATTTCGTTTTAATTTGTCTCTATGGTGTATAGAAATAAGAAGACCATCTGTCATCCATGATTTCGATTTGGTTTAATCATTTGATTTTGTTTTCACTTCTGTACATTTTTCAATATGCTTTTCTAATTCATCAATAAAGGTATTGTATGTGGATTCTGGGTCTCTGGATATCATAACTGACTCCCAAGTTTCTTTCTTGAGTGCTTTCATGAGCTTCCCAATGAACACAGATATGTGTCAGTCTTGTATCTATTATATAACACCGGTAACATAGGATGTGTCAGACATGTCATTTGTATAGTTCAGGTACTCCCCATTTACCACACGATGTCCGCCTCAACTGATGTAACATACACGTATCTGAATAAAAAATGAAACATGATTTCAGCATTCAGTGTTATGTATCAGACATGTCTCTTGGAAATGTTTATGACATATTTCTTGAAAGGAACAAATTATTTGCACGAAAAGAACAATTTCATTAACTGTCTATGTTTCAGACATAAAACATGTAATATATTTTTTCATTCCACTGTTTTCTGTTTGATTCGTTTTACTGATCTTAGCGAGAATGATTCCTGAAACGAACAAATGAATGGCATGTACGCTAACATTTTCATTCATTTAATTTATGAGGTATGATACTTTATTAAATGAAATATGTTGTAAGTATCAAATCTCATATATTAAAAGAATAAAAATGTTAGCGTACGTGCCATTTATTTGTATTCATTTTTGTCACATAGGTTTTGTTTCATGAATCAACTCTATTGGTTTTTCAATACCCAGGTAAAATGAAATGAATTGCAATAAATCATATATTTTCTGTCAATAACAAACATATTTTAAAACCAAACACATTCCATTTCATCATTAATTGCCTTTCATGGTTCTCCCTTGCAAACCTCAGCTTTGACTGCCGCAACCATTCACTCACTATATTCTCGAACTCTTCCAGCAAATGAGGGCAGTTGTCTGCTACAGCAGCTGAAATTATTAATTCAATGTTACACAAATTGAATTGACAGGGCGATACTAAAAATCCATGTCAACCTAAAATATCAGTTTTCTATACAAAATTCTGACAATTGGTTTACAGAATGGCAAAATGTATTTCGCTATATGAAATCTTCCTTGAGCAGGATAAATTCATTCTGCACGTATTTCGCTATACCATAGTCAAAATATTTGATTTTCTGTAAAAAAATATAACAAGGTGCTGTAGGTTGAACAAACTCTCTGAAATTATATTTCATTGTGTTAATATTCATTATTACAGATAGTAGGCCTTTTTGATGTTTAATGTGTTGAGATTTAATTTCAGATAGAATAGGTCAGGATATAGGTAAACATTGTTTTCAATAGGTGAGCAAACTATATTGGTTTCATTTTTTGACTAATAATTCATAGATCTACTTGCATTTTTTGACTAATAATTCATGGATCTACTTGAGGCTGCTTGTTGGACTGCTCCCTTTCAGAAATTCAATTGGTGAAAAAAGCGGTGTGCGTGTCAGAAATGAGTGCAAGTATTTTCCAAAAGGAAGGAGGCACAGAGCAAAAAAACAGACATTCAAGAATAAATGCAAATGATTCAGACGATTTAGAAGGGGAAATTATGGTTAATCAGTTGTAATAATATTTTGAAACTCAATTGATGTATCTTGATAATTTTTGATGATTTCAGATATAATAAAAATGACAACATTTCCTGAAAATATAAGAAGAATGGAATTGAATGAATCTGGTATGTTTTCATTGTCAATATTTTCTTTGGGGAGGGCAATATATTGTTGTGTCCATAAATATGTTGTATCTCCACTAAAAATAAAAAGTAAAACAGATTCCATTCAAATTATAAACACTTCATAAAGCTAATAGTTCGAAATGCATGCCCTCTTGGAACAATAATTTCTAGAGAGCCTAGCAGTTGAAAAAGAACTGTACAGATAATGTTACCCATAATGAATCATGACTTAAGGTGGATTCATGCAACTTCAATAATTATCAAGTAACAATGAACAAGTAGCGATTAACAATTATCAAGTAGGGAGTAATGAAAAAGCAGGCATTCATGCACCTTAATTTTACAATGATCGAAGCTTGTGGAAGGGGATAAACTTTAACCTTACAAAAACTTTTGAGTAGCCTTGTTTATTCATTTTTATAAACCCTAACTTCGTTCTGGAGAGTTGAAGATTGAAATTGAAAATGAAAAATCATTGTTTACCTAATAAAGTCCACTAGAATCGCATCTACAGTTTCAATTTCAACTCGCTCACATTCCATGAACATAAAAACAATCGCGAAAAGCAAATTATTTGAATCAAAATTTGGTTATGATCATATAATCCCTCATAACCTGTACATTAGAGACACATAATTTACAATTAAAGTAAGAAAGTTAAAAGTTGGCCAACTCTTACTTGTTACTTGATAGTTGATAATTTGGTTGCATGAATCATCTACAGTAAATTAGGCAGCTCAACTCATCATTGATAATTGTTACTTGCTACTTGTTAATTGTTTCTTGATAATTGAAGCTGCATGAATCCACCTTTTAGTGTAGATGTGATGAAAGAAACACAGCACCTAAGACACTTACCACGAAAACACTCTAACCTGAGAAGTATTCTGAGAAAGCTCTCTATTCGCTGATGATGAAGAATATAGTTTATCACTTGAGGGATCCAGAGCATATCACTTTACACAAGTTTACGACGTTTCTGCACTTCTGCAGTCTGCTTAGTTCATAGAAGTATTTTTTCCAGACATTTTTCGCACTAAATAAACTCAACTCATATGCAGAACACACATCTCACAATTCAGCACAAACATTGATATCAAGATGATACAGTTTTGAAATGTGCTCAAATTCTGGTGGTACCTGAACTGAACTTCTATCAAAGTTTCACAAACACAAACATGATACTATATAACCTCAAATACAAAATCTTGGCCTGAGCGCTTGAGGCAGTCTGACACATCATAGTCTTCTTTTACCTGTCGTTAACTGGAAAAGAATGTTTCGCGACATGAAAAAAGTTGTTTCCCGAAAATTTTCGAGTACCTTTCGTTATTTGGGTATCTTATATATCCGGTACATATCTGGTTCATATCGTGATCAATGGCGTGCAATGTTCATATATATGTACAAATTCTGAACCCATACATATGTCATAAAACGAACAAAGTTGTTGCAATGAAACCATCTAGCACAGTAACAAATTCAGCTCTCTTATATGTCCGATATGTATATAGTGATATGCCATTTGAAAGATACAGGTAGGTTTTGAATTATATGTCAGAAATGTACCAAACGGAGATCATTGAAATGTTTCAAATTTGTTTCGGTGAACTCCAAATGGTATATGGCAGACATATGTGTGTTCATTGGGTTATTATAATTAGTGGCACTGTATGATTTAACCCTGCACAAATCGGTTGTTTTCAAATTTTCATCAAGTTTTACTGATAACAGTAACATGTAGTGATCAGTTATATCACATTTAAATATATAAGAATTAATTTGAATGTTTTAATTTTTTGAAATTTTCACATAAGCGTGATCAATTAAGCTTGTAGAGTTAGTCGATTCTCTGGTAGGTTTATTAATGCCGATGATACCACAATTGTGAATGTCAGCCATGATATAAGTGAGCTACATCATACGAATGATGAAACGACAGCAAAAGCTTGGGACTGGTGCTCGGCGAACAATCTTAAACTCAACACCGAAAAAACCAACGAAGTATTTTTCATGGATCTAGATTCACAAAAAAGCGTTATATTATTAGGTATTCATATTGACCCAAGATTAAACTGGGGGAACCATATTGACCACACAGCAAAAAAACTGAATAAAGTAGTATACCAAATCAGAAAACTTACACATATAACCACCCTAGACACTGCATTAACAT
Organism: Zygogramma bicolorata; assembly: GCA_032362365.1. Taxonomy (NCBI): domain Eukaryota; kingdom Metazoa; phylum Arthropoda; class Insecta; order Coleoptera; family Chrysomelidae; genus Zygogramma; species Zygogramma bicolorata. Next base: position 401,007 of record JAVJAQ010000110.1, read on the forward strand.
ACTATTACAGTAATTTCTATACTATTTTTGCTTATGGGCTTTTGCTGTGGGGTAACTCCTCAGCAAGCGAAAGGATCTTCAAAATTCAGAAGAAACTTGTACGCATAATAGGACAAGCAGGTCTCAGAGATCATTGCAAGCCGCTGTTCAAAAAACTGAACATCTCAACTCTACCATCGGTATTTATTTTGCAATGCATTATGTTTGTGAAGGAAAATGAAACTTCATTTTGTGCTAATTCATTTCACCATTGTTACGACACCAGAAACAAAAATGATCTGATCATTCCGTATCACCGGTTAAAATTGACGCAGCAACCGATTAATTATACATCCATCAAGATCTTCAACAAATTACCAACTGAATTGAAAAAAGTCTCGGCTGAGCAACTTCAAGCGGCCATTACAGGAATTTTATTGAATGAAGGGTTCTATTCAATCGACGAATTTTTTGCATTCTCGTTCAATGGGACTCCACCATGCAGCAGGTTATGAATATCTCAACTTGAATTGTATTTTACCTCAACGAGCAATATATATAAATATTTTTTTTATTTCTCTGTTAATTCATAGTCGTTTGTATATACATGTAGCTGTATATGTGTTTGTATGTGTGCATTTTTGATTCATAATTTTATTTTTACCATGGCTTGTCAAAGTGATCTTGCCAATTCCTACACACTGCTATTAGGACAACCTTAAATGTATTCATACATAGCTTGGGCTAATAAATTATTATTATTTCGTCAAAACAAACCTAGTCGGGTCCGTACTTCCCACTGCTCCGACCCAGTGGGCGGACGCGCTAGTATAATTAACCAATGACCACTCCCCACACCGCGGGGTAAGTGGTCACTGGCTCCGAGAATCATGAGTCCTGAGCAGACGCAACGAACCGAGAATAACGGCCTTTTGCATGCGGCCGGCCAAGATCTCTGCCGCATTACGGCATGCCGGTATGATCTTGAGCTCCGAGAGTAGCGTTGGTCTGGAACCACCGAGAACACCTATGATCAGAACCACTAACTTGACAGAATAGTCCGGGTGGAGCCTGCGGAGTTCGTAAAGTAAATCCTGGTACTTTGTCCGTTTTTCCTCCTCTTTTCGGACGATATTCGTTTCGGCAGGGGCCGAAAACTCAATAACGAATATCGTCTTACTTCGGTGGTCGAAGAGAACTATATCAGGCTTATTGGCTTGTATTTGCCTGAGGGTGGGGAATGAAAAGTTCCAAAAAATTCGACACCTTTCATTCTCCACAACGGACTCAATATCTCCTGGAGCATGAGGCAGTACCGGTGTCCTGTCTATTTCATACGAGTGCCGAAGAAAATAGTATTATTACTATTATTATTTATCTGTCGTCTAAACAAGCCTAGTCGGGTCCGTACTTCCCACTGCTCCGACCCAGTGGGCGGACGCGCTAGTATAATTAACCAATGACCACTCTCCGCACCGCGGGGTAAGTGGTCACTGGCTCCTAGAATCGTGAGTCCTGAGCAGACGCAACGAACCGAGAATAACGGCCTTCTGCATGCGACCGGCCAAGATCTCTGCCGCATTACGGCATGCCGGTATGATCTTGAGCTCCGAGAGTAGCGTTGGTCTGGAACCACCGAGAACACCTATAATCAGAACCACTAACTTGACAGAATAGTCTGGATGGAGGCTGCGGAGTTCGTAAAGTAAGTCCTGGTACTTTGTCCGTTTTTCCTCCTCTTTTCGGACGATATTCGTTTCGGCAGGGGCCGAAAACTCAATAACGAATATCGTCTTACTTCGGTGGTCGAAGAGGACTATATCAGGTTTATTGGCCTGTATTTGCCTGAGGGTGGGAAATGAAAAGTTCCAAAAAGTTCGACACCTTTCATTCTCCACAACGGACTCAATATCCCCTGGAGCGTAAGGCAGTACCGGTGTCCTATCTATTTCATACGAGTGCCGAAGAAAATAGTACAGCACTCGTAAGGCCGCGTTATGGCGATGGATATAGGCCGAGACCGCATAAACTGCACAAGATGACAGCAAATGCATCAATGTCTCGGGCGCCTGTCGGCAAGCCCTGCATCTAGTATCAGGGACCTCTATATCCATCACGCGGCTCCGATAGACAAGGGTATTGAAGATATTATTATAAATTATTATTATTATTATTATTATTAATGAATGAGAAGAATCTCATTTCAGCCATCATGCATATGTAATTGATAACTTGTGTATCTGACGTATTTAATATATTTGTATTCATGTCTCCAATGAATATTTTTATATCTACCTCCGGTTGATTCAAAAAGTAGAACTCAATATCTGTTAAACACGTCAATATCTGTGGAAAGTAAGTAATAATAAATAGGCAAGTAATAATGAATCTGATTATATTGCTGGAGAAGATATTTTGTGAATGTTTGAACTATTACAGATAATTTATTTTTTGATATATGTAGGATTTTTATCATAATTCAACAGTCTGTTATGGAATAACGAATTCGTTGCTAGTTCTTGTAAGATAATGCTTTAAATAATTGAGACTAAAAAGTACTTCAAAATATGATGATATTCTTCCAGAATTTCAAAAATGAGGATCATTTGAAAACAGAATCATCTGTTTAAGATATTAAACCAATTGGGGTATACTTGTTTCACTTAAGAAGTATTCGCATATTTCTGTTTCGAAATTTTCGTAGCACTACACAGTTACCTACAGTGTGTCCGTAAAGTATGGAACAAATTCATTTTTAGCTAAACAGGTCATTTTAAGAAATAATCGTGAAACACGTCGATTTTTGATTTCAATTTACCGTATTTCAAAATAATAATTTAATATACAGGGTGAATTACGTTCGAGTAATGACGTCACCGTCATTTTTTTTATGGAACATCCCCATTTCGTCTCAATTTTCGGATTACTCTAGCTGAGCTGATTCCAAAAATGTCTAGCATGTTGATTCCAATTGGTACTGGGTGGACAACAATACAATAGTTTTGGGTGTGCTCATTTAGTAACGCCTAACATTCCTTATTAGGTAAAGTAACAATATTATCAAAAATACTTATTGTCTAGCGGCAATTGGTTTACATGTAACACCACGTAGTTGGCTACATGTTCAGAGTAATAAAAATGAGCTGTTTCCAAACATGTTTGGTACTTGTGGTCTAGCAAACAGAATGTGAAAGAAATTATTTCTTATTTATTGATAAAAAACATAGTCGTCTAGTTTTTTGTGGAATGTCATTATTCATTTGTTTAGTAATTTATTGATGTTCAGTGACAGTTTAGTACTACAATATTTTTGGTATTCGTGAATATTCGAATGATTGCTCAGATTTAATTGGAAGTAGAAATGGAGTTGAGTGTAAAGCAACGAATTGAAATAATTATGATGATTGGGTATGGAGACAGATCGCGAACTCTGATGGAAGTGTGCAATTTGTTTAATGATGAATATCCAGAAAGACCTATAACGCGTTCAACAGTCAGTAAGATTGAAACGAAATTTCGAGAAACTGGTACGGTTGAAAATGTACGCAAATCAGGTCGTCCCCCTGCAAATGCTGATAGGGCATTAGAGTTTTGAAGAAGATGCGCACACTTCTGTTCGTAAAGTTAGTCGCGATATCGGTGTTAGCAAAACAACGGTACACAAACTATTGAAGCTTGAAAAATGGCATCCTTATAAAATCAAACTCGTGCACAAAATAAACGAAGATGATCCCGATAGAAGACTCCAATTTTGCGAAGAAATGATGGATAAATGTCACAGAGACCCTCTCTCGATACAAAACATTATTTTTTTTGATGAGTCCACTTTCACGTCAAATGGTGAGGTTAACCGTCAGAATTGTAGATACTGGGCAAAAAAGAATCCCCACAATACCCTCAATAGGTTAATGTATGGGCTGGAATTGTACGCAATCGAATCATCGGACCCTACTTTATCGAAGGTAATTTAAACGGGGCAAAGTACCTTGAGATTCTAAGGGGCTATCTCGTACCTATGTACCTCGGCTCGCTCAGGAAATTCGATCATCGAAATTTAACTGGAAGATTCCCCATAGGCGTAAGAAAGTATATATACGGTAGTGATTCATCGCTACGGCAGATAGTTTTTCAGAGTTCCTAGTAGAGAGAACTTTAGTATTGCTTAGTGCCAGAAGTGGAAGTGGAGAGAGTTTATTAGAGTTTTTCAGTAGGGCGAGTTTTAGAACAGAGCGTTGGATAGTTTAGCTGAGCAATTCAAGTGATTATATTGTAGTGTGTTGTGATAAAGAGTTGTCATTGTGTTGTTTGGAGTTTTAATCAACGAACCCAAGGAAATATCGTAAAAATATTTTGTTCAATCGATCCATATAAAAAAAAACCTCAACATGACTATAACGACATTTTTTATTATCCGGTTTATCATAATCATTTTTTTTTTCGGAAAATAATTTCTCATACCTTTGCTTTACACTGTGGGAAATTATTCATAGTTCAATGGAGAGTATGTACATGTCTTTTTTTCTTCCCTTCACCATGGTGAATAACTGAGATATCTTGAATAGGAAGCTCACAGAAGAGCAAACTCTTTTTTGTTTTCTTTCGTCAACAATATGACAAATGAGGTGAATTTTTTGTTGCTCATGGCATTCTGCTATCTTATTACAATTCAAAATATCGAATTCCTTTCAGAAAGCACAGGAAGTGAAACGACAAGAAATCAACACAAATTTCAAATTCAGAGCGGCAAAATACACTCGGATTGTTGGATATTGTTTCAACAAATTTCGAAATAATTTTCTTTCTCGAGTTATAGGAATTTCATTCCGGGAATGATTGCCAGTTCTGTTTGAATACATCCTACTAGTTCTTTTTTTCTTATGGTTGACCACATCATTGAAAAGTTTGTTTGAGTTTTCCTATTGAATTCATTCATGAACGACATACTTTCATTATCTCCACAATTATTTCTTCAGTTTTTGAAAATTGTCCAACGGTAGGGTTAGCTGACCCTATGTAACCTATATGGTCAAATCATTAAGAAATCTCCATTTTGTAGTATTTCGTAATACTCCAATGAATTGAGGATGGAAAATAGTCACGAAAAATCAAATCGAACGGTACCGAATTGAAAAAAAGTGTAATCTGAAACGAAAGCTTAGTGAAATTTCTCGTTACTCATAAAAAAATTGAAGTAGCAACAAAAAATGAAATTCTGCTTTCTTTCTCAATATCTCTCTATTTGTTTTCACCAATAGCGAATCTTCACTGCATTTGACTAATTTTGTAACTAATGTAGCTCAGAAGATACCAATATAATCCCATCAGAAAAGTGGCTACCCTGTTTATATTGTATTTAGAAAGCATGAGCTTAAAGTTTCTCAATATCTACTCTATCAGGTTGGGTTGAGTGATTTTCCTTCGTTCAACATGTCCTAGTAATGGAGCTCCTTGTTTTCAATGGATTATTCATTGGAAAGTAAATCATTTCTACCTGAAAATGTTATATAGCAAATCAAAGCCCTTATGCTAACTTTTTTCGAGTGGAAATTTTATAGGAAGCTGTTTCAGTTCAACCTTGGGTAGTATTTCAGAGATAAGAAAAATTCAGTGGATAATAGTGCTTCTTTCATGGACCAAACTTTCACTCTCATTTCAAGGAAGTTCTCACATTGCTTATCAATGGAAGCGTTCATAATGAAAATCTTTACTGATATAATTGGACGTTAATTGATCAATATCTATGATAACGTAATAAAAAAAAAAATTAATTTGTGATTTGCACTGGACGGTTCACAAAATAGGTGTAGCAGTTTTGAAAAGGGTTTTTCAGTCAGATGATGTAAAACAATCACATAGTCCCTTTCACAAAAAGGAACACTCATTTCCTTAAGACAAAGGGGTCTCTTAGTGGTTCAACAGTCTACAGCGCTGTCGTATATTCGATGTGGCTTTTCGACCGTTGCCGCGTTGGTTCACTCCGCGGTTGGGGCCGAATTTGACTGGATACCAATACTGGTAGGTGGGATATTTCGTTCAAATACACCAAACAACTCTGTTGCACTGTGTTATATTTTTTTCGGGTTTTCCTAAAACAAATGCGCCACCGTGGAAATCAGTAAGACACCCCAGAGCGCTTCGACACCCAAGATAATTATGCGACCCTTGCCCGCACGAGGCTCTCCTTCCTGGGCGCACTCTCAAGAGTTCCCAACAAAGAAAATATATTTAAAAAAACGCGTATTACAAATTTCCTAATGATAAAAATAACATAGTTGATGAGTTTTCCATACTATTGTATATCCATACACACATGGCAATCGCTCTTCATAGAATATAAAAGAGTGCTTCATTTGGGATTGAAATAAAATCGACGATCGAGAAAATGATTTTCGAACACAATTCGAATATTTCTGCCCCCACAGATTTCTTTGAACATAACACTTTCCCCAAAACGCGTTATCAGAAATCATTCATTTTCCAGACAAACGAAAAAACAAATAATTATTTTATCTTACGGTAATTAGCTTGGTGAAAGATTGCTACTTCCATTTCGCCTGAAAGCAAAAATAAAAGAGAGTACCTCTTTCGAAGATTAAAGTGAAAATAGAGAGCCGAGAAACTTGATGTGTATGAAACAAATGGGTAACGAACTACAAGTGATATTTCTTTGACAATTTCTAGACTTGCACTGGATGGAAGTATTCGAAATTGTTTCAGCAATCTAGTAATCCCTCGAGTAATCCAGATTTCGAAGAGATTCTGGAATTGTTTCAATGCGGATTTAATTGATTATAATGGTAATGGTTAGGTATATATTCCATAACCACTGAAAATTTCTGATTCCCTTAGTAAGTAAAAAGAAGACTGGGCAAATAACACGGGGGAAACATCAGTACCATGTAACAAAGTTTCGGTTCCTCCATAAAGCTAGTTTCAGAGTTGGCTCAACTAATGCATCTCAGTTAGCTCAAAAAGAAGAAAAATGAAAGCACTGGCGAAAAATTTGGAGTCAGAACGACAATTTATTTTCTTTTCCCCCAGCTGACTCAACTTCAGGACTTGATGCTACTTTATTGATTTTTGAAACGAACTGACTGGATTTTTTTCTCCGTTGAAACAATTGAATTAATAATAGAATAAAAAAGAGGATTTTTTGGTGCTTTTAGAAAGGATGCATATTTGAAAAATATATGATATGAAATAGATCAGGTAGCGTCCATCTAATTGTATGATATTTATTGCAAAATTTCATAAACGTCAGTACTCTGAATGAGTTTTTCATCTATAGCTGTCAACTCTGTATGTGAAACCAAAATTTAGAAAAGGTGCATGGACATGGAAAAATTTTCGCTATACGGTTCCAATAACTTGGAACTCAATGTTTGCAGAACTCAAGCATGTATTTGGGATGATAGTATATTTCGAGAGAAAGCAATAGGGGCTAGGGAGAGAGTGATATATTTAAATGACAAGGGCAAGAAGAGGGGAGAGGAATCTCTGATACAATAATGAAAAACAAAACGCTGTTCGATTCCTTGAAAGAGTAACAAACATATGAATTTCTATGCAAATGGAATCAACTCCAAGATTTTGTGTGAAATGATAAATTAGTTGTTTCGTGTATGTTGGAATCAGTGTATTTCTTTTAAATTGAATCATATTCGAATCGAGATATTCAATTTCATTCAATGTGTTGTAGAATTCTCCAACAGACAGTTTTCGTTACCTACATCTGAACTGGATAATAAGCACTGCCAAATGATGTGATACGTGTAAACTTTGTTTCATTGCGAAAATAATCTTATTATGATACCCTCTCATCAAAGAATCCCCAACAATACTACCTAGGCCGTATTAATGCAAGCTAACAATACTACGAATACCATTATGTTCAAGATCATATAGTACAGCTATTTTGGAAGAACACATCTATCCGGCTACTTTTTGCGGGTAGTAATCCTCACCAATATCTTTATGAATTCTGAATTCAGGCTGCATTTATGTGACTCATATCATCCATTAGCCAAATACTAAGGCCGTAAAATGCTTTTTCCCACGACCCCCTATGAAAGTGACATATATCGCACTTTCATGCATGGAAAGTGCCCTTCATTCTTTCCCGGAAAGTACTTTCCGCACGGCTGTCAATAAGCCGTCAAACACGTGAATCCTGTAAGATTCACAGATGTAATTATTAATTGCTCCCCCTTATTGTTATAAATTTTTATATAAAAACTGGACTGAAATTATTTATAAAAAATAAAGAAAAGAAAAAAAATCGTTATTTCTTGATTTCACTCTAAGAGTTATTGCAAATTCATGTGCAATTTTCATAAAAACAATATTCAAACATAGAATGACACAAAAAAAATGAGATTAGTCAGGCTATTCAACATATTGATTGTGTATCCACAGTTCACTCAACAAAAATGCCCATTCAACAGTTATATTATAAATTATTAGTATTTATCACAAAAATAATTACATTGAAGCAACGATTCTTGCTGATGCCATTAAATCTATATTCATCAATAGGAAGTACCCCTCTAGGGATTGTTATGATGCTGTTGAGGTCAATTCAAATTGTAGCGTATATTACATATGCCTGATCTGATATTTACGTATTGTTTAAAATAATAGGTGATCGTAGGAAAAATAGTGTACATTACTTATGCAAAAGTCATTTTTCACACTAGTCATGTAATATACCATTTCGTGTTCCGAGAGAGAGATTATCGCTGAGGCCGCTCTGGCCAAGGCAAGATATAATCTCGAGGTCGCGAAAACATTTTGCGGCCATAGTATACGATATTTTCCGTGCAAACATGAAAATTATGTAATTTCAATAAACACTATGTCTTTTCAAAAAGATAGCGTATCAACGCGAATATAGAAAAGTAAACTGATGGCGTCAATATCACAGTGATTCTATGGAAATGGAATATTTAGCACTGAAAAAGTTCAGTTTCCCGGTAGTTACTCTGGCCACGGCCGTAAATACTTTTACCGGCAGTCACCCTGGGTAAGGATCGCAAAATACCATTTTGCGGCTGCGAAATGTTTGTTTCGCGTCTGGTTGCACGAAAAACTATTTCTTGCCCGTTATTTGCTCGATATTGGGCTTCCATTATTACATCATGTGTATTATTCACATTTCCAGATGTTTTATGGTTAAATACGAAATTCTAGTATCTGCTATGTGTTTCCCTGTTCATCTCAGATGGCATGTACCTACATCAAATTTCTTTGATTGTCCATCATTTCGAAATGGAAAAGAAATGTTGAATCATGGTCCTAGTGGAAAACAAATCACAAACAACAATTTCCCTGCAATAGGTTATCACAATATTTCGATGAAATTTCTTTAAAATGATCGTTTTCAGAAGTATGTATCCTTTGCATATTATATAACTAAATCACCATTTATTTCAAAACTCTTTTTTACACTATGGGTATAATATCTTCCTGCGTATTTCATAATTATTTTTTCAACAGCGATTCCCGTCATTAGGTCTCCATCGGTACTCCTGTCCCGCAAGAAGCGAAGGTGGTTATAATTATGTTTCATGGACAGATGAACGAATAGACAAGGCTCTGTAGGATTAGGAAATATCCGATGTAGGATTAGGAAATATCCGATGTGTCATTGATACTGTCTCATGTGTGTCTGGCAACGAAACATCAAAATCCATTGTATTATGTTTATAACAATCATTTCGTCTCATGTGTGTCTGGCAACGAAACATCAAAATCCATTGTATTATGTTTATAACAATCATTTCGTCTCATGTGTGTCTGGCAACGAAACATCAAAATCCATTGTAAATTGTTTATAACAATCATTTCGTCTCGTAGGTGATACCTCAATTCGAAACAACAGACGATTCTTCGATTTATTCATCCTTTATAAATATCAAATGAGTACTGTTTGAAAGTCATATTGGGACAAATGTAGAAGTGCAGATTTTCAGTTGCTTACTAATAGAACGTGTTTCACTCAGAAGAAACTTTTTTTGAAAAACGCAGCAACTTTTCGGAGTAGACTGAAAAATCTGCCCTCCTACACTTGTGTAGATTCTAAAATCAATGTTTATCTTTTCAGATATTGTTAGTTTAAGAACCCAAAGAAACTAAGGAGAATTGAATTAATGATATGAATGTCTTGCAATATTTTTACAGAGATTCTAATCCCCATGAACATTTATTTCTAATGGGCCTCGATGTCAAAATTATGTAATTTGGTATTCGATGGTTAGTGGTTATAAATACGGGTAGTTGAATAGTTCGTTTATTTTCGATAGAAAAATATTTTCCAAATTGAGATTTGGGGCCCTAGATTCGTTTTCAACTGAGTGAATGAGCCGCAAGACATCTAGCTAATATCTTCCTATGATACAGGATCATCATTAATTTCAATATGTATCTTTCTCCTCCTTTTTTACGCCATGTTTTCTAAGTATTACTCAAGAAATTGTACTCCAGTGAAACTGAGGAAAAGAAAAAGACAAATGGTGGGTTTTATTTTTTGATGTTCGATAGTGGCTACCTTCTCAATGAGGACACGCTGTACAATACCGAATTGGAAATATTGAAATCCGAACAATAGAAACTAGACCGACAAAATTCAATTAATCTCATCGCGAAACGGATGAAAACGCTCTCGTCCCGGCATGGCAATGATAAAAAACAAAAAACAGGCATTCGTTAATAAACGCGAACACAAAAAAGTAACGAAACATTGTATTGCGTATCCCAATTAATTTCGAAACGTGGGTGAGTTATTACGGAACCTAATATAAAACAGACACACGAACATTTAATAAAACTCATCCCAATTTAATCTATTTTAATGGCAGTCATTGTCTGAGTAAGGAATTACAAGTTTAATTAACAACTGTGAAGAATTTCGCTCTCGCGCACACACACATTGTGCTATAATTCAATTAAAATTTCTAATTCGTTCGACGGTTAATATCTTTTATGTGAGTCCGTAATTACGACTAAATTCTGGCACTTCTGCCACTGGGATTATTCCGGTAATTCGTTTGGCGGGAGGGTGGGTGGAAAAGGGGAAGGGTTGGTTGTATGGTCTGTCGATACGGTCAATAGTGAAGCTATCCGGATAATCCCTTTGAAGAACTAAGCAATCTTTCGTGATTTTGGATATCAAAACTTCTTTCAAATTAACGAAGTGTCATTATTATTCTTAATATCTCACCAATCGATAATAAAACCACAATTAACTCCTTGGTACCGCGATCTCTGAAAATATTGATATTCTGGAATGAAAAAAAAATTCTTGATCTGAGTCAGATCCTTCTACTAATATACATATATTACAGCATGTGACATCATTTCATTTTGTGCTTTGAGCTTACAAAATGGCAGGTATTGTCTCCTAGTAATAATATAATTTTTGTTCTCTAAAGTGCACAGCTGTTTAAATGTACCGATCGGAGACTGGATACTCCCAGATTCTCTTCAATAAAAAGTTATGTTTCCATAGCGAGAGACTAGTGCTGAAATCCAGCCTGAACATATTGTTGAATATTCAATTCACGACATTGGCGACATATACACACATCCAGATATCCCGTGGTGAAGTAAAACTGAAACTCCTATGAGCCTCTGAAACGATATCCGAGCAACAAACAACCACTTCAAAGTCGTTACAAAATGCACACAAGATTCTCCTGAGGGATATATCTCTTTTTGGATAAAATAACCGTTTTCGTCTGAAATTTCTGAGTCGCGAGACTATTGCGCACCATTTGTGATATGTCCATGGATAGAGTTTGTTGGCAGATCGCAGGATGATAGTCTAGTTTTCTTCCTCACTTCACAATATGAGAATGTTCTGCCAAGGAAACATCGTACGAATTGAGGGAGGTATGTAGCAGGAATATCGATTTCTCGAGAAGCTCTCGAAGGAATATACTTCTGAAAAATGGACGGAGATCGTGTACGGAGTTTAATGGTTGATCGCACCGCCAGCAGTTACGTTGGTCTTGAGGAAAGGCGAGGCAACTTTACAACTATAGCACGCACGCAAACGTTGTAGCTGAAATTTTTGGCAGCCTGGAACGAAATGTTCCAGTTGAATAACATAGGAGGGTTACTCTTTTCACTCTGCACAGTGGGGAAGATCAACTCAAATTTTGCCAATGATTAAAAGAAGAACGAAAAATTGAAGGAATCGTTTACATCATTATACACCTGAATATGTTCTGTTGCAGCATCAGACTTTCTTGAGCCGCTGCTATCACTACACACATACCCTTAATTGAAAAAGTGGGAAAAAAAACTGTTGATTCGAAGTCTATCGGATTAGTACGATTAGTATGTACGTTATTTGGGGTCTTTCAATCATGGGATCACCAGTTTCAGCTTTGTGGAAAAAATCTCTATTCTTCAAGTGTTGAATAGATAAAATCATTTCCAAAATATCAATGATATCATATCTTCGATATCGATATTCTTATTCGGCTTCTTCCAGTAAAAAAACGTCGGTCCATGTATTTATTATTTTTAGGCTTTCCAACTTCATATTCTATTTCTGCTAAATGTTCAGAGAGAAGCAAATATTGATTAATTCACAAAAAAAAATCACAAACTCCTTCGCAACATTCATTCCCCGTTATTTTTCGTTTTGAACATGCACCAGAGAGAAGTAATTTATTATAGACTGGGCTAGTGGCAATGGGCCGACCGCTCGGTTGAGCCAAGACTTATTTTAGAATTACTTAACAACGACAGTGACATAAATAAAGGTTCTCGGCCAGACTTCGTGCCAGTGAAATGTGTAATATTTTGGGATGGAATCAACATGGACCATATTTCATGTGTCGGAGCCTGCCCATTCGGGTGATGTCATCGAATCCGACTGAAAATACTCGAAGTATTCATATCATGGTGATTGCATTCCTACCATGAAAGTTACAAAACATGAAAAATGGTGTTTCACAGAATTCAAAATATTTCTGGTCGAAATAATCTGGATCCCTCAATCAATATAAGATAGAGGAGAATTCAACAAATGATCAGTATTCGTTTTCAAAGGCAAGTGGTGTTGGTTCATTCTGCTTGTAATTCGAACTTAGGATTATGTCGTCGTCACTATGTTGATGAAACACCTCTTCCTATGATTAACCAGAGTTGAACACATTTACTTCTTTCGTGAGTTGATCAAACAATTATTGAGAAAAAAATTAAATGAATTCATGAATCGAAAATTCATCAGGAAAAATGATTTAAGGTCAGAAGACAGCTTGTGAATTGTCACTATAATCAATTCACAATACATTTTGCTCAATTTTTAAGGAACATGAATCAGTTTCTTTGCTAGAATGATATTTTTAGATTTAAAAGCTTTTCAACTCATGAAGAAGTGAAAAAAATTAGGTCTGTAGTAAATTTGCAGCCTTTTCTTTCGCCGATCAAAAATTTGTCAATGAATGAGGGATGGAAAATAAGTAAGTGATATTCTACTGGCATTTATTGAACAGATCGTCCACTTTCAGATGGAAAAAATTGAATTCACACTCCTTCCTCGACCAGCATCAAAATTATATAAATGCATGCGGTCTGGAGTTAGTAATTATGACGTCAAAAACGATTTCAGGGTGTAAACAAGAAGCACTTGTGCTTCGGGGATTGGCTAATGGATTGTACATCTGAATTGTGGCATCAATTCATTTTCAGGAATTGAGTTCACAAAAAACAAATCAGAAGTCGAGGGTAGCAACTCAAAATTCGTAATCCACGTTTTTTTTAATGAATTGAAATGAAGTATGTCCAAGTCTGTGACTTACCTGCAATTTTTTTCTACTCGTGGGTTCTATAGAACATTCTTTCTTGGGAGATCCCATGTAGTGAAATCAGGAATGAATGAGAGATTTGAACGATATGAATGCAAATTTGTCATGAATGACAAATGATTGGTATGATTGAAAATATTGGTGTCAAAGTGAAACCTCTCTCAACTGAGCTCAATTCTCCTAACCCAAAACTGAAAACCCTTTTGGTATTTCAAATGAAAGCTTGAAACTATAGAACAGAGAAATTAATTCAAAAATGTAACAGCCATCTTCCTGCATGAAATTCGGAAGTTTGGCGTAAAAAACCACTGCAGGAGCTGATGGCGGTGATTATATTCCAACTGAGAGTGGAGCTAATGAACGCAGAGTTCTATGATGGTATTAGTTGACATTGTAGTCATTCTGACATGCGAGGCGATTTTGAAATCTTGAATACTGTGAAGTTTTGAATGCATGTCGACGAAATAGTTTTCTGTGAGTTCTATTCGATTAACTGATCATTTAAGGCAGCGCAGAAGGGTCATACCTTCTTAAAATTTCATTTTTCTATAATTGCGACTTTTCATCTCATCTCGATAATTCTGAGATTGAAAGTCCAAATCGCCGAGAAAAGAAATGTAAAATGAATTCCGTACTTCTTATAACCTTACCAATCGATAACAAGGGCATAAGTCATCTGTCAACTCAAAACGGGACAGGTGGGTATTTGTGACTAGTCTCAGTGGAGACGGGGAGGGTTCTTCAAAAGTATTTCAAGATTTAGAATTGATGAAAAAAATAGAGGGGGGGGCGCCAGGTAAATTGTCTCACAAACACCCTAAATGTGTCAATACCACTAACTTACCAAATGATATGAAACAACAGGCATCGATTTAAAAATTTATTCAAAACGTTAAACCACTTGTATCTAGAGTATAAGTAGAAGCTATCAAGCGAACAGATTATAATTCAAGCCATGCAAAGCAAGGTATATATATATAGTTCCGTAGCGTTAATTAGTAACTATTTTCAGGGATTGTAATTCAGGAAAATATATTATGTTTCAAGCTATGCAAAGCGAACGGGCTATATACTAAGTTAATCAATAATTACTCTTTGTAGCACCAAAAGATGAATATGAACTTAAAAATGAAAGAAGGGTGTTTGGCGCAACCCAATCAAATAACACATCAACCCAAAGTCAATGCAGAAATTCAAATGCTACCAACCAGTTATAATGCGTCGCGAGAGCTCAAGCGCATGCGCAATTCATAAATCATCAATAAAAAAAACATTAAATTTCCGCCTTACAAAAAAAAACGAAAGCATCAAAATAATTCAACAGAAATTAGCAATAACTTGCGTGAATTCCCACGGTGGTTGTAATTCAGCAACTGGTTCTTAAATTGGAAGTGGACTGATGATAATGCCGAGGACTCCGAGTAGCTTTTCTCGTGCTGGTGACCATGAACCGTTCGGTATGGAGGTGAAACCAAACTTTTCGATCACCCCGTATAAGGATTGATCTTCGGTTTCCAGAGCGTCGGAAACACAGGATTGGAGTTCCGTACAAAAAAAAAAAAACCCTAGGAAAACGGAACTCCGATCATATTCCTTTTCTAACTCATGGTAAATTAGTTTTGAATCAGAGAACAAATATCGCCCACTCATCGACGAAACAAAAAATAAATAGTTCTCTAGAAAACATTTCGATTTTTATTTTCTATTCAGCATGTATAGGTAGCCCATAAATAAACTGATTTTCAACTATCATCAGATTATACAACAAAATCAACGTAGAGTCTAATTGAGATGGGACAACCCGTATGCACCATTCTATCATAAAAGAGCAGACTCTCACGTTTCTAGACACGTAGTGTGAATCTATATAATAGGATGAACATTTAATCAAATAATTTCTTATTGTGATCTCAAAAAAAAACTATGGGACAACCTGTAGTATACAGGTACAAAATAATTATTAAAAGTCAGATTTATGTCATCTCTCGACAAAACAGAAATTGCCAGGACCCTGACAGCAGTATATCGTATCCTGAAAATATATTTTGGAAATAGTACCAAATTAGCAACAAAAAATCAGAATAACATGAAATGTCTTTGTCTTGAAGACGATCAAATAAATAATTGTAAGTTACTGATTACGCAAAATAGCCCAATTAAGAACAAAAAGCAACGAAACAGTTTCTATCCTTCCGAACCAATTCTTGTATTTTCACGATTGTTTTAATTTTTTTTTTCCGAAGTTGGTTAGGGCACCTTGACAGGCAATTAAGAAAATATATTCTATATGATTTTCTTTGACTGTCACTATCAGACAATGATATGGAAATTATTGAAATTTCTCTCTTTCACAATAGTAAAATATAAATTGCCACCATTTCGTTCAGTTCTTCTCGCTTCCCAACTCGAGGAATCAACAAAAACTATCTACTATAACATTGGAAAAATTTATCGATAGGAACATTCCAGAAACCCGAAAAATTACAGTGCTGACTCGGTTGAAGAAGTCGAGAAGCAGTATTTCGGTTTGAAATAAAAAAGAACATAAAAAAACGCCACAAAAACATAACGTGCCATTTACTATATTTTTGGTATGAATAATCAAATCTCCGATGGACTTTTCTAGCTTCTCCGCACAGATATATAAAGTCATTTTAATTTCACGATAATGGCAAAAAGAAATTAACACATCAACGAAATCATTAATTTTTCATGATTCAACGTACCTTCTGAGTTGAAAGGGTTTTTTTTTCCTCTGCAACACGGTTGGCGACAGGAATCGTATGTTTAACGCAGATTTTCCTTATTTGCTTTCCTTCAATCTTCCAAATAACAACCTTCTAATGAACCACCTTTGGTATTATTCAGGCAAAATTTCGATGGACCCTCAAGAATGAATTCCGAACTCTACGAGAAAAGTTATCTATAACATCACTTTCTTGGAGAATGAGTGAAAATGATGAGATAATAAAAATGCCGACTTACATGAAAATTTCCTAATCCTCAATAAGAGAGTGGAATGCCACAAACAACAATATCATACGTTCAATATAGGGCATAATTTCCACTGATATCGAGCCCAGGAATCTAATCCTCCAACGGAGTTGTTATCACAAACTATTTATTCCATGAACCCGTTTTTGAAATTTTCTTCAATGGCTGCCGACTACGATCTCAAAGAATCAGGAATCTTGACCTCGACTAGGAGAAGGAATTGCATTCTAGCCTATTTTGAAAAAGTTGTGAAATATACGCGCATGTTCCTCCGACACACGAGTAGACCGTTGGCCAATCCGAGATCGAAAATTAGAAATTCATCATTTCAACTGGTAACCATAGTCCAGGTGAATTAGTCCAAAAAAAAAGGATTCGAAACCAGAAATGTGTTCAGTATAAATTAGAAGAAAATATTTGAACAAAGCAAAGATCTTACATACTCAAGCATGAGTTAGCTAGAAAATAAGATTAACTATATTTAGAATTGGTTACCTCGAATAAATACCGGGTAAAATGAAATGGTCGAATTGACAATAAAAAAGTGATAGTGAAATACGGTTTCAATTACCTCAGAGTTTTCAAGGAGGAAGTATTGGAAGCAAATTCAACCCGTTACAAACACCCCCCTAACTTGAAGAAAATTTTCCGGGAAAATTTTCTCCAGCGCTAGCTGACTTAAGGTCCTTAGCATTCCAGATTCCTTTGTAGTTGCCGCTCTCATCTCGGAGTTCGTATGTCCATGGAGACACCCTCTTCTTTATATAAAATGGCCCAACGAATTTCGGTGCCAACTTGGCACTATAATATTTTGCAGCATCTGAGAGAACAAAGTTTTTCCTCCACACTATCTGATTCGGTAAAAATTGCTCATTCCTCCTACGAAGATTATAAATTTTAGTATTTTTTTCCGCTGCCGACTGCAGTCTCTTCCGAACCTCTTCAAACAGTTTTTGAAATCCCTCATCTCTTGCTTTTGACGATATCTCGACATTGGTTACCAAGTCTTGTGGCTTCTCATGGTCCTCGCCGTTGAGAATCATTGTCCTTCCAAAATTCACGTAGTATGGAGAGTATTGGGTTGTTTCATGTCTTCCAGTCCTCAGTGCACAGGCCATCTTTGGTAGGTTCACATCCCAAGTACGATGATTGTCGGATACGTAAATGGACAACATCGTTTTCAGATTACGGTTTACCCTTTCTGTGGGATTTGCCTGGGGATGATAGTGGGCATTGAATCTGATCCTAACCTTGTAACCTTCAGCCAGTTTCCGAAATTGACTCGATTTGAATTGGGGACCGTTGTCACAAAGTACGATACGGGGTACTCCATATACTAAAAATATTTCTTCCTCCAACTTCCTAACCACGATTTCTGCCGATGAAGATCTCAATGCGAAAACAAGTGAATATTTGCTAAAGTAGTCGCTCACCACCAATATGAATTTATGCCCCTTATTTGATCGTGGAAAAGGGCCCATTATGTCGATGGATATCATTTCCCAGGGCTTGTTGACAACTGGCTGCGCCGTCATCAAGCCATTTGGACCTCGCAAATCAGGCTTATGCTCCAGACAAATCGTACAGCCCCTCACATACCTCGAAACATCAAACTTCATCTTAGGCCAGTAGTACTTATCGATAAGCCGGTTGTATGTTTTATAGGTACCCATATGTCCTGACGTGGGAGGGTCATGTGCTTCTCTTAGAACTCGGTTTCTACCTTCCTTGGGTACCACTAATTTCCAGTCATCCCCCACATCTCCTAAGCCGCTTATTGTTCTTCTCACGTTTTTATAGAGCCTTCCGTCAGCTATCCTCCAGTTTGGAAATTTTAAGGGTTGTTCTGCTACCTTCCGTACCATGTTCTGCCACCAAATGTCTTTCACATTATCAGCATTTACTTCTAAGGCATCTACGACCGGGACACTACGAGACAAAGCGTCCGGCACGACATGTTCCTTTCCTTTCCTGTGGATAATCTTAAAATCATATTGCTGCATCCTCACAGCCCAACGAGCTAATCTGCCGGAGGGATCTTTCAGATTCTGTAGCCAAACAAGTGAGTAGTGGTCAGTCACAACTGTAAATGTGACTCCTTCCAGGTACGGACGTAGTTTTTCCACTGCCCACAAAACTGCCAGACATTCTCTCTCAGTCGTAGAAAAGTTTCGTTCTTGTTTAGAGAGTGAGCGACTGAGGTAGCATATCACTCGCTCTTCGTCTCCTTGATTCTGCGTCAATACGGCGCCGATCCCGTATCCTGAGGCATCAGTCTGCAATGTAAAGGGGAGGGAGTAATCTGGACAAGTCAAGACAGGAGCTGAGATGAGACTCTCTTTGATTTTTCGGAAAGATTCCGCACATACCTCGGTCCACTCGAACTTTTTACCTTTCTTGAGAAGTGCAGTGATCGGGGATACGATAGAAGCAAAGTCATGAATGAACCTTCTGTACCAAGAGAACATGCCAACTAGACTCCTCACGTCTTTGACCGTCTGTGGAGCAGGTAACTGCAGCATTGCTGACACTTTGTCAGGGTCTACGTGTAACCCTCTCCTATCAACGACATATCCCAGATATTTCAGTTCGGGTCGACAGAACTGACACTTCTCTTTACTCACAGTGAGTTTTGCTTCCCGTAATCTCCTGAAAACTTCTTCTAAGACGAATATATGTTTCTCAAATGTTTGCGTGACGACTACCACATCGTCCAGATATACAAAAACGTGTGGTTCTAATTCAGGGCCAAGTACTCGGTCGATAAGCCTCTGCCAGGTAGCTGGGGAGTTATGGAGACCGAATGGCATCCTCTTGAACTGGAATAATCCGCGTCCAGGGACAGTAAAAGCGGTGTACGGTCTCGAACTCTCCGCTACCGGAACCTGCCAATAGGCAGACTTTATATCCAATGACGAGAGGTAGTGCGCATCGCGCAACTTGTCAAGAGTGCTCGATACATAGGGAAGAGGGTAGCCATCTCTTTCTGTTACGGCGTTAAGCTTCCGATAATCAACACAGAACCTGTACGAGTTATCTTTTTTCTTGACCAATAAAACTGGCGATGACCAACCACTTTTCGACGGCTCGATGATTCCATTCTTCAGCATTTCGTCCAGTTCCATATCAATGTGTTTCTGTATTATTGGGGACACTGGGTAATAGCGTTGTTTTATTGGTGGGGATTGAGTCACTATAACATGTTCAGCCATATCGGTGCAGCCTAATTGCTCTCCCATCAACGCGAAATTTCGATCAACCACATTCTTCAACCGGGCTTCCTCCATAGGTGACAAAATTGTTTGACTTCTGAGGTGATCTACTGCATCTATATGAAGCGTTTCGTTGGAGAAGAACCACTCATTATGACGCAAATCCGGTACGATCCCCATGGCCTTCCAAAAATCCGTGCCAAGAATCAGAGTATGCTGCAAGCTGGGTACCACTAACACTTTTACCAATTTGACTTTCCCTCTTAGACAGAACGGCACTTCGCATTCTCCAATACTCTGACACACATCCCCATTAGCAACCGTACACGAGACTTTCTTCGCAGAATTCAACTTCAATCCAAGATTCCCAATAGTATTCCAACCACTACTTCCCATGATCGTCGCTGAAGCACCCGAGTCCAAAAGACCTAACAACTCCGTTGAAAAAACCCTCACCTTCAAATAGGGGCGTTCGTCATTATCCGCATGATCAAGGATGTAATCTAACACTGGTTTTAAGGGTTTGGTCGAATGTTCGGAGCGGACGTTCTCTCTTCGACCTCCTAAGAACGTCCTTGCCCGTTTCCCTTCGAAGAACAGCTCGGACAATTCCTCTTCGTGTACCCCTCTCGATCGCAGCCAAAACACTTCAATGCTTTCGGGATGGCACAGCCAATAGCGCGATGTCCTGGAGCCTTGCAGCGGTAGCAAATCACTTGTCGGGCTTGTTGTCCACTGCCGGATGGTCCCGAACCAGCCACATTTAATGCACTCAAGTCTTCGGTTACCTCCACGTACGCCAGATCTTTCTCGATAATGTTAGCTCTGCGAGATGAAGGTTCAACGTAACTATTGATGATGTCCCTCCTATTCTCAATTCGTCGACATACGTTGCGTAGTTCATCAATAGTGCTCGGTGATGGGTCTCCCAGACGTTCCTGATAAAAAGGATGGAGGTTCTTCAATAGAATGGCAAGTTTGGCGTCTTCAGTCATCGGACACTTGAGCCGTTTGAAGTAGCTGGACATAACAGCCAAATAAACTCCTATGCTCTCCGTAGAATGTTGTGTTCTTCGCTGAAGTTCCTCAAATAAAGCATCCATGTGATATGCTGAAAGATACTCCTCTCGAAACTCCTCAACAAGCTCTTCCCAGCTATTCACCCGATTACGGCAATCTTTGTAAAATTGATACGCCTTATCCGCGAACAAATCCATCCCTGAGTCAAGAAGTATAGTTTCTGGAACATTTCTTGCCTGGCGGTGTTCCTCAATGATTTCGAAAAAAGCAGTTATGGACATTCCTTTCGAGTCGCCGGTGAATTTTTTAATGTTCCATTTATGCGGAGGCACCATTTTATTCTGGACATTAGCTGAATTACCCGCTGATGTCGGATCTGGTGGAGGCACTCCAGATATTGAAGAATGAGCTACTCCATGTAAGTTTGCGTTGAAAGACTGTATCGCTAGACGAGCCTCGAGTTGAGTTAAAGCTGGTGGAGGGTGTGGAGAGTTTCCTATACTTTTCACGGCACCATCAGTTTTCACAATGAAATCATTTATGAGCGTTAGTGCCTGAGCATATAAATCAGACTTAGTGGCTTTTTGAGGATCATCTTTCGGTTCCATCCTCTCCAATCTTCCTAATAAATGGGAAATCTTCGTTTGGATCTTCACTCCGTCATTACTATCCTTGGTACCCTGGAAGTCCGTCAGGAGATTTCTCAGGGAATCCAATGTTTTTCCCACAGCTGTCTCATCCTCAGCGAAATCAAATGGATAATCCGGGTAACGTAGACTGTCGCCACTTTTTTCCATATGTAAAGCTGTCGCGAGCCTATGGCGCATTTCTTCTACAGTACCAGCTGCCACCCCACGGACAGCCAGCTCATATATGAGTTCATCTTTTTCTAAACGATTGATGGCCATTTTCCGCGACATCTTGATCACAGTATGTTAAAACACAATTCGAGAAACTATATGGCGGCAAGTATGTTGAACACTCGAATACAAGAGAAAAGGAAAACTGAATATAGGCGGTATCAAATTATGCAGTTCGCAAATATTCTGAAATATTCTATCAAATAATAGTTTAACAATCTAACAAAAAAAAAATGCAAAAAAAAGAATAATTAGAGTGAGAACGTGAAAAAGTATATAATTCTATCAAGCCGTTAAACTTGGGCCAGCACGTTGAGCGCCAAAATATAACCTTACCAATCGATAACAAGGGCATAAGTCATCTGTCAACTCAAAACGGGACAGGTGGGTATTTGTGACTAGTCTCAGTGGAGACGGGGAGGGTTCTTCAAAAGTATTTCAAGATTTAGAATTGATGAAAAAAATAGAGGGGGGGGCGCCAGGTAAATTGTCTCACAAACACCCTAAATGTGTCAATACCACTAACTTACCAAATGATATGAAACAACAGGCATCGATTTAAAAATTTATTCAAAACGTTAAACCACTTGTATCTAGAGTATAAGTAGAAGCTATCAAGCGAACAGATTATAATTCAAGCCATGCAAAGCAAGGTATATATATATAGTTCCGTAGCGTTAATTAGTAACTATTTTCAGGGATTGTAATTCAGGAAAATATATTATGTTTCAAGCTATGCAAAGCGAACGGGCTATATACTAAGTTAATCAATAATTACTCTTTGTAGCACCAAAAGATGAATATGAACTTAAAAATGAAAGAAGGGTGTTTGGCGCAACCCAATCAAATAACACATCAACCCAAAGTCAATGCAGAAATTCAAATGCTACCAACCAGTTATAATGCGTCGCGAGAGCTCAAGCGCATGCGCAATTCATAAATCATCAATAAAAAAAAACATTAAATTTCCGCCTTACAAAAAAAAAAACGAAAGCATCAAAATAATTCAACAGAAATTAGCAATAACTTGCGTGAATTCCCACGGTGGTTGTAATTCAGCAACTGGTTCTTAAATTGGAAGTGGACTGATGATAATGCCGAGGACTCCGAGTAGCTTTTCTCGTGCTGGTGACCATGAACCGTTCGGTATGGAGGTGAAACCAAACTTTTCGATCACCCCGTATAAGGATTGATCTTCGGTTTCCAGAGCGTCGGAAACACTGGATTGGAGTTCCGTACAAAAAAAAACCCTAGGAAAACGGAACTCGGATCATATTCCTTTTCTAACTCATGGTAAATTAGTTTTGATTCAGAGAACAAATATCGCCCACTCATCGACGAAACGAATAATAAATAAATCTCTAGAAAACATTTCGATTTTTATTTTCTATTCAGCCCCCTTTCAAACATGTATAGGTAGCCCATAAATAAACTGATTTTCAACTATCATCAGATTATACAACAAAATCAACGTAGAGTCTAATTGAGATGGGACAACCCGTATGCACCATCCTATCATAAAAGAGCAGACTCTCACGTTTCTAGACACGTAGTGTGAATATATATAATAGGATGAACATTTAATCAAATAATTACTTATTGTGATCTCAAAAAAAAACTATGGGACAACCTGTAGTATACAGGTACAAAATAATTATTAAAAGTCAGATTTATGTCATCTCTCGACAAAACAGAATTGCCAGGACCCTGACAGCAGTATATCGTATCCTGAAAATATATTTTGGAAATAGTACCAAATTAGCAAAAAAAAAAAAATCAGAATAACATGAAATGTCTTTGTCTTAAAGACGATCAAATAAATAATTGTAAGTTACTGATCACGCAAAATAGTCCAATTAAGAACAAAAAGCAACGAAACAGTTTCTATCCTTCCGAACCAATTCTTGTATTTTCACGATTGTTTTAATTTTTTTTTTCCGAAGTTGGTTAGGGCACCTTGACAGGCAATTAAGAAAATATATTCTATATCATTTTCTTTGATTGTCACTATCAGAAAATGATATGGAAATTATTGAGATTTCTCTCTTTCACAATAGGAAAATATAAATTGCCACCATTTCGTTCAGTTCTTCTCGCTTCGCAACTCAAGGAATCAACAAAAACTATCTACATTGGAAAAATTTATCGATAGGAACATTCCAGAAACCCGAAAAATTACAGTGCTGACTCGGTTGAAGAAGTCGAGAAGCAGTATTTCGGTTTGAAATAAAAAGGAACATAAAAAAACGCCACAAAAACATAACGTGCCATTTACTATATTTTTGGTATGAATAATCAAATCTCCGATGGACTTTTCTAGCTTCTCCGCACAGATATATAAAGTCATTTTAATTTCACGATAATGGCAAAAAGAAATTAACACATCAACGAAATCATTAATTTTTCATGATTCAACGTACCTTCTGAGTTGAAAGGGTTTTTTTTTTCCTCTGCAACACGGTTGGCGACAGGAATCGTATGTTTAACGCAGATTTTCCTTATTTGCTTTCCTTCAATCTTCCAAATAACAACCTTCTAATGAACCACCTTTGGTATTATTCAGGCAAAATTTCGATGGACCCTCAAGAATGAATTCCGAACTCTACGAGAAAAGTTATCTATAAAATCACTTTCTTGGAGAATTAGTGAAAATGATGAGATAATAAAAATGCCGACTTACATAAAAATTTCCTAATCCTCAATAAGAGAGTGGAATGCCACAACCAACAATATCATACGTTCAATATAGGGTATAATTTCCACTGATATCGAGCCCAGGAATCTAATTCTCCAACGGAGTTGTTATCACAAACTATTTATTCCATGAACCCGTTTTTGAAATTTTCTTCAATGGCTGCCGACTACGATCTCAAAGAATCAGGAATCTTGACCTCGACTAGGAGAAGGAATTGCATTCTAGCCTATTTTGAAAAAGTTGTGAAATATACGCGCATGTTCCTCCGACACACGAGTAGACCGTTGGCCAATCCGAGATCGAAAATTAGAAATTCATCATTTCAACTGGTAACCATAGTCCAGGTGAATTAGTCCAAAAAAAGGATTCGAAACCAGAAATGTGTTCAGTATAAATTAGAAGAAAATATTCGAACAAAGCAAAGATCTTACATACTCAAGCATGAGTTAGCTAGAAAATAAGATTAACTATATTTAGAATTGGTTACCTCGAATAAATACCGGGTAAAATGAAATGGTCGAATTGACAATAAAAAAGTGATAGTGGAATACGGTTTCAATTACCTCAGAGTTTTCAAGGAGGAAGTATTGGAAGCAAATTCAACCCGTTACATTCTGCGCTTACGTAATGATGAAAATATGTGTTTCCAAAAAATCATCGAAAAAGTAATCGTTATTTCCAAGACTAACCCAGATAATTTCCATACCTAAATCGAGTGAATCAAAAACCAAATTTAAAACCCATATTCTGTGTTCAAAGTAATTTTTTTTTCGGAACTGACGGTGCCACGTACTGAAGGGGGACTTATATAACGCGCCCTTCTCGCTTGAAACTCCTAGTAAGTTATGAAAAATGATGAGATTTTCTGAACTGCGTCATATAATGTAACTCGTCTTAGGTTACGTGATGCCACATATTCCGAAAAAAAATTCTTTGAAGTTTTCAATTTTACCATTTTTTCATTATATGGGTAAGGCAATGTGAAGATGAAGTTTATATTCATGTGGATAGTATCATACCATTCATTAATATCTGCCAATATCATGACAATCTTTGATATGAAGATGCAGTCAATTGAATTTGTATTCAGTGTTTGTTCATTTTTTTGTTTGTGGTTGTGAAATCATAAATTTCAATGGTCAGAGTTCAGAGTTAAAAGTGTAAAAATATTTTTTCTCATATTTGAGAGTGGCAGTTGCCAGGAGAGACATCAAGGGTTCGTTTGATGCAAGGAGTGTTAAATGGTGATCGCCAAGGCGTTCAATGGTCCTGATTGAAGGAATCTATAATCTATGTGTGACGGGTGGAAACACTGATTATTTTGATCAACACTAAAAGGGGTATCATAGATATTACAACTAATGGACTGGCCATTGACAGTTCATCACCTAGCACGATGCGGAATATATTAGAGAAAGAAAGGATATGCATACTGACGAGATAGTGTGGAGGAGAACAGAATGATAATTTTCTGCGTAAATTACTCTATACTTCACAATTTTTTTTTTCTGCTGCATTGAGGAAAGAATGAATTTGATTTACACTTGAAGTACTCTATCTTGCTCATTCAGTCTTCTCCCTCTTAGGTCCAGTCCATTAGCTGTAATATCTATGATATTCATACTCATATAACTTTGAATTCAGAATACTACTAATTCACTACTTGAATTTGGTTTGGCATATATTCAGTCGTACATTTTTGAACAACAATTTCTCCTCTTTTCTGTGCTTCAGTTCTGCCAGGTTGAAACTTGAATAAATAAATCATTTGTTAAAAAATTTTTTTTTTCTACTCCAACCAGTTCAAACCGTCCATAACGTGTTTGACAGCTGGTAGGTGATAGCTCATTTCTAGAAACGTTTTTAGAAAACACGTTTATTATAAATTGATGGCTGTCGCTCACGGAAGTTTTTTTCAATGATAGGATATGTAACATTCAACCTGATAAATTTGATCTCAGGACTACTTTCAATTATCCAATAGCAATATTTGGCGAGTTTTTGCTTGAAACTAATATTTTCAGGAAATTCAACAGTTCAACAGTGTCTGGATTGTTACTCAATCTAATTATATCAATGAATCGACAAGCGATTGTTTTGGATACTCGCTGTCATTATTTACTGTCTGGTAACTAAGAAATTGGTGCTACACCACCAGAAACTACTGCCCAAGCATAGTGGGAGTAGAAAAAGTACAGTGCGCAACTCGGCTAACGCCCCGTTCCTCACAATTTTTCATGCAGAGTACTGTTTGAAAGTCATTATTTTGTGGTGGTTGAATTTTTTCTTTGCGTTTTTTTCGGGTTCTGAACCTTTCACAATCTGAAAAAATGAAAATCAATGTTTAAATCTATACAAGTGAAGCAGGTTTTCCAAGAGATCAAACACCTCAACACCAAACTCATACTTTTTCAGTGCAAAAATTCTAATCCACCCCATTCAAGAAAAAATGTGTGGTTCATTGTTGAAGTACCCATTTTTATACTTCGTTGACTGGAAAAATAGCTTAGCTGAACTTAGCCAAGTAAAATAAGGGCTAATTATTATTGTAATATTCTGTATGAACTGAAGTGGAAAAAAGCACGTTCAAAGTATGCTCGATCGTTATTTATTGACACAAAAGTCTAGAGTTTTCCCATTTGTTCGAGTCAACAAATATACATCTCAGTAATCAAGCTCAAGAATGAGGTCATCATTACTGAGACTCCTTTATCTTGTAAACATTCCCAACAACACCGAAACTCCATCTAATGAAGGGGGCTTTGTTTACCATCGCTAATGGTTTAATTAAAAGTTTCAAGAGATTTCATTTGTCCGTATAGAAGTATCGACTGAGACGAAGCACCTCAATGATATTATCATGTAGCGGCATCGCTTATTGATATATGTTTATGAAATTCTTCGCGAAACTATCCGGAACACTAATTACATTCATTTGATCAAAGTGACAGTGAACTTGATTCATCGGGGCGCCTGCAAATCAAATCGTTTCGTGTAATGACGCGGTTATAGCCTAGTGAGATTTCGTTGAATAAAGAACGTCATATGGCAATACTTGAGGAGCCCCCCAGCGACCGATTACCATTAGACAATAGGTGAAACAATTCATGCATAATCCACGTCCTGGTCAAAATAATAATTGCAGACTCACCGTATATTCTCTCAGAATGTTTCAGCACTAACTAGATACATCTGATGTTTTGAGAATTTCGACCAGCTATTACCCAGACAGAATCTCATTCTCTTTCAAAGCGTTCTCTCTCTGCTATCGGAACTTTTAATCTCTTTGCTAAGTGCATAACTTCTAAGAGATTTTATTAGAATGTTTTATACTGGAATCAATTTAGTGCATGAGCGGGTAGATATATTGGAAAGTTTATGGGGTTTTTACGATACGGTGTACGAATCTAGTCGAATTGTTTTTCCGACTTTTACTGCCGAATTTCGGATACATGTTTTAATTAAATACGTATCGGGAATCGAAACCGGAACCTACAACTCTACTTGAGGGGTCGTTGCATCTGGACCGGTTTGTTATTGAAGATGGTGGGTGAATGAGAAAATTGTATAAAACTGAAGCAGATAATAATGATCGATATGAAATGTTAGAATACTTGTGTAGACAAAAAATACGAGTTCAACATGCGAAGTTTAGCCCTTCTGTATAAATATTATATAGGATGGAGCAATGACAACGAAACAAGGCCGATTTCTAATAGTTGTTAAAAAATTGCTCGAACCCAAATTAAAATTTATTTTATCCTTAGAGCTGTGAAGCTATTGGACATCTCAGTTACAAAAAAATTTAATATTACATGTATGCTACGTAAACACAGTGACAACTAAAAACCCGTTAACCTTTCTGGAATAATTTCATGTTGGTCACTCCGACTCCTTCGGCGGTGTGGGATCCGACCCTTGAATATCGAATGGGATTAGGGATCAAGCGATACCTTGTTAGCAAACGTAATAAAAAGATCATTCCAATTTCGATTGTAACGCTTTCTTTGAGTTCTAAGGCACATTTTGCAGTGTAGCCAGCAAAGTGTTTATCAGTAATTGATTTAACTGATGAAGAATTCGATATAGTTGGTCATCGTACTTGGAGACTGGCAATGAGTCGAATCATTTTCAATTTGTCGAGTCTCAACTACCCACACAGTTGATTTATGGGCTGACACTTGTCAGAAAACATCAACTCTCCTGGTTAATATCACGAAAAATATTGAATTATATTGAACCAGTGCCAGTGCACCGTATTTCACAGTGAACACAATTTCCTGAATTGATATTCGATTATGAGAACGATCATTTGCAGGGCGGTTTTGGGCTTATTGTCCACTCGTCAGTGTGTCAATTGTTCATACCAACAGCTCGAAAATCGTTGGCAAGTGCCAAGGGTGCCCATCTCAGTAATTGAAAATCTATTCTGGCCCTTTTATCACCAGAAGCGCTAGTCTAGAAATTGGTGCTGCGTTGCTGTCCAATAAGAGGGATTTCACCAAACGATAATTTACCACTGATTTTTTTTGTAGAAAATTGTTGTAAAATTGTTCGTTTCCGTTAACCAGCTGACGAACGTCAACCCTCAGAAGTCGAAACTTGTGCGAGCAATGGATCAACGAGGCCTTACCTTTTAACGTGCGATTACCCAGCACGGTGGCCGGCGGGGAATCAAAACCCGGTCTTCCGCTTGAAAGGCGAATGTGCTTACCTCTGCACTACCGATAACCACAGTGTTTTAAATTTCATGAGGATTATTGCAGCAATTGAATCTCTCACTAAACGATAAAAATGGACTGACCTTGTGTGACGAGAGCGCCGCATCCAAAATGGCTAATTAAACGATAACGTTCCGTTTTTTGGAAACTAGTCTGTAAGGCCCGGTTTCACCGACTTCAATCTGGATTATCTACCTAACTGAAATATTTTCACACATTTATGCGTAAAGAAATTCCAATGATGATCCAGATTGAATTGGTTGGTGAAACCTTGCCTTTTAGTTATTCAAGAAGTTTGTGTTTTTTGGCGGAATAACAGAGTACCTTAATATTTTCTGTTCGTTTGTTACTGAGATAATGTGGAACAACTGTCATATCATGTCAGGGATAGCTCGTTTTATTGTGACAGCGTTGGTGTTTTAGCGGGGATGATGGGCGGAATGACGTTTCGAATGAAAGAAGAAGACGGAGTCGGAAAATTGCCAAGAAGTTGCCAGAGTGTTTTGCCGACTTCGTCTTCTTCTTAATGAACTATTGGTCCCTTTCCAAACTTGAAGTAGGTTGGAAATAGACACATTTTCGAATTATTGTGAATGGCATTATCTTCTCGGCGGGAAGAAAAGTACTATTTTCCTCCCTTTTTTAGTGTTGTTAAATGAACTTGAGTAGGGTAGTAGAGAAAATTATTAATTTTTCATTTCTAGATATGATGTGACACTTCTCAGAAATGACAATGATTTCAAAACGACTTACTACTTATGATAATCAATTATAACTGAAGTTCATAAAACTGTTTCACGTCATCAAGGGCGTGGATAATTCTAAAGTACACTGTAGCCAGATAATTATAGAATTATGGAATATCAGATAATAATCAAAGTGTTGTATTGATTATGAAGTAGTATAATTGAAAGACTTTACATTTTCTGTTGATAGGTACCTACGTGTATATCATTCAAGAAAATATGGAAGATCATCCGTGAAATTATTTTATTCCGTGTAGTATTCTCAATAGGAATCTCATCATATATTTTGGATACTTATATTCAAACAGTTTCGAAATTTCGAGATTTTTCTATTGTATAAACTAATATTGTTATGAATAGAATCACACCTGTATTCAGTACTGTAGTATATTATGTGAGCTTTGAAGCTATTTGAGGGCTTCGTTACCTTGAATCTTCTTAAAAATCAAACTGACAGTATACATATTTGACTTGAAGGTTGCTGCTACACACTAGAAATGAATATCTAACTGTAGATTTCAAATAAAATTCACTATGTTGTAGTTCATTTACGCCTCTTACAGCCGCTGAGGGACTCAAAGAGTCATTATTATCTCGATCTCTCTCTAAACCAATCAATGATGTCCACATCTCTTGGCAGCGCTCATTCATAAACTGGTTTGACATTTCTACGAAGAGCTTGACTCTGATACTGAAATAGAGTTTCCGATCATAATATCTAATTTGAAATATCAAAAAGACCTAAACAGAGAACTGTCCCTTTTGAATAGAAATTGTCAACTGATAACTTACCAATATCAAATAAAGTGCGGACAACGTCGAGAGTGCTGCCAATCGAACATTGAAGAGTAACGGACACAAAATTTGAAATTTAATGAAAACGTTCCCATGCATTTTCAACAATGGATTGGTACCAATGTGTTGATTTTATGTCGTCATCAATGACGTGCAAGAGTTTTTGAATTTTACTTTCACATAAGATTTCGCCTTCTATTTGTGCATGTATGTTTTAATAATGAGACCTGCTGAAAATGAATGATCAATAGTAGTACATTGCTGTACTATTAGGTTGCTTGAAAACTTTCAACCACAACTGTCTTGATTTTTTTATATATATTCATGGTAGATGTTCTTTCGAAAAACGGGGTCTCGTTTTGGAATCATTTTTGGCGTATTAACATATCTTTTGAAGTGAGAAAGGAACGCTTCCTCCGTTCGTGAGCTACAGTCCTCCAAAGGTTCAAAAGCGGCGTATTATACCTTTTTTTTTGCTAGGAAACGATCGTTGAACACCATGTTATTGGTCGCCATATCCCTTTTATCCTCTCTACACCGCAATTAGCCTTCCCGGGTACATTTTTTGCCAATATTTCCATGAGAAAAGAGAAAGAATATAGGCATTCACCGCCGGTGTTGATACATCGCAAGTTTTTTCGGGCTTGAGGGCCGTGTCCTGGGAATCCCTGTCTTGAAACTACGTTTGGTGGTTCCTACATATATTTTTCCACATGAGCACGCAATCCTATATACCCCAGCATTGGATAGAGGGTCTCTTGGTTCTTTAGCGGACCTCAGGTGTGTATTTTCCTCGTGGGCTTGTAAATTCTATTGAAGTTGTGCTTTTTCAAGATTTTTCCAATGCGATTTGTGGTTCCCCTCAGGTAGGGCGGAAAAGCGGCTCCTATTGGTGGAGTTTCGTCCTTTGTTTCAGGGTGTGGGTTCTTGGTAATATTTGGTAGTATTGCTCGTTCTATCTTGTCTTGGTAACCAGTAGCTCGTAGAGTGTTTCTTGAATGGTTTGGCTCATCATTCAGAGAATCCGATTCGCAAATCTGTTTCGCTCCATTAACCAGTGTTTTTATGATGCCCTGTTTTTGTCTCGGGTGATGGTTGGAGTCCCTATGTAGATATCTGTCGGTGTGAGTTGCTTTCCGATATACTTTGTGGCCAAGTTTACCGTCATTTCTTCTCGTAACCGACATGTCTAAGAAAGCGAGTTGCCCGTTCTGTTCTATTTCCATTGTGTATTGAATTTTTGGATTGACGTTGTTTATGTGGCTGAGTAATTTCTTCATCTCCTCCTCACCGTGATTCCAGATCACGAACGTTTCATCCACATACCGTAACCAACATTTGGGTCGTTTCTTCCCGGTCCAAAATGTCATTTCCTCGAATTTCTCCATGAAAAAGTTGGCTATCACTGGACTCAGCGGGCTTCCGATTGTTCATTAAACGTACCGTTGAATTGAAAATATCGTGAAGCAATTGAGATATGTAAACATTAGGATAACTTCAACAGGAAGGAAGAGGGACTGACCTAAAACAAAATTTGGCATCCCGTTCTGAAGACATTGACGACAAAGTCAGACAAAAGTACAGAATCCGACCTACGACAGAACAGGGTCCGACCACAAGATATTAACAAACGAGTACCTCCAGATTTACCATTAGTAAATAATAGTAGACTCACAGGAAGGAGTTCAACTAAGACCACGCCGCTGAAGATGGCTGCCGCAGATGTAGCCGAGAGCTCCTTTACTCAAGATTCCAGGACACGGCCCTCAAGCCCGAAAAAGTTGCGATATAAAGTATTCACTTTTTATATCAAATCACACACTGAGTACCTCTTATATCTTCATTGAAGTGAAGTACAAGTTATTTACGATATTAGTTTGGTTTGAAATGAAAAAATACGTAGGATTATTGAAAATACACAATATTCAAACCTAATCCTTCAATCGGGTTGAAATATAGTATCTTCTTTTCTCGAGTTGAGTTCTGATTTGAACATCGGATGGTGACTCATAAGCAATGAGGATCTTTGGCTATTTTGTTTTTTGAAATGGACGAACATAAGTTATTTTATTGAAAAAGGAAACACGAAGTCATCTCCACAACATATTTAATTCCTAAAGGAACTATGTCCTAAGTTAAGACATGTTTCGAACATATATATGTTCATCTTCAGTTAAGTACAAAAAGGCTGAAATAGAGTTAACAATGAGAAAACAGTAAAAGTGATTTTTTACATGATACTTACGAAAGTTGGGGGATCAAAATCGACAAACTACATATTAACAATCATTATACTACTTAAGAGAACCAAAGTGGTTCAAGAAGTTGAATTATGTTATAAGATGGGTGTGGAACCCCAGAATAATAATGATAACTGCATTACAAATTGGAAATATTAACAAAACACCATGCAAGTGTGGCGTGGGTAGACAACAAAATGGACGAAATAGTGAAACAAAACCTAAATGAGCATCAAGGAGACAAGTGGAGGCACCTAGGAGGAATGAGGCACAACAAAAATCCAAAAAAACTGGAAAACTGTATAAAGTTTGAAGGTTCAGTCTTTAGGAGACAGATGTCCTTACTGAAACTAATGATTAAGTATTTTGATAATGAATTGTTATAATGCAAGTAAATGAATTCAAACAAGTTTTTTGTGATTTAACATTAGGGAGAAACAATGTCCCTTTCTGTGACTAAAAAGTTCAATTGTGGGAAGAGAAAGTTATAATAGAATCAAAAAAAGGTACACAATCAAAGTTAATCTGATCATTAAGGAAAATATAGAAAGGTTGTTTCGAAATTTGATTAATATGGAAAATTTCACTAATATTGAGTAGCGCACCTTTATCACAAATATGAACTACCTATATCGAAATCTGTTTCTGGATTGAAAAAATGGTTAGAGTTAATAATGTGGTTAGCAAAGGGATTAATAGTTAAAATTTCAAAAGTTTTATCATGATTTTCATATTTATCTATCATTCTAATATGTTCTTTAAGACGTATTTTAAAAATACGACCAGTTTGTCCAACATAAAATGTTTTTAATACTGTAAGATAGTTTTCCTAAAAAGGAGATAGAGTTAAATTTGGTGTATTTCATGGGGGTACGAAGGTTGCAATTAACGTTTCTAAGGACATGACGATTGTATATTTTCCATCTATAGAAAACCAACTCATACAGATAATATCATCCCCTACCATTCTTTTCATCCTGACACACATAAATTTGCTTCTTTCAATTCTCTTTTCTCTAGACTTTTCTCTATTCCTTTGAACGAAGAGAATTTCACCAAGGAACTGAACATTATCTGGCAAATAGGTTATAATAATGGTTATCTTTTCCATATTATTGAAAAAATATACAATCGTCATGTCCTTAGAAACGTTAATTGCAACCTTCGTACCCCCATGAAATACACCAAATTTAACTCTATCTCCTTTTTAGGAAAACTATCTTACAGTATTAAAAACATTTTCAATAAAGCAGATAATAATTTATGTATCTCATTTAAAACCAACAATTCTTTAGGAAAAAACTTCATTAACAATAAAGATAAAATCCCCTTAATGGAAAAATCTGGAGTTTACAAACTGATGTGTTCCCATCCTGATTGTAATAGTGTTTATGTTGGACAAACTGGTCGTATTTTTAAAATACGTCTTAAAGAACATATTAGAATGATAGATAAATATGAAAATCATGATAACACTTTTGAAATTTTAACTATTAATTCCTTTGCTAACCACATTATTAACTCTAACCATTTTTTCAATCCAGAAACAGATTTCAATATAGGTAGTTCATATTTGTGATAAAGGTGCGCTACTCGATATTAGTGAAATTTTCCATATTAATCAAATTTCGAAACAACCTTTCTATATTTCCCTTAATGATCAGATTAACTTTGATTGTCTACCTTTTTTTGATTCTATTATAAGTTTCTCTTCCCACAATTGAATTTTTTAGTCACAGAAAAGGACATTGTTTCTCCCCAATGTTAAATCACAAAAAACTTGTTTGAATTCATTTACTTGCATTATAACAATTCTTTATCAAAATACTTAATCATTAGTTTCAGTAAGGACATCTGTCTCCTAAAGACTGAACCTTCAAACTTTATACAGTTTTCTAGTTTTTTTGGATTTTTGTTGCGCCTCATTCCTCCTAGGTGCCTCCACTTGTCTCCTTGATGCTCATTTCGGTTTTGTTTCACTATTTCGTCCATTTTGTTGTCTACCCACGCCACACTTGCATGGTGTTTTGTTAATATTTCCAATTTGTAATGCAGTTATCATTATTATTCTGGGGTTCCACACCCATCTTATAACATAATTCAACTTCTTGAACCACTTTGGTTCTCGTAAGTAGTATAATGATTGTTAATATGTAGTTTGTCGATTTTGATCTCCCAACTTTCGTAAGTATCATGTAAAAAATCACTTTTACTGTTTTCTCATTGTTAACTCTATTTCAGCCTTTTTGTACTTAACTGAAGATGAACATATATATGTTCGAAACATGTCTTAACTAGGACATATTTCCTTTAGGAATTAAATACGTTGTGGAGATGACTTCGTGTTTCCTTTTTCAATAAAATTGGTCTTCCACTTTGAGTATGGACTACTACCTTCGTGTAAGTTATTTTCCTTTTATTCATCAATAACATTAGAGTTCATAGTACATTTCTATATTTTTTCGGATAAAATGAACCTTGACTCTTCAATCATTGATTTTTATTGTTTCTCTCATCAAACATCTCAGTTGAAATTGACACACTTGTGGAATACGTAAAATTGAAACACGATGTGATGAATATACCTGATTCTTTAAAAAATGTATTGAGTTGAAAATTCCAACGTTCGAAAATAATGAAAGAATATTTTTCATTCAAATTAGAAAAAAAATGTATGTAACACTCCGCTTGATCTTGCTATGATCGCCTCGTGGAAATCGCGTCCGTTTCATGAAATTTATTCGACTGATTACAAAAATAGTTTCTTGCATACTCTCCGGAGGTGGTCGAAACGCCATTTTCAACAATTAGAACACGGCGACGAATACATAACAATAAAGTCACACTGTATATAAAACTATTGTCATCAAAGATCGGAATAAAAGGTACTCTCTTTTTTATAAATATAGTTAGTGATCATTGAAAACACTTCGATCATTTAATCATCACTCATTTAATTTTACGCACGGACGGAAATTCCAGTCGCAAGGCCCGCTTCGATCGACGGCAACGAGAGCCCTTCATGAATTCGCCGACTGAAATCGGTTCTCTGGCCAATTTATTTTTTAAACGTCGTCCTATCTGGCCCGCACATGTGGCCCGCTATGAAGGCGAGCGAGGCGACGTAATTGTGACATGAATATGTATGGAACATTATGTTTTTCCTTTATATTTCATATATCGTTCA
Organism: Zygogramma bicolorata; assembly: GCA_032362365.1. Classification (NCBI taxonomy): domain Eukaryota; kingdom Metazoa; phylum Arthropoda; class Insecta; order Coleoptera; family Chrysomelidae; genus Zygogramma; species Zygogramma bicolorata. The sequence goes on from JAVJAQ010000110.1 coordinate 437,273, forward strand.
TTCTGACCGTCAGATTTATTTTCGAAATACGATGAACGGTAATTCCAGGATAATAATTGCGACAATAGTTATTTATGATATAAGTGCTAAAAGTGATATTTCCTTTTGTGAGAAGGGAAGTTTGGGACACGACACAACAAAATAAAATCACTTTTAGCAGGTATATCATACACTATTTTTTCTACAAACACCATTAAAAGTCCAAATTAGCGCATACCTATTTTACATTAATCAACTGATAAAATAAAAGCCTCGAGATTATCGGTTCTGAATCCAATTTCATCTAATCTATTCATGAAACAAGTTGCCAAGGTAATCAAAAACAGAATTCGTTGATTTGTCTTTGTTGACAACCAACGTCAATAAATCACGAATTATTCTATCTCGTTTTTCCGTTCCTCGATGAAAAGTGATCCAGAAAATGAATTTCTACCGCCGGAAATTGAAGAAGCTGTCAATAAAGCTGCTTTTGAATTAATGTCTAGTAAGTCGAAGCGACAGTACGAGTTTTCATACGATCGTTTCTTGAAATGGTGTAATCAGAAAAATGTCAGTGGCAAGGAAGCCAGTGAAAAAAAGCTCCTTGCATACTTGAAGAAAAGTCCAAAATATGGAAATTGTCAACGCTTTGGTCGAATTACTCTATTTTGAAATCGATGATGAACATGAATAATCATGAAGTAAATAAATCACTTCCAGCACTAGTGCTAAAAATGATTTACTTTTAACACAGGTGTCATCATAAAATGGCATTTCAGACACTGACAGCAGCGTCAAAAATTATACTTTTATTGACGTTTGTAGAAAAAATATATTTATGTTCATTTATATATATTTTTTCGGAAGTTTAAAGGATTATTAACCTTCCAAAATCTGAACAAATGACAAATTAACATTGAAATTGATTAAGAACTGTTCTTTTTGATTGAAATACCCCCTATTAGTCAGTCACTTCTCGTATTACACAATTATGCTTATATATTTATTTGTCGGAGATCTGAGGTTCGACAGATTTGCAAAAACGAACATAGAAGAAATATTTGTGAATGAGTTTTGAAATGGAAGCGGATTTCGTTTCCGAACCGTTAACAAAAATCAGTATACTTATAATAGCATATTACGAAACGCGAAGGATAAGTAGCTTATTACGCACGAACGAAAAATTGTGAGCACGAGGCTTTAGCGGAGTGCGGCAATTCACGAGTGCACGTATCTATCCTTAGCCCAGAGCTGCGTACTGCTCTTTTTCTAGTCCCACCATGCTTGTGCGTTATTTCTGCTGCTTCGTTATCCATTATTTTCAATGATCAGACACTGGACGACAGAAAGTAGTTAAAACAATTGCTTGCCTCAAACTATTGAACAATAAATTTCCCAAATATATCATTTTTTTTTTTAAGAATTTGAAACGAGAATTCGCTAAATTTGGTTTTCGGGTAATTGAATGTAGTCATTAGATCAAGTTTATCAGATCAAATGTTACATACCCCATCATTTAAAAAAAATCCCGGAAGCGGCCGTCTTTAATTTGAAATATTTCCTGAATTGTAATTACTATCAATATCATTATCAACTTATTTTTTTCTTTGAGAACAGCATCTTTGCTTCCGGATCTTATAAGCGATATCCATTCAAAGTATGACCAATGAAAATAAGTTTTTCACTTCAGGCATCTGTTTTCACAAAACTTTGGCATATGCATCACTGCACAATAATTGTAATCGTGGGAGATCTGGTTTGCGACTCGTCCAGAAGGACTTGTATTCATAAGATATGCTCAAACAAGCATTGCTCCTCCCCAAAACTGCTTGTCTATTTCAGAATCGAAGATGAGAGCTCTAGCCTTCTCCGTCAGCGTTCGATTCGCTCACTACGACTTTCCATTCAACTTTGGAGAATGGGGTATTGTATAATTTCTCCTGATTCTCCTTCATTGTCACATCGGATCTAGGCACCTTACAGTTTTTATGTGCCGCCACTCCTTGAAGATAACTTCTCAAATATTCATAGACTTCGTTTTTATTTGTTAGTAAATTTGCCATGCACAGAAGTGAGTGTAATTATCCATGAATGTTGAGAAATATTGTTTTTCATCCTATTTAGGCGGTTCGATTGGACCACATAGATCGGTGTGTATTATTTTTAATAGACGTTTTGCACGATAACTCTCGGTGGAATAAGGAAGTCTCTATGCATACTATATAGAAATCATTATGTTCTTAGAACTTGATTTCATTCAGATCCATTCCATCAACTGAATCAACAAATTTTTTAAAAAATGTCAACAATTTAATGCCCTTATTTTTTATGCCATTCGAGAATACACCCTTTTTTATTTGTGAGGAAACTATTTCCAGATTCTTGTCTAAGATAACTGAAAACATTCCATTTTCCTGCTTCTTTCCTTCAAGTACAATTTTTTTATACTTACACTGTTTTTATAGTTGCACTTCTCACGGAAATAATAATCTTTTCTGAGTGATTTCTTTCTCTTCATATTCGGAATTGTTGCAGATTTTCGAATTTATTAGGATTGTTTGTCGAAAATTGTCCTGGGCAGTTGTTGGAGAAATGACCCCGGTTACTGAACTTTTCACTTCCATAATTCTTTTTGGTTGATTTGAATCCAACAGCGCCTTTATTCTCGCTAGTTCTTCATCTTTCTTCCTCGCTAATAATCTGGCTGTGAGTTGAGTGAGCCTTTTTTGATCATTCGAGAAAGACTCCCAAGCAGTTCAGAAATGTTTGTATTGTGGTGGTTAAGAGGAAAAACTTTTTGACATAAACATGTCATCGTTAATATTTTGATGGGATGATTCCAGTTTTGATGCTGAATTTTCAAGTTTGCATTATTGTGCATTGAAATATCAGATTTTTTCACGAGTGAAATTGAAGTTTTCTTGCGAAAAACTTCATTTTTGCTGTTCGGTATCCTTTTGATATATGGGGTAAGGTTTTCACGGCTGCACGAAAAATATTGTATATAAATATGGCCTCAAAACGTTTTCGTGACCTCAAGATTATCTTGCCTCGGCCAGAGCGGTCTCGGCGATAATCTCTCTCTTTTGGAAATCGAAAAATAATTTTGCGGCCTTAGTATACAAATAACTACTCTTAAGTTTAATATTTCACCAATACTTCATACTAGACATTGGCAACTGTTGAGAGAATATAATAAAGCAGGAGAATGAATATTGGAATTTTGAATCAAATAATTATTTTCATACAACATAATCAGAAATGAATTGTTTTGAAAGTGAGTTTCTCAATATCCATAATACCTATAATACTTACGATTGTAACTCTCATGTGAGATTAATTTTCAAAAATTCCTTCGCTAATTCGAAATGGGAGTTGAATACCTACCAATTTTATATGATTGAATCATCATCTTATCAAGTGACTTGATGCTAGCTGCCCTGTTATCGCGCACTCCAACCAGAAGTAGAAATCTTTTACGAGCCCAACATCCATGGACTCGAGATCACCGGCTTTACGTCACCTCCGAAGGACGACATATTCTCAATATATCTTGTGCTCTCAATGATATATTGCCTGCGAGCTATGATATGCTAATTTGCTGCAGTTGTATGGGCTTTCGAACCGGTCTTTTTCTCAATGAGGTCAACCTTCCAAGCAATAACCGCGCTAGGCACTGCTTTTGATTGTGTATTTACTTGGATTTTTTATGTTTCAGATGAGTAACCCCTCTTCTGCTTGTGAAATAATATGTTATTTCTGAGTTCAATAGAAGTTATGTTACATTGACATCTCAATTATTTTACCGCCATTAATGTTTAAATGATGTATCAATTTGAACAATCGATGTCCTTTTATGTATTTGGTTCAACAAATCTCCTGCTGTATTTATGGAGCGTTGAATTGAAGTAATCAGGAATTAAACGTACTCAGGTTCGGTGACCGTTTTCTGCACAATATTCATCCAATAAATCCCGAGCTCAAGTTTCCTATCGGTAATAAACAATGTGAACACGCGGAAATGGTGCGCGATTTACCTCACACCTTGAATAAACCTTGCGAAATCACGATATATTTATTATGGTTGATACTAATTGTACATTCATAACTCCGGTTTTATGCTCTATTCCGAACCAGTTTATCACTTGTTCTTTGCTTTTTACCGTGCACGTTCTGAATAACAAACAAACGTCGTACGAGTTCAGCTCGAGCACGTTTCGACCACAGTTTGTTTATTTGGATGTAAGCCCAAGTGAATATTCCACATTTTCAATATAGGTGTTGTGAGTAATTGGTTCGGGACAATATATGTTCATGGTATATTTTAACAATAATGTGGTCTCGAGCATAATTTGAAAAATCAAAACGATAAACGATTAATGCTTATATTTACTCACAAACTATAGTAGTGCAGTATAATAATGTACTACTAAATCTTTAATTACGTTATTTTTCTGCCATTGAATTACCTATTCATTATTACCAAATACTTCGGGCCCTTTACCATTGCACATGATCCTGCGCTTCAGCTAAATATTGAATCATCGCCCATTTATTCTTACTCTAGTCTACCGTAGTCAGGTGAAATAAAGTGATGTTGATGTACTGGAGAGATATTCCAGAGATCTACCTGCACCATACGTGGAGAGGAAAGGAAAGAATGATATTTCAAATAGGGTATCTGGCATCTCTCAATGAATGCTGGTCTTCCGCAGACTCACACTTCGAAATCTTTGTCGAGTTCTGATTCTTAGAGTGGGCATTTTTTTTTTCAATCGTAAATATTATGTGTAGAGCGGGAAAGATGAACGGGAAAAGAGTACTACCGTTAAAAAAATGGTACAGCATTTTTCCCAGCAAGTTTTTGATATTAGCTTGAAAGTGGTTGACAATGTTCCTTGCTGAATAGTAATGATTCGGACTTCCATTGTCCATATTATTATCTCTATTGAAACCTGTTGCTAAGAACGGAAGGATTAAAATACAAATCAAGTGAGAAAATCAAATCATAATCAAATTTTTAAGGTCTCAGTTAATAATATAGACAATGGAAGTCCGAACCATTACTATTTTTGATATTAGTTGGGAGGTTACCGGCAACAACCATCCAAAAAATGATTGAGGAACGCCACTTTGTACGGAGGTTTTTTAGACTCTTGAGGCAATTTTTAGGGCAGTTGTCATCAATTTTCCCCTTGCAGTTACCCCTCCTCATTCCCTTCGAGAATATTTCACTCCTCAACTTGGAAACAGCTGTAACTCGACAACGAAGGCAGATAGAATGACGTGGTTTGTTTAAAAATGGTCTAAATCGATCATTCACTCATCTTTGAGGCTTTTCGGGAATCCTCGGGCCTCAAGGAGGACTCTTGCGTCTTCAAGTGGGGTCCAGATTTCAGAAAATGGATTTCATTTTGCTCAAAATCACCCGACTTTATTTCATTTGCTGTCCACGTGGAGCGTTCGCCAAGCCCCACAAGGGGCGCACGGGGCCCCATGTGGGGCATAATGGCTTCTTTAACGAGAATGATTGAATCAAAAGAAGTAGAAGAGAAATCCGAAAATCAGGCAGGTCCAGATTTCTATTCAAATGCATATTTTCAATTTGAGGAAAATTCAAAGTTGCTTTATGATTTGGTGGTTATTTCAATCAGGATGAACATATTTTATTAGTGAAACAACTCTTCGTGGTAAATTGAGAGTCTGCCCTGCAATCCATGTTTAATATCCATGTTGATATTTTATTTTTCCAGATTGTGAGAGATTAGAAAATAACAAAACTGACGAATGTTCAGTTCATACTGTGGTTGAGCAATAATTTCACGAAAGGTTATGGCACTACTTGCCAAACAGACGATTTTATGCAAGATAGCCTCGTCGAAAAAATATCTCGAAAACCATTAGGCGCACCTTCTCGCTAAGAATTAGAATAATCGGGAGACGTAGAACTCGGCCGTAAGATGGTATCTTTTGTATAATTACGCCAAGTTTTACATTATCCGTGAATGATTAGAGGTCTCGCGCGCGGTTCTCAATGAAAGATCCATCCATAAACACAGAATGTACATTAGTGGAGAGAGAGCGGACAGCTAGCGAAGAACCAACGCCAGCTGGATGCGACGACGCTATCTCCGCATCTACAATATGCATTACCCGGACTGCCTGCCTGGGAGGAAATGCACTTGCACACAACTTGTGTGTTGGAGATGGCCGATAAGTGTGTGCGCTGAGATGCCCGAAGACTCTAAGACGCTGGTGAAATACTCACCGATATTTCGAGAGGGCTTTCGAAACAAACGACATAACAATTTCTTACTAAATATATTATAGAAGGTGTGTCCAGAAAAGTCATGCAATAGCTGAATAGTTACTTCTCTCGGTGTACCGAATTGAATAGCAGGCGGCAGGTAGGCAAAATCCCGAACGCCTGGGTTTCCATATTCTTGTGTTGCTGAAAACAACAAATACACTGAAAAAATTGTAAAACGAAAAATAATGGTTTTAGGAAATATTGGTTGATTTGAACTGCTGTGAAATCATCTGTTATATCCATGGAAAATAATTAGGAAATATATGATATATCTTACATATATACATTTTGAATAACTTCAAAATCGTTCAGGTCTCATGTTACAACGTGGAAACAAAAAATCCTTAGCTATCAAAACTGTCTTATAGTTGAACGCCAAGGTGAAAAGGGCACAAAAAAGCGTTGGTTTTTACTTTAATAATGTTTTCTAGGATATCTAGAGGATATCCCATCAACCTGAAGCCGTTTATTCCACGGTTCATACAACGTACTAAACTTGATCACCATTAATGCCAGACAATCGAAAAGGTATGCAAATCAACACTCACGTTCTGTCACGTGGTCAATTATTAAGGGTGAAAGAATGAAATTACTGATAAAGGAGATGGGAAACCAGAAGAACGAAAGACTGTATATTCAATTTCAAATTCATCCTTAAATGTCTGGATATAAAATTTGTAACGGTTATAATTGTGTATTCGTTACTTTCTTCAGGATCCAGAGGAATAAATTAATTTTTTTCAAACACTTGTGAAAAACTAAAAACGAACTTCCTAAAGATATACCATAAGATGCAATACGTTATCATGTTCATTTTCACAGCTCACGGAGAACATTCGTTCCAGTATAAGTTGAATATTTTCATTTGGTTATTTTATGAACTTCATATATTTTATATCAGATGTCATCCAGCTGGCAGAATTTTTTTTCCCTTAATAATTCGATTTATTAACCATAGTAAAAAAATGTAAGAATCGACAACTTAGTTGTGGAAATAATTTGGGCTCTATAAATTTCTGAAGATAAGATGAAATAGGTATTTCTTTTTTGTTATTTTGAATTTAAATTTGCGTTGTTGCGAGGACGGAAGGGACGATGTTTGTCCTGGTAACGCTAAGAAGAGCTTGTGGGGGTTGACGGTTGAACTATTTTGATTTACCTGCCTAAAAAGTATTGAGGATTCATTCATTTGGGAGGTGAATATTCGATCAAAATTTATTGGAGATTTCTTCTGACTATTATTATTAGTCGAAGTGAACTCGCTTCACGAAAAATTTGAGAAATAAAATTATTTTTGTCGGCACATGTTTCATCATTGGTCTTTTTTTTAAAGTTGAGGTAGTAAATACCTTTCTGTATTATATAATGGTGATAAAGATTGAAGATCATTGTGGAAGAAATAAAGACCTTTCTGGCGAAAATAAAGGCTATAAAGACTATTCTGGAGGGAATAAAGGGGCAAGTTGAGTTCATATAAAATATTTTGGCATCATCTTGTGGAGCTGTCTACGTTTATGCGAAGCCGTTCATAATATCGTGAAGCTGTAGGAGCAGTTTCTGGAGAGAAACCGAAGAGAAAATCATACGGGAGTGAGGGGGTTCTTCGGCATTATAGATAACATATATCACAAGTTTGAATGCATTCATCCTTGTTTTTGATTATCATTATTGTTGGGTACACGTTTTTCCATTCCGCTGAAGTTTCCCTTTGTGTTATATTAAATTTTTTAACTCAATTTATTCAATTTGTCATACATTAATATTTACCAGCCTATTGAATATTTGTATAAGGTGTACGTGTTTGTTTGTATTTTGGAGAGCCTCTCTTTCAGTACAATACAGTCTTTCTACAAAGAATGGCTCGGAAATGAGTTTATATAATCTTTCCTTCTCTAGATGGCTTTCCCTCAACCACACTTTGATCCAGATTTATTCTCAGTGAATTTCTGGTAATTCTCAAGTAGCACCATTTGGCTTCCTGACAAAAGCTAGCCGTTCACAACCTGTGCAATGTGTTGAGCATATAATTGGAAATTCCTCTTTGCATAACCAAAATCTGGTTACGAATTGAACCCATATAGTTAACTTGAATGATATTGTTGGCTTACAATAGGAAAATATTTCTAATATAATTATCTAAAATCTCTCCACCTATCTTCTATCTCTCGGAAAAATATAGTTTCAAGTTTTTTCGATTCTCAATGACCGATTGTCACAAATAAAAGATGAAATAGAAAACGGCACCCGATGAATTGCTTGAAACACTGAAAAAACCAAAAAATCCACATACTTATTCCAAGCGCTGTCATTGCATTTCCATATTCTGTTGGCGTTTTAAGAGAAACGGGTCATATTTCTGAATCATAAATCAAGTACGATTTTGTATTTTATAGGGTTTTTGAAGGATGTCCGGTACATCAGAATGCTTTCTGAGTGCTAGGTTCTAGCCCATTCTGTTCAATTAGAACCAATTCTATGGACATCCAAACATTCGCATTCGAATCCGCTCGACTTTTCATTGGAATTGTCTGAAACAATTGGTGTACCGCAAGCTGATCCAAATAGCAGAGTAGATACGATAGTTTACACATCCAGACGCTAGACAAGTGAGCACTGAATAATGAATAAAAAAGTCATAGGGATTTGAATCCAATGATCCAAGAATCCAATTAATTGGAACTAAGAAAAAAATACGATTTATCGTCGGAAATATTTTTGGTCTGGGTGTTGTACCACTTGAACGGTTGTACAGGTATTGAGCGCTTCGTCAGGTTACCGTTTTGGGGTTAATGGTTCCCAACTCTGAACAAATACGACCAAAAACAACAAAAAGTGTTCCTTCTTCGTAACTCAAGCAAGATTTCATGAAAAACCGACTTTTTCCCATTCGAGAGTAGTGCGGCAACCCAAAAAATTATTGGCCACTGACGAGTTATTAAAAGGAAGCCATTGATACAGAAGTTTGGCGTGTGTATTCATGGCTTCTTCTCATTTATATTATACTAGTTTTTGCCTGCGACTTTGTTCGCATAAAAGTCGAACCGAACTCTTTAGTAAGCGTACGCTTGTAAGGCATCACATCTCGCCCGCTTTTCTTAGACTTGATTTACATTTGATAGTATTTTTTACTGAATTTTTTATCGAATCGCAATGAAAAAAGCCTTTGAATAGTGACTCTTTCTGTTAGTGAAATGATTTTCATGATCTGATCAGTATTTCGGAAGATTAAACATCCGCGAGACTATTCATTGACGCCTCCCTGAAGCAAGTTATGCAAACTTTTAAAATCGTATCTCATCTCACAAAATATGGCAACATAATTGATCATGAAAAAATATCAAACTGCTACAATATCTGGAAGTGAATTAGATTACTGAAGAATATAATTACCCGTGTTCAATTGTTGGCAGAAAGAGTTTGTTTTATTATTTTTTGTTATTACAGATTTTTTTTTTTTTAGTTGAAATAATATTAATATGCAGAGAAATTAACTAAAAATAATTTTGCTGTAGCTTATTCTCATGCATGACATTGATCGTCACCTCAATTTTATTAAAATTCTTCAACTTCATTTATTAATTTCATTGTAAAATGATATTATAAAAGGGATTTCGTAATAAGAATATGTTTCTTCAGAGTATATTTCGATTGGTAGATTTAGTTAAACAATTATATTTTTTTCAATGAATATGTGGTAAATTCATACAAACAGAATACATATCTTCGTAGTATATATTATTCTTTCTTTGTTTCAGGTGAGTACGTCCGATTCCTTGATTATCGATTCTCCACTTGAAAAATAGAGGTTAGTATTCACATTCGACAAAGAAGTGAATTTCATAAACGATCATCGAAAGTGCGTATCATCTGCTTCATTATCTATGTGTGTAAGCTATCGTGAACATTCACTCTGAAATATTCTCTCTAGTATCCACGTCTTTGAAATGAATGTAAATATATTATGTATCCTGACCAACAATTAAGTGGAATCTGTTTTAGTATCAGGCATTCCAGATCACCTGATGTCTGGGGGTAAACACCAGTATTACCATGGAAATCACACCATCCTGAAAAAAAAACAAACGAGAGTTTCTGTGGGGGCAGATGCTGCAATATTAATTCATTTGACACTTTTGACAAGTATCTGGAATGCTAATTGGTTGATTGTTTTTAATCAGATATCCCCATCAATAATTTCATTGAATATCTTTTTGAGCAAAGAATTTTCTGTTATACCAATAACCCTTGGATAATTTAGGGAACGTTTTAATATATTTTGAAAATGTTATTTTTTTCAAATATTCTTGAACAAGGAGAGATTTATATACGGTATTTCAAGTTCAAGTGGTGTTCCCTAAGGGTATTCAAAATCATATTGGACTTTGAAAATTTAAGTTTCAGCCTTCTGACTAAGGTCAAGATAGACGACATAACAGGTTTGACAATTCTATTGAAATGACTGTGTTAGGTAACATTTAACTCTGTTTATTATGTTACTGTAAATGAAATGACTGAATTCGCTAAAGAAAATACTGGAGTGAACATTTGAGATTCATTCACTTCATTCTTTTATATGAAAACAAATGAAAATTATTGATATCGCCAATATTTTCTCGATTTTTTTTGGGTTAGTAACCACAATCTGAAACGATTTAATATTTATATAGAAATCTACACAAGGGTAAAAGGTAGTTTTCTGAGAAAAACTGATATATTATAATAAATAAATAAAAATATTTCTCATGAATCCGTAATTTCATTGACTGTACTTGCCCAGAATTATTAGTTAGATGTATAAAACAATATATTGATCAGTGAGACTGAAAGCTTTGTTGGGATGTGTTTTATTTATAGAGATCAATTGCCCTATCACAACTAATACCACTCGCAGTCGAAGTTCGTTTCGCTAACAAAATTGAAACTGATTGCTGTATACCAGTTTATTCAGTGAGTTTAGCGTTCAGCTACTACAATTTGTTGAACTTTTTTCTTTCAAAAGTTAAAAACCCACGAAAGTTTTTTTTCCTTCTGCTCAAATATTTTCTTGAGAATATCCACCATGGTTCCCTGTGGTTTGAATCCAAGGGCAAAAAAAAAACAATTTCTTTGGTCGAAAACTGTTGATGTGATTTTTACAATTATATTGTTATAATTTCATTGATAGAATGGAATGGTTTATGTATATCAACTTCCAGATTGAATTTGTATTATTATCAATTGAGATAGAGAGATCACAGTTGGTGTTAAACGAGATAGACTATAGTTTAATTTTTTGAATTTTAATAACTGGACATGAAGATGAGATATTGTCCTAATGAGGTTTCTGGTCTGTCCTTTGAAAGCATTGGTAACAAATGAATATTTTTTGCTCGAATAAGCAATTATCTTTGCGAATACCACTTCTCGTGAATATTTAAGCATTTCCCTAACCTCAATGATGTATACATTTTTATTAGCTAATTATTATATTTATATTAACCACCATTTGGCTTCTTCGTTTGTAATATGTTCAGCATAAAATATTTCAATGGAGTTTATGCCGTATCCCATGAATGCTATTCCGTTAGTAGGTCATTCACTCATGTTGTGATCGTGCATCTAATTATTATCTACCATGGCTTTTTGTATTACTGTGCTCCAATTAAAGAGTCAGGTGTGATATGTTCTGGTATTTGCAGGTCATAACGAGGTTCTCTGTAACACCATAAAACAAGATAGATACATTCGATTGAACGACTTTCTGGAAATTACGAGTTGAAACCTTTACGGACCGAATGTTACCTGACACATTCTACCCAAAAGCTCGTTGATGAGAGAAAATACTGTCGAAGGAGTGCACCATAATCAGCACCACAATCCCAGGGGTTTGAGCTTTGTAATACTGAGTAATTTGAATACTCTTACATCACTAACTGAAAAATCAACTTACGAGATATGCATTATGAGATATCATTTATTACATGTTTTACATAACATTTGCTTCTGGATGTGTTCTACACGAACAAACTGTCCGCAATTACCACATTCATTACGGGTTTTCAACGGGAGTACAACGTCAAGATGTCCTTTTTCCATCTGGAACTAGTAAACGACTACATAACTCAGGAACAACCGTAACCATATGGTCGAAAGAGATCCTACAAATCTAAACTCGAAAAGAGACAAGAATAAACTTGTCATTCAGAAATTTAGGTACTAAGTACATTACTAACTGGGAAGTCTTAATATACTACTGAATGGCAAGATTTCTCCATTTGATATTTGATATAATAATCAGAAAATACTAAGAAAAAGCATATTTGAAAAGAGTATCGAATATTAATACGCAAATAAAAATTATCGCCATAACCATGCCAATTTGGGATACAAAATTACCCCACTTAGTATTACGAATGTTAAATCACCTACCAACAATCATGTTCAGAACTACGATCCAATGTCGAAGAAGACGATAGGATAAGAAACAAGCTGGGGAAAGCGACCGCAGAGGAAAAACAAGTAGAAGAAAAGCGTTGGCAGAAGATAAAAAACAAGAACGAGAAGAAATATTTGAGAAATTTCATGAAAATGAAAAGAACGAACGAGAGGGACCTTAGAACCTACTAAATGAAAAGAAACTACAAGACTTAAAATCGCTAAAAAGAAAAAAACGAGAAAAGACATTCCAGATTATTCTCGCAGAACATTGAAAAGAGCAAAAAACGGGGTGGTGAAAAAGGAACGGGAAGAAGCACGTAAAATTTCATAAGAACAAGAAAAAGTGAGTGAAAAACAGAAAAATGAATCAGAACAAATATAAAAACAATGGGAAGTAGACATCAAGACAATTCGATTCATGTTATTAATGTGGATATCCGGGAAATCTCATAAAATACTTCAGGTTGAAAATATCACAGAGGACATCTAATAAAATATTGCAGGGTGAGAATGCTGCCAAGATCCAACCCCCCTGCAATTATGCAGCCATGGTCGCAATAACTACGAGAACAAAGTCATTCAGAGAGTCCTCAAATAGGGAGCAGGAAAAACAGGAAAGTATCCAGCATATCGGGGGGCACGGTGAATAGCAAAAACGCAGCCCTTAAAGTCATCTATGTTGATAGGCTAAGTTAACTACCCAACAGCCCAACCATTTCCAGAATATTGAATGAAAAACAGGTCATATGCACCGGTGCTGCAGTTTTCTCAATATGTAGTGACATCGATGGGCCAGAAAGTGTGAAACCAATTTTTTTCAACTTCGTACTTGAAAGAGGCACAGGTGAAAACGCACCTATTCGAGGACAAGCTGACATTACCCGGATTCTTGGGAGACTCGCCAAAACAGATACAGTATACTGCCGTCCTAAACTCAAAGGGCGTAAGTCAATATTGACAAGTTCTGATAAATTCAGCATTATGTATTAATTAAATCAGAACACATTTTCTCTTAACGAAAATTTTTTTCGGCGTTCAAGTCTTCATAGGGTAAAGATTATTAGATTCAGAAGATATTTTGATATTGAGTTGAAAAACTGAGACACACCTATTCCGCTAAGGATTTTGTTGCAACTACAATGAGATACGCCGACAAATGAGGAACGAACAGTAATAATGATCGGGAACAAAATTTATTTCTCAATTTCACATAACGGACATCACCGAAAGCTACTCGATGTTATTCGTCTATAAGTCTATAGGAACAAAACTTTACTGCAAACTTGTAAACAGAAGGACTAATGGCTAATGTTCACGGCCATGTACTGCGGATGTTCATGCAGAAGATAAAATATCCTGAGAAAACAAGACGTATGTCAGAGATGCGCCCATTTCGCTTACCACGACTGAGTTCTGGATTTCTGGTTATTCGTCTATTTTTACTAATGTTTTTGAAGGCTTAGCACGATGAGATCCGGACAGATTTCCTATTAGAATCAATAAGTAGGTTATAAAGAAGTCTGAGCAGGTAAAATATAAAATACGTCAAACATTGAGATCGCCATTTGGGTTTAGGATATACGTCTCAGACATAAAAGATGAATTCCTACTTCTAATGGATTTGATTAGTGACTATGGTATCATTCAATAGTGAAGAGAAAACTATAAAGTATGGAGGAGAAGAATTTGTCCTTACAACTTCGGAATAAAGGACGATGCCTGTGTAACTGCAATTAGCGAAAACTGCTTCTATTCGTAAGGGGGTATATAAGCTAAATTGCTGTATTGATGGAGATATGTATTTAAGTTCTTGACAAAGACTCCAGCATGAGAGTCGAAACGTCGAACATTTCAACAACTCGCACACGGTTTAATACCCGAAAGGACTATTTTCATGTAATGAAACAGTTTGAGACGCAATCGATTGTTACAATTGTTATTGTTTTCTGGTGATAACTGGCCACCGTTGACTTGCGTTTCACAAATGGAAGAGACAGTCGTTCTGATATTATTCAGTATTCAACATATGAAATTAATGTTGTGTCGATTGTGTCCAGGAAAGAACAATGAATTTGAACAATAAATTTTCACACTCGTAGGAAAAATGTTGTATCCGAGACATGTGGAAATTGTCTTTCCTGCACTTACCGCCTGATCGAATTTTGCTCCGCATGGTTTGGTCTATTGTCGTAGTATGCAAAGAAGTACCACTTCCCACACTTTTTGTGTGACAGTATATTACGTTATGAGGAAAATAAGTAAACACATGCGAAAAATTTTAAGCACGAGGTATTAGCCGAGTGCGGTAATTTGTGGGTGCACGCATTTGGCCTTATCCCCGAGTCACGTACTGTAATTTTCCTACTCCCACCATCCTGGAAGCTGTGTATATATGTGTATTGTAAACGAATCGCGACCGCCTGTGGGAGTAGAAAAATAAGCATGTACAATACTTGATTATTATCACTTCCAGATTTGTGTTACGTATCAATTCGAAACACTGTTTTTTTATCACTTTTCGATATTTTCAAAATGATACCTGACTTAGATTCTTCACCAGCAAATATGTTATTCTGTTCTGGCGAACTCAACAATGATAGAACCACATTCATTATTTCATAGGTAAATTTCCAACGATTTTTGGTGGAAAAACACTGAAAAATCCTTGAGCTCAAATGTTTCTTCAAACACATTGTGGTTGTTCATAAAAGGGTATTCATCTCGTCCATAATACGAAATTAAGGTAAGGTGAATTTTGCGCAGTCACTGCCTCCGTGTGTTAAAAACCCTCCCAGACCATAGTCCCCTGCCTTATAAACTAGTGTAAGAATATATTATTACCTATGAGATGAAAAAGTTTAATTTATGAAGACACATCAATCAGTTAAAAACCTGAGACTATGCCTTGATAAGATGTGGGGGAACGCTCTTCACTATTCCTCGTGATCATACATACATGAGTCACATGAGCCTAAACGTATTTCATTGCAAACTAACGAAGGTGGGGTAGTTTGATGTTTCATTTGTATTCATCAAAAGTAAATCAGCAACAAAATCCTCGAGTCCAGCAAATAACCTCCAAATCCAAATACGAGCATCTTCGTTCATTTATTCATAGCAATGATTATCGTTAATCCAGTCATCATATTTTCATCACAGTTTCGAGAGATTGTGAATGAAATACTTAGTGATATTTTGTCTCTTTTGTCTTCATCGCACTGAAAAACTGCCGTTTCGAATGAAAAGTCGATGAACCGGCGAAGAAAATTGTTGATGCTTGATGCACCGTTTGCACTAATGTTTATATGGTAATGAATACTATCAGAATAATGATGGAGAAATCATGCGCGCTTAATTGAGGGGAATGAAATCAACAATTCATCATCTGTAATTGCTGTTTGTTCGTGTGCAGATTTTGCTTTCCACATTAAATTTCTGACATCTCATAATTAATGATGACAGCTGTCATCAACTTTTGTATTTCCTCAGTTTGGAGTTCCATTTCGTAGTCAATTTGATATCTTATCCGCATACTTTTATTTTGGAATCCCTACCTTTTATTTTTTATGAGGAATGTTCGTCTTTTTTGTGTCCAAATCAATAAAAACGAACATAAAATTTTTATTGATAAGAATAGCATAAAAAATTTAAAAAGCTCTTTTTTGATAATATGTGTTATCATTCATTTACATTAGATTCACTTGCAAAAAGAAGAAATGAAGAAGTTTCTATACAACTAAGGAATCAAAGACATCAATTTATTGTGCAGAAATATCGTATTTGCTTCGAGATAGGTTTACAGTGGTTAACAGAGGGGAGTAGCTGCTTTCAAACATTTTTTTTCCTTTTCGTGGTTGAATTAAATATCTATGAATGATATATACACTCCAAGGGAAGTGTGTTTTGATTTTTCGATGCTACTTTCATATGTATCTACCCATTTTCATTTCGAGAAAAAAAGTTCTTTCAAACTCAGTTCTCTCCACGAAAAAAAATGATTATGAATATGTACTTCTTATGTTCCATCATGAGATGAAATGTCGCATAAAGTACTACGATAATGTCCGAGTTGATTATCAGCATCCAACTGAAGTAACAAGTCATTTCAGAATGGTTGAAATCTGGCAGATGAACACTAATTACTTGAACTGATCAAATATCTATTAATTGTATAAATCACCCGAAGACGATTGCGGATACCAATAATGGACACTTCGTGGGTACACTCAACTTAAAATTTGTTGAATTTTTTTCATATTTTGCAATATCTCTTCATTTTTGAATTTTGTTTGATTTCATCATCGACCAAAATTAATTTCAACTTTCGATTTGAGTGCCTTGTTTGATTCGGTTGTCTTACCCAAGTTTTATTCTCATTAATTGCTCTCCGACTAACTTCTGCTATATCATTTTCAAAGTTTGACATTTATATATTCCCCAGGTTGTTTGCGTAATTCAGTTCCATTATTTATTTTTTAGTTGATATTGCTTCGATCCTTTGAGTTTTGCAACATGATTCGTTAGATATAATCATACATAAAGAAAAAGGAAGTCCAAAGCAATACCATCCACTTTATCTTGTATATAGCTCATAATATCGACGGCAATGTCATTCTTTGAGATATCAATTTTTTCCGAAATTAAGACAGTTGCCTTATCGTAAAATTGGGACGACTTGACCAAAATCCAAGCTTATTTTTCGATTCATATTCAATAATAATTTCAGATCATTGAACGAATACCTAACGGATTTCAGCTTTGAGATAATTTCAGAGCACTCCTACGCGTCCGCAATAACTTTCTAGCCTTACGTTTTGCGTCAAAATGTTAATTCACTTTTTTTTGTAGATTGTTAAATTCCCTACAAATTTGTTTTTTCTAACATGTTTGTGTGTCAATTTGTTACCGAGATATGGTGCTTCGAAGAATAGATCATTCTTCAAATTTCACTGAAAAATGTCAACAAATGCAGAATTCCACCCTATTTCTTCTGTTATACAATATTTATGAAGAAATGTAGTTGTTATTATGATTCCCATTTGTTATCACCAACTTTAGCCCCCACCCCTGCTCTCCTCATCTACCATAGCATGAGAAAAGTTTTTGGTAAATGATAATGATAAGAGCGCGTTAGGTTTGATGTTGATGATACGAATGCTAACATCGAAGTGAAGCAAGCAAATGAGGACGCCGACGTGATGATCGTGAAAACTGCCATATCCAAGGCCAGCGAATTTGACGGCCTCATCATGCTGAAGATGTGGACATGCTTATCCTGTTGATAGCATTAGGTACGTGTACAAAAAACATCTCTCTTCAAAAGAGAGGAAGGGGCAGTGGTCCTATTCCTCTACTCGTCAATTTCCTGCTCCTTTCCTCCGGGGACTTACTTTTCCTTCACGCAGTGAATAATTGTGATACCACTTCAGCACGGTTTGCATTGGGGAAGGAAATTTGCAGCACCTACATAAAGAATTCCTTCCTTTCTGCAGCAGTGGCTACCAGTTCCTGGTAGTAGTTTATGGAGACAACATTGACAATGACAACCTCGACCAACTGGGGTACCAATTATTCACATGATCAGTGACGAAGGCTAAATTACACTAGGCTGCCTACCACCAACAACGGACCCTGCCAAGTACCACTCCCTCCACTGCGGAAATCTACCCAGTAGCGCTCACAGGAGAACTTTCATAAAAGGACCGTCGAGAATAAGACTGAAGACCTACTTCAGTGTAATAGAAATGAGATAAGGGTTATAACAGGGCTGTTGACTGGACACTGTCCACTCAAAGGACACTTGAATAAGATAGGGCTGTACAACGGCGACCTCAGCTGCAGACAATGTAACAAAGGGACAGAGACAGATCGACACATACTCTGCGAATGTGTGGCTCTGGATCATAAAAGGCAACAAATATATGGAAAACCAATTTGGGATCCAGAACAATATGACAAAAACCCAGCAATCAACCTGCACAAACTTGTACAGGGGACAAGGGTGTCATATAATATAGGGAAGCAAAGCGCAATAAGCCCTAGAGGCTGAAGTGCTTTCCGGAGACCTGGCAGTGAAGGACAGGTCAGACGGCTTCCACAAGGAAAAAAAATACTCCCTCCGCACTTACCACAGGCATGATTGGGCAATGATCTTCTCACATCAGTATGGGGCTGGAGCCTAACTACACGAGGAGTACTACCAATCCCCACAACCAGAAACGATGCGCCGGATGACATCTTCCAGATTGTTTCCTGCAAGTGCAGCAAAGGCAGTAGCACAAAAGCAGGTCGGCGCACATGCACATGCAGATGCCAATTCTGCAAAAACGCCCCCGTAACTGATTTGAACGAGAAAGACTCACAAACATATTGGACGAATACGACGAAAGCGACATCATTGACAACCTGATCGCTTAGAAGGATGACGAGCTGTTAAGAGCAAAACCAGCGGCTGAAAAATCTCGACATGAAATGTTAAGTACAAATGGGTACCCACTATGATAAGCTTGAGAATAACCTAATATTGTTAATTTTTCCACGAAAAAATAACATCTTTTTTCTACCTGCCTTGGGATAATATTTAGGGTGGAAGGGGAATTTTGATTTAAAAAGTAACTGTTATCAATACCAAAATGATGTGAATAGGTATGGTTGGCTTTCATCAGAAAGTAAGCTTTTGAGAATTGGGCTTGGGCGGGGAAAGGAGGAGTGGAGCTGTTGACTTCAGTCAAGATTCATAATAACAACAACATTTTATTATAATTCGAGTATAACAGATGAAATAAGGTGAAATTTTGCATTTTTTGTCATTTTTTAGCGAATTAGGAACATGAACTTTTTTTCGACGCGCCATAACTCGGTAGCAAATTCACATACAAATATTTTTCATGGGTCAAGTGTATAAAATTCAACCCTTTACAAAAAGTATTGATATGTTATTGTCGTTGGACGTAAGAGAAAAAAGTAATCGAGGAAAAACCGGAGAGAGGTCGAAAATTTTGCAGTTTTCCTCCCCTCCCTACTTCTTTCTCACAGGGTACTCGAGTTCCAAAACTTGAGAAAATGTTAGTCAACCACCCCTGAACAACATCCTGAAGTTTCAAGAACTTCCAACCTTCTTTCCCTAACCTCACTTCTTTCAACCTGTCCACTGAACCAGTAGCAAGTAACCTACTTATTCATCTTAGATATTAACATTCAAATTAACTTTTTCTATAGAATATGTGTACGAAAATATATATTTATTGGACAAGGCAGAGAATTTCATGCTATTGTATCATTTTATTCTTTTCGCCATAGAATCGAGTATATGTTCATCAATCGCCATGTCAGTTTGGCATTTATGAATTATGTGCTAAATTCGGGTAGCGTGATTTTTGAGTTGAAGAATACTTGTGGAAAGGTTTTTTTCACAGAAATGTTTCGGGAATCCATTTTTTGGGTTTTCTCTCCATTGGAAATAAAAAAGGAAGCTTCAACTCCTTATAAAATCTGTTTTCAGGTCAAATTGGTATACTGGCCCCGATACGTAAATTCAATATAATTGAAAAAAATTACTGACATTTCAGTTATATATTTGGTGATTAAAAAATATTTATTAAAAACTCATATACTTTCCCTTGGCAACGTTTAAGCTAGCCTGCCTCCTTTTTCAAGTATTTTTGACATTTCTATCGAGATTTTTCGGTTAGTAGTGCAAAAATATAACACTGACATGAATAATTCATCAATAGCCATACCGAATTGTTGATTTTGACATTATCCTTTTTCGAATTGAATCGTGCAAGTTCAACTTTTCTTCTCAGAAGAGGCATCCAACATTATTCATTTCCGTTTACAAAAATTCAAGTATCCTATTTGACTTTCTTTTTTGTTCCATTCTGTTCTGTCATGAGTGAATTGATATTATTCCATTCAAGCAAGTGTGTACCATTTGTTGATGGTATTTGTTCAGCTATTTAATGTGAGAACAATATTTAAAAGAGAACACGATTAGATCCCTATTGAATCGTCAAAAACCTTCAAATGCGAAATTGAATTCATAAATTGTGTTCATAGTGTCCCTTGTGTATGTGGTAGTATTCATAACGGTGAAACATCATGGCCATTAAGAATAAGAACAGCTGAAGATAAAAACAACTTGAGAAGATGAGAAATAGATGAGTCGAAATTTGATGAACACATATTTTCAACAAATGGTTCCATGGATCAAAAGAATAATATTGAATCACTGATTACAGAACATGAAAAAAAAGAAGCTCGAAGAGGATACTTCAATTCTGTTAAACGGAAATGAAGATATTGCTCTTTTCATTTCCAGGGAAGACTAAACCAAAAAAAATGACCAATACTGAGTAATTAAGCGATAAAACATTGTGAAAATTGAGTTCACAATCATTAGAGAGGTAAATACTACTACTAATAATGAATACTGACTTTATTTTTCTCAAGTGTGACTATTCAAAAGTAACCAGTAGAATTGATTGATTTTAACAAAATTACTAGTTTCAAATGATGTACTTTCTACTTCATTTTCTCGTAAACGAAATGCGAAAGCAAGCAATAAAATGAAAAAGCCGCCTCGTTTGGAAACCATGTCCATTTATTCCACAATATGTAAATGGCGGTCCTACGAAATTTACAATTCAGAGAAGTCGAAGATACCAATCTGAAGCCGTCATATATTTTGAGTTGTACATTCCTTTCTGGGTAAATTTTAGACGACCGTATAGTGTTTCTCTGTCGGAGATTCCTCCGCATAAGCACACTCCGATCTTCGTACCTGCTTTTTTATCGATAAAATCTCGTGGGCCTTTTTGTGATACGCGCCACAATCGGTATCTCTAACCATGTCATTACCTATTTGGGATGCTTTCGGTTTTTGTTTTCGTTTGACGCCGTCTTAGAATGTGACGAGTATTAGGGGCGATATGGCCCGGTGGGCGAGGTGATATATTATACAAATGAAATGGAATATGAGATAATTTTTGGTATAAGATAGGAATATTTCGAATATGCAAGACGAAGGCATTGAAACTATATAATTGAAGAAACAGATGTGTGCAACAAATCACTGCCTCCTTTGTGTAATTGAGAGAAAACTCAATAACAATTCTAGGCTGAATTCCACGATGCAATTTGTCTCTGCAAGTTTCATGTAATTCATGAGATTTTTTCGAGTTGCACGAACTAGAGCATGTCCCAATTCGGTGTGACAACATGCAGCTACTTAATAATTATTGCACTCATTTTGTTGCCGCAAACTTGGACCGTGCGGTGGTATCATTGTAATGAAAATTGAATTGAAAATGGTAATTTTGTTCATTCAGATTATTTTCCGATACAGAAAAAATGAGTCATATAATGGTGATTTAATTGCAATTGCAGAGATCATAAATGAATTAAACCAGATATTGGAACATAATGTCTGTTTTTACTTGTTGGTATTTTTCAGTGCTATTTTTTATAAGTGGTAATCGAAGAAACATTTTCAAACTGCAGCAACTGCCTATCAATATGCATGGGACACTGGCATCCACGCGAAACACGAATTGTTTTAGTGAACAACTCAGCTCGTGCAAAAATAATCTAATTAATTCAAATTATACTTCCGATGATTGATTTGTATTAATTTAAAGTTCTTGATTGAATAATTACCTACTAAGAAAAGGATAACTTCAGTTTTCAGTTAAACATTTCTTTCGAACTGATTTTACCGAACTTGTGAGGCATTCTCCAACGAAACTACTATACATGCGAATCATGGATTATTCGCTATTGACAAATCTCTTAATCGTGAAGTTATCGAGTCACATTGAAAATTTTGTAAATTCGCTATTTAGTGTTTTTCGTTGTCATGGTCGATATTTTCATTATAAACATTATTTCCAAATTTTTTTCACTAAAATATCCTCTACGCGCGTCACACCCAGGTAACAAATTTGTGAATGTGCTGCAGTGGCGGATTGAGGATTTGGTTCGAAGGGTGGGCCATTTTTTAGGGCTTTAGGTGCCTTGTGTGAATCACTCGCTCCTCTGAATCCACCGCTGTTGTTGTTGGGCTGGACTATTGATTATTAGCAACCACTTTCATTGGAAAGGTTTCATAGTCAGTTCATAGTCATTTTTGAAAAAGTTCAATTTGGGTAGGCAGAAAGGCAGGATATCAATTGTTCAACGATCACACTGAAACTAGGAGAGGTTATTTTCGTGAACAGCAGAAGGGAAGTGTATTCTTATAACACAAGTTTTTCCAATATTTTGATAATGTTCATTATTATCTACAGGGAGAAGCTAGAATGATTATTATTCAGATACTCAACTTATCAGTGAAAAGGTGACTTACTGTATTTGAGGATAGTCGTTTCCAAATTGTTGTAAGAATGTGTGAACATGTCACAGATGATGAAAATATGATTACAGTCCAATGATGAAATGTACTCCAAACATGATTATGTGAAGCAACATTGAAATATTACAATGATCAAATGTAATTCTCGACATTCAACAGGTTATACATGCGATGCAGAATTACGGTGTGGTTGAATAATGCATGACTATAGGGTTCAAAATGACAGGAATTGTAATGAATTACGGAAAATCTAAAAAAAGGCAAGGAACTCACCACGAATGAGAGAACACTAACACCATCCGTTGGAAAAGTTATGAATACCAATATATCTAAATACTGAGTAAAAGGAAAGGTTCCTATTCAGAGGAATAACTTATATTAATTTTTATCCGTAAAATTGTTACTAATTGCGAAATGATGAAAATTTTCATCGATGTCAAGTAAATATGCATAAATACCACTGAGGTGTTTGATATCACTCGTTCTGGTGAGGCACTACGTAGATTGGGAGATCAACACCATTTCCAGAAACAATCCTTCAGATTAATTTTGTTCATTTGATGAAATTTTTATTTCTTTATTGATCATTCTTCATTTGTTGGACCAAAATCATCTTTGTTGAGTGTCTATTACATTTTTATCTTGACACCCAGATCCCATGAATTTTGTAACTAATAAATTACATTAATTTACCCCCAGCATTTCCACTTATCCCTAGAATATTAAAAATGACTGGAGGAGACAAAGCAACATGTTTGGTGTTTCTGCTATGGCAGTCTCAATTAGTTCCAGTATTTGATATCAATGTTGACTTCCAATATTTTGTATTTTGAAACCCAATATATATCCCACATCTACTGTGGCGTCATCTTATTCTGGGTGTGAAGATTTTGCCTGGCAACCATTACCAGGAGAAAAACTGATGGGTGAACCTTCAGCGAATCTGATGGCATCACTGATTGCAAATACGATGAAACAATACAATTCGTTTTCGTTTCATTGCATTGGTGGATATTTGTGAAGGAGATGTGGATAATGTAAATCGCCCATCGGTGCAGCCAGGTGAAAATCATTGTACTAGAAACATACCTAGATCAGCTTGAAATTCAATACAAGAAACTGTGATACAAAGGGTAATTTCAAAGGGCGATCCACTTTTTGTCGATACGAGAATATCTGGGACCCTTTCCAAGTGTTAACCAAATCAGAAAAATGGTGCGTATTGAAAAACCTCATTTTGAAAAATATATCTCAAACTTATGGTTCTGCTTGTTCTAGGTTCTGTCCAAAGGGTACAAATCTCATTCAAAATCATAATAACTATTACCAATGAATCGGTGGCCGGTGGGGGTTGAACCCGAGTCTTCCACTTGATGGGCGGACGTGCTTGCCCTTCACTGCCACTTCAACTGATTGCTCTGCTCCAGATAAAATAATTATGAGTTTTGAACTTGCATATGTGAGGATTATATTCAATTATCGAGATTTATCTCGATGAATGTTGAATTCATTGGAAAAAATGGTCTCGAAGCAGAAGAGAGGATAATTTGTAACAATCCAATCGAAAGCAATGAAATTTCTACGGACGAAATTATCATCAAGAATAAACTGACCAGAAAATATTTTTATAACCTGAGTACAGTCGAACAATTCACAGCATGAGTTCAATCTTATGACAATACACTTCCGTTAACACTAAGTCAACTTGTCTCTGGATACAGAATAGTCATTATTTATATAGCAAACCAAATATTCTAATGTTAAGAATGAAAAACAATATGTTATAATGGATAATTCATATAAAAAACGCAAAAAGTTACCAACTTGGTGGAAATCAATGCTACGAAAACCCAGGCATGTCTCGTTTCAAGAAAAGCCGATCTATCATCGTCTAATATTCAGATGTCAGGAATAATATTCCTATAAAATCAAGTATCTCGATGCTAGGAATTACAATCAGTGATAATCTCTCATGGGAAAAGCATGTGTTGTGTGTTGTAAATTTGGAAACCTGTCGAACCTCTCTTGCTAAGGAATCTTTCTTCAATAGAACACCTGAGCTTTGGAACTCCTTTTGCCAAAAGAAGTTTTTGCTGAGGCTTACAAACTCCAGAAATTCAAAGTGAATGTTAATTCGTATATCCTGTCTTTTGATTCACGCGGTGTTCTTTGAACATTACAGGGGTTTCCTTTCGTGTGAATCTTCACTTAAAAAAATGGTCCCCTGCGATATACCTACATATTTTTTATCGTTAAACGAAGGTAATGGTTTTTAAATGGTTCGGTGTTGTTCTGAAATCAAGATATCGTTTAGTGTGAAACACATTGTTGATGTTGGCTGAAGATGTTTGCTTTTGTGATGAACAAACATTTTCCGTCTTATCTAACAAATATTGATTTTAGTTCAATGACATTGCCGCTGAAAAAGTTCGTGAAGAGAAGAGTTATGGATTAACTGATTGTACGTTTTTCATTTCAATATTTTGATGTATTCGTAGTTGTAGTTTTTTGTTGTTCTTCCCTTTTGCTGATTATGGTTATAATGATCCTGTCAGACATAGGGATTTACTCACATTCCTTAAACCCCATTCGTTCATGAAAATTCGAACTTATGCAATAATTAGGCCAGTGAGTGTATATGAGTAGAATATTTTTGAGCTGATGGAATACATACATTCAATAAGTCCAGTATTAGTAGTAGGTGTGGTAGTAATACTATAATATTATTCAACATTTATTACAGCGAAGGTGCAACGCCTTCAGGCCCTTAAAAAATTACCTCTTCGTTGTAAGAAAATGTATGACAATTCAAACTTTTTTCAAATCAGGAATAATATGATAGTCAGACGGAGCTAGATCTGGTTAATGAGAGGGTGTTTGAATTCTGAACATAAATGACGAATTCTCTGCAAGGCAACATATGATTTGTGTACAGGTGCATTTGTCTTGCCAAAACAAAATGCTTTAAGACAACTTTCCGCCACTTTCTAAAAATTTTTTTTGAATAGTGATTGACCAAAATCGAATAGTAATTTCCAGGAACCCAATCATGAGTACCTCTTCACAATACCTAAAAATTGCAGCAGACATGTTTCCCCTTTTTTTTTTCAAAACGACATTTCTTAGGCCTTGGCGAAAAACTTTGCCCCCATTCTAACGATTATTTCTTCGTTTCTGAGTTTAAAAAAAACAATATGCTTTTTCCATTGCACACCTCTGGGGATACGTGTTGCAGACATTTTTTGGTTTCCAAATGGATGCGAACTATAGAATGCACACGTTGATAAGAACTATATTGTGTCTCACATAGTCCCTATAGCACAATTCGACAGTCTGATAGTAAGCGATCGGTTCACCCCTTGAAAATGAGCTTGAAAATTCAACTAAACCGACCGAAACGGGACGCTGTTGGAATATATTGTTTCCATAATTGTCTACGAAAAATTTAAAAAACATTTTTTTATCCGAAAAATACTGAAAAAAATAAGTTCTGTTAAATGAAACACTTGTTATTCGTTAATATTCCTTTGAAAAATGCACCCCTTTCGAGTTGTAAATGATTGAAAGTCGAGAAAGAATCGGAACTACTGTTTTCAGGTAATTATGTCTCTATTTCCTACCAAGTGTTTTTCATACATCTTCAGCTGCAAAATTATCTCCAAGAGTTGTAATTGAACGTCATATTTTGTTTATTAGATCTCCTTTTCATTTACATAGTGCATTTTTCAATTCGACTTCCATAAATAATTTCCCATAGGAGTTGAAATTATAGAGCTAACAAACAAAAAATTTTAAAAGTATTATCGATGAAATTTATCACTTTTTGTGCAGCATACGGAGATCATTATCGGTCTCTGAGGATATTATCCAACTTCTTTTCACACTTCACACTGTTGGCTATGATGGCTAATAATAAATATCCTAAAGAATAATTAATAAATATATATATATATATATATATATATATATAAATATATATATATATATATATATATATATATATATATAAATAAACAAATATCCTAAAGAACCTGATTAATTGGCGCATTCTCTGCAAATAGCAAACGCTAACTAAACAATGGCCACGTTGACAAGACCTATTTTGTGTCTCATATTGTTCTTCTAGCCCAAATCGAGAGTCTGATAATACACCCTTGAAAACGAGCTTATTCGACTCCTTGGCCGAATCAGGACGCTAGTTTTTGGAACTTAAACCGACCGAAACGGGAAGCTGATTCGGAATCTGCTCAAATATGTCCTTTCCACCATTGGCTATGCAAACCCGGGATTTTTCATCTGAATGGTCATTAATTTGTTATTAAAAAAATTTAAGATCATAAAAGCCAAAAAAAACCCTTGTGTGCAAAACAAGTTTTATTCGATGACATTGCCTTGAAAAACTAACCCCATTCCAATTATTGTAAATGATATGAAGTCGAAAAATGACTTACTGTTTGCAGAAAATCATATTTCCCTCCTCTACCAAATATTTCCTATAATTTTTAGCTACAAAATTGTCTCCAAGAGTTGTACTCGAACGTCATATTTTTGTGATGTAGCTATTTTTCATTCATATTGTAATTTTCATAAAATATAGCGATTTCTCAGAGGAGTTAAAATTATAGGGGTAACAAAACACAAATTATTTTCTTTTTGAAGAACCTGATTGCTCAACGCAGTCCACGCCTCTGACGTTGGCTTGGGCCAGCTGAAACAAAGGAGACCGAACGTAGGCATAACTATAATTCACGGCAGATATTATTGTAATATATGTCGGCATAATTCTTTTTAATTAAATTATACGTTCAAGGATTCCGGACGGCGTAATAAAATTGTAGAGAGGCACTCATAAACTTAATTAAACTTATACAAGTAAAACGTCGTTAAACGGTTGAAATTTTTTTCATTTGGTGAAATCGCAGATGCCTTTTACATTGTCGTGTTTCGGAATCTGATAGTTGGAACGAGAATTGCAGGTGTTCTTGATCTCCTTCAGGGGAAATGGCACTCGCACTTCGCAATTTTCAGAATACTGCAATCTTCTGCAGTTCTTCGTGGTGTACCAAGCGTTGATTTTTAGTTTACCCTCACGATTATTTTTGAGGTTTGGCCATGTTCACTATGAACTCTTGCTTCACTGGATTCCTTAGGTCACTAAGAAATATTTAAGCACGTGGTTTCAACGAGGATACCCGATATTATTGAAAACTTCCAACTCTGATCAGTTATCTTAGCATCAAGCTGGAAACACCCTTGACTCGCTTTCTCCATTCAAATTGGACTATTGTGGAGATCGGCCCCCTATTCATTCACACCCCATTACTGTTGTGCATATAAAGTTGCTAAGCTGTCCAGGTCGCTCGTACTCTTGCTCAATTGCGCATGGCAACTGAATTCACGATTAAATTCACATTAGATAGAATTGTTTACAAAATTGATTCAAACTTAATATGTTCTGTATGCAATACGAACCTTAAAGAGACACTTATTCATATACTCTTTGAATGTCCAATATATAGTGTAATAGAACAAAATGTCCCTTGTCTTCAGGATATTGAACTGCCCTTCGAAATATCACTATTTCTGATGCTAAATCAATCTCTGGCTATATTTGGAATATTCTCAAGCTCCGCTCATTCATTCTAACTGAATAATTCAATATACCCAGGTTACACATGGTTACAACATACGATCCTTTTATTTTTAAGTCTTGCTTTCGAATCCATTGTATATCTTTCACAATGTTTCAATGCTGTAATGATGTTATTGTCAGAATTAGATACTATATTCAATTTATGATGTTACTTTCATAGTATATTCTTTTCTCACTTGTATTCATTGCTGTAAACCTTGTTTTTTGAGCAATTAAATTTATTATTATTATATCATTATTATTATAAAGTTGCTAATGTGGGTATCAATCCTTCCCAACTAGAACACGCTTTCGTTAAATAATCATCCCGACTAGCTTTTTGGACATCTGGTATTTTAAATCATCCCGATCGAATGAAAGAATTCAATTGTGCACAAACGTCATTGGATTAGGAATTTATCCCCTGTATCTCCCAGGATGGGAAGTTGTATACGAACCTGTCGAATCAATCCACTGACTCATTCAATGATTTTTAATAAAATCATGGTGTGAGTGAATAACTTTAATGTTTTTTTTTTAATATATTTTCTTGGTGAACCAAATCCGAAGTTTTCACGGATCCTGGCTTTGTAAATATTTCATGTGTTTTTTCGGAATCGTCATTAAGTTTAGTGACTATGCGTCCGTCATATTCTTCCAATATCTCAGAAAAAAATTAAGAATTTCTAATTATCATCTCTTTGAGAGTTTGATAACCCACTTGAATGAAATATCTGGTCACATTATGATATCAATCAGTGATAAAATAGATTAATATTTTTTCTTATTTATGGATGACAAATAATATAAAAAGTTGCGATAAATGATCGTTTTTCAAACGATGATAATCACCACAAAAAAATACTTCTTATTATCTATTCAAGAATTGGAAACTGTACATAATCCACTTGGCGAAAGAATGAAATATCTAGTTACCTCATGATACCAACCAGTAATAAGAGAAATTGGTGATAATAATACACCAGTAACATTTGATTTGTTATTGTTAGTAGTCAGTACAACACTACTGATGACACTGGCGAAGATTGCATCGTGTGACAAGAAAACACTGTTTATTGGTTTCTATTCCGTTGTGGAGAGATAATCTCTATACAAGTCGGTCCTCGTATGAAATAAATTACTTTCAATATTGTTTTGTGTTTCAATAGGTAAATGTTTCACCTTGTATACCGCGCCCACAACAGATCAAATTTTCGATTAACAAACCAATCCCATACCTTTCGTACAGCCAGCCTTATTACTGAACGTGTTAACGGATTATGATCATTACTCTGCCATTTAATAATGTTAAATATGTGTAATAACGTACCGGGCCGATAGAGAACGCTGTCGAATGTCTACAGCGGTTAAATTAAATTCGAAATGTGGCGTGGTACGAGAATGTACGCCGAGTAAATTAGTAGTATTCTGTAGATAATTGATTCGGGTTTATCCACAAGGTTTTCAAATATCTTGTTGAAGAAAATAATGATATAATTCAGTGATATAAAGTATTTTTGCCATTGGAAACTGTAAATTTGGTATCGGGAGATGTGTCTACACGAGGCATGTAGTCACAGTGACATAGGTAAGCACAACGAAATGGTCCTTTGAGGTTTTAAAACGGTTCGTATATTTTGTTTTCTCATTAGTCTTCCGATTTCGTCAGTGACTCCTTAGAAGGTAGTGTCACTGACTCCTTTTTGAGTTGTGTAGGGTCTTGTGTCCTAGTTTTTCTTGGGTTTGTTTCTGCAAGGATTGCCTTTCTGATTGAGTGTGTTTCATAGCCACTTTGTCGAAGTGCTTTGGACGTCTCTGTTAGCTCTGCTTGATTGTCTGTTTGTTGTTTCCGTAAGACGAAAAGGTCGGGTCACCAGCGTGTTGACTACGGATTGCAGTTGTGTGGGGTGATGGTGTGATTCGGGCTGTAGGTATCTGGTTGTGTGGGTGGGCTCTCGGGTATATTGTGTATGCTAAAGTGTCGTAGCGCTTCCTGGTTATCAACAGGTCTGGGAAAGGAAGTTGTCCATTGTCTTCTGAATCCGTAGTGAACTTGATGCGCTGATTCAAGCTATGACACGAAGCGGGTCAACTATTATTTTCCATGAGGCCAGATGATAATTTCGAAATAATTATTACGTTTTTGATGTATTTTCCTAATATCATGTTTCAATAACCGTGAGGAAATGACGACCTTCCATTGTACCTCATTTTTACGCATGCCTTTAACTTTGACCTCAAGTTAATGTTTTGATAATGAGAATAAATATTCTCAAAAGCTCGACCATATAACAAATAGTTTTCTTCAGGAAACAGCCCAGCGTTTCAACTGCATCCTCACGATTAAATGTGATGAATGTTTCTCCTCAATGTTTGAAGAGAAGATGTCGGAAACCATTCCGACATCCGACAGCCGTTCCACCCAGGCTCTACGGTCTTCCGAAGGTGCATGAACCTAACATGCCATTGAGACCAATAGTCAATGCCCCAGGCTCACCTAGTTATAAGTTACTTTCAATGGAGGGAAAGCTTCTATGAACAATTGGATGGAGTGGCGATGGGAAGTCTACTGAGCCCAGTGATAGCCAACTTCTTATTGCAACGTTTTGAAGAGAAAAAAATCGACGCCTTCGATTTGAATTCGACCTTGTGGCTACTTTACGTGGATGACACCTTCGTTGTCTAGAAAAATGGAAGGGAAGCTCTAAACCTTTTTCTAGACCACCTGAACGCTCAACACCCCAGCATCAAGTTCACCATGGAAACTGAATAGGAGCAGCAGATAGCATTCCTAGATGTTCAAATTGAACGATGTAGTGCTAGAATAACCCACAGAGTATACCAAAACTCACGCACACGGATAGGTACCTGCACGCACTATCGAATCACCATCCCAGTTAAAAGAGAGGAGACATATCTACTCTAACGGAACGTGCTCGAAGAATATGTGAACCAGAGCATCTAGAAAAAGAACTGGAACATCTTCAAGTTACCTTGAGGTCAAATGGATACAGATATCCGAGATCAACAGAGTCATGAACCCGACGAATTCCACGGTTCAAAACAGGGAGGACTCTCAGATAGTTGCAAATGCATATCTGCCATATATCCCGAGGGTCACTGACAGAAACTCTGGGGAAAATACAACATAAAAATGGTTTGCAAACCGACCCAGAAGATCCAACAAAGCCTCAGGTCAGCTAAAGACAAAAGAGACCCATTGTCAGCACCAGGGGTTTATCGCATACCGTGCACCTGTGGGAAGGTATACATCGGTACCACTAAAAGATCCATGGAAACAAGGCTCAAAGAGCATGAAAGAAACTGTAGGCTAGGGCAAACTGACAAGTCGGCTGTGGCGGAACACGCACTCAGTGAGAGTACCCACAAGATTCTGTTTGAGAATGCGAAACTGATTGCCTCAACCAGGGTCAACACAGCCGACTGGTAAGGGAGACGATAGAGATCCACGAACACACAGACGATTTCAACAGAAAAGAAGAAGCGTTGAGTCTCAACAGAATTTGGCTAATAATGAGAAAATCAAGAATAATTAATAAAATCACAGCTGGTAGTGCGGCAACTAATACTGATGAATATTATCCGAATCCGACAGAAGTAATTAACACTCCAGACTACCTGCATTAATATAAATACCCCTTACGAAATCGAAATTTCGAGTCATCGGAATAATAGTCAAGATGAGTGAGCCTCTGAAGAAGCTAGTCGCGCTAGCGGAACGTCAGGAAGAAATTCCAAAGAACGGCGGCCTTCAAACCCGAAGAAAAGTAGTACTACTGAAAAGTTCGGCCGCGAAAGCCTCAACCATTTTGTCAGTAAAAATATTCGTGATATCGAAAAACTTCGATATTACTTCTTATTTTTTCTGATGGTGGTAGGTTGGGAACCCAAACAAACTAGAATAAAGGACCAATCCACCACAAAAT
This sequence comes from Zygogramma bicolorata, assembly GCA_032362365.1. NCBI lineage: Eukaryota > Metazoa > Arthropoda > Insecta > Coleoptera > Chrysomelidae > Zygogramma > Zygogramma bicolorata. The sequence goes on from JAVJAQ010000110.1 coordinate 469,909, forward strand.
AAAGACATTTAAACACTACCTAATCATTCAAGAACTTGTGCGAGCAAAAGATACCAAGCGCCTACACTTCATGAAGTGGAATCTAAATCAATTTGGCTCCGTGGCTGGGCGGCTGATACCGAATACGAAAAATTCTGGTGCTGTCAAGGTATCCTAATTTGTTGATGATTCGCGGGACTTCAAGTGGGTTCACTGTCTCAGTTGAAAATTTTTGTCTTTCGAGTTATCTGTCGGATCTATCTTTCGTTCATGATGAGCCAATAAGCCCGAAACGGGTGTGTTAGTATTCCTTTTCCTAATAATTTGAAATCAGTTTTATCAACATCTGCTGATAGGTATTATTTGATTTCACAGTGGTATTCAATGCATATGCCATATACCTCCTACGCATTTCGTAAAATAATACTATTGCAATGGCATTATATATTGATCGAAACATTTGTGAAAGTAGTATTATTTTTTCCTTTCAACGAATATCTCAGGTTTCTAGAACATGCCTCAGTAACTCATTTGACTGGACGGCAAATTGTGCGGGAATAACTTTTATCTGCACTAGTGCGGAAAAAATGTGTTTTTTGGGATTATACTGACTTTTAAATATTCAAAATATATGTTCTTATGGTTGTATTTCACAGAATGACTGAATGATGAAGAGATTTATTAGAATTCCGCCACAATTTTCGATATAAAGAGTATATTTCAATAATTTTTTACTGACCCTGGTATAAACCCCATCAAATGGATGTCGAATTACAGTAAACATCTGACATTTTTCATTTGTCACTTCGAATTACCGTAGCAAAAAAGGAAAAATATATCTGTCAGTCAAAACACTACCTTGTCAAAAGCAATTTTATGACCTCCTCCAACCATGTTGCTGAAAAAGAAAACAGAAATCTGACATCATTGGAAAACATTTGAGCCTCTGCAATTGATTTGCAGAATGCCACAGATTGCACTTTCAATATCAATAATAATAATAATAAATTCATTGATATGTATATAATGATAAATGTTCCTTGATGTGATTATTTTCCGCACGCTAGTAGAAGAAGAGAAAAGTATCTAACACGTGCGTAAAGTGACTTTTCCGCACGCGAACGACGCATACGGCGCATACTCTTGTTAGGTAAATTACTATTGCCACTAAAAATATCCAAATACTGTCACAAAACAAGGATTATTCACCGTGTTGCTAAAGGAATATACACAAAATTCTAGGGATCTGTCCTTAACATTAAAAATTCACCTTGAAATGTAAGGACACTGGCGAATTGTATAATTTCCGTGCGGGCGCAGGCTAAAAGCCCACTTTTGGTGTACTGAACAAGCATGTTAATATAGTGTTTTCAGATAGTTATAATGAAAAGTCCTCTACAGGAAGATATATTAACTTTTTTCACAATTATTCCAAAAATGTATCACCTACTTTGAGGTTTACACAACCACTATACGTGTTTCACTGGATAATATCCATGAAGGAGCTATTGTATAATGAAACACGGTTTCGTAAACTCTTTTGTAATAACTTTTCTAAACTATTTTCAAATCATTATGATTCGTTTTGAGACAGAAAAAAATTCCATATGAGAGGGTGACCACTCTTGTGTTATTGTACGAGAGTTCATATAAACTACTTTTGAAATTATGCCGAATTCGCCGGTTATTGAATCACGAACATTTGAAAAATCTTAATTTTTTGTTCGACCATTGAAGCTAGACATACACAGACAAAACAAATTAAAGAAGCAGATATGTTACAGTCTGATTTGTGAATAATAGGGTATATTTGAAGTTGTGGAGTTGTGGTTAATGTATTCCTCCCGAAGTATTCAATATACTTATATAATAAGTTATTTGAATCACATAAAGGTTGATAATATTTCCTTACTTTTCATCAACATAATTTTTGACAAAGTTCAAAAATTGTGAGAAACATCAGTTTATCGAATTCATCAAGATTAAATACAATTATGGCAGGTATTCCGATACATACAGCTAGGATGCCAACAATAGTGCATTACTGAAGAAGAAGGGTGGAATTTTAACTTCAGTTTGGTTCTTCGGGTGAACATTAGACATACGTTATTTGTGATGGATAAAATTCATTCACTAATCATAGATTTGAATGTGGAAGAAACAATCAAGACCAATATCCGTGGTAAGAGATATCACAGTAACAGGAGTTTGGGGAGAGAGCATTTCTTGTGTCTTGGTTGAAAAAACCTCGACGGAATAAAAACGTGATCAATAAATAGGGACAAAAATAGGTAGTTCCATTTTGGTTTTCTGAAATTAAAGTGCATACTTCGTGCATTCGTTTCTATGTGTGATATGTTCATTTTTGTTCTTAATAACAAAGTGATAACTGCAGTCATTATATTTTCCGCAAATCAAGAATATTGACACATTTTTGCCGAAATATTCCAAGGAAAAGGCAACAATTCCATGATAACGGTTCTACAATCATCCTCAAGGTATTTTGCTATTTGAGAATTCGGAAATATTCCTCAACTGTGATTATCAGTTTCAATGTTAGAGCAGAAGTGGTGAGAAGTATTCGCACATGCGCACCATTTTTCATTGTTTCAGATTCATTTCTAATCTAATTTTTTATATGTTTAATCGGTTTTATCAACAATGCCAAGTGATTATTGCATAATGGAGGGGAAATGTGTCAATTAATCTTTAAATATACTTCATCAATTCTGCATTATTATACAATTCATGGTGGGTTCCACCTGAAGTCCGATGATGATCGAATATTGAACAGTATTTTCGATTACCTCTATCCAAAGTATACATTTCCTGACCTCATTGTAAGGAGCAGAGTCGTTCTTTTTTCCTAGGGAAGAAAAGTAAAACTGACGTTAGGCAAGTCATCAATGAAATAACTTATACAGCATTGATGACCCAAACTATATTCTATTATACAAGTATAAATTTTACAGTTTATTTATAGAACACCTGTATTTCTTGTCTCTATTCTATAGATATTTTCAAGGTCGGTGCTCTTGGCAATATCTACACGGATTACCCGACAAGTACATGAATCCCACCCCTTTGTTGTGAGCTTGGAGACTTGTCGAACCACTCTTGCTCAGTCTTTATTCAATAAAACAGCTGAACTTTGGAAGTACTTGCCGAGAGAGGTTTTTCCTGAGGCTTACCAACTTCAAAATTTCAAAGTGAATGCTGATTCGTATCTCCTGTTACTTGATTTACGCGGTGTTCTTTGGAAATAACAGGGTTTCCCTTTCATGTGAATCTGCAGCTCATAAAAAATCAGTATAGAAGGTGAGCTATTTTTAGAAAGTAAATATAGGTTAGGTTAGGTCAGAAGTGAGTGGGTCTGTTCGGCACTCCACTGCAACCCACAAGGGTTTATTGTGGCTCACACCTATTCAAACTCGACCAAATTAACCCAGCTTCTTAATGAAGCCGATTAGTTTGTATGGTGAGTGATCTTTCAGGTCAGATGGTAAGAGTGAAGCCTTGCCAAACTCTGAAAACCTGATTCGGTCCGCAGCGGGACAGGCACAAATTATGTGCTCTGCTGTTTCATCATTTTCCAGATAGAGACGACACAAGCTGTCTTCTGACAGTCCGATTCTCTGCATATGATGATTCAAATGACAGTGACCTGTAAGAAGGCCAGTTAGACATCGTAGTTCGTCCATACTGTAGTCCAACAACTGTTTGGTTTCCGACTTCGAAGGGTGAATAAACGCCTTGGAATGAGCCAATCCTGGAAGATTTTGCCAGAAGTCCATAAATTTTCTTGCCATCCAGGTAGTCAATGTTTGTTTGGCAAAGCCTAAAGCGAAGTCAATGACAGGTTCTGGTCCGATGAAGCTGCTTGCAGCACCCTCGTTTGCAAGGCAGTCAGCAGCGAAAGTAAATATACTAAGGAAATAAAATTTGAACATCAAATATTAATATGGAGCTACAGCAATTTGCTGTTCATGATTCAGTAGGAGTTGCCTGTATGTACCGATACATCAACGAGTTTATGTACCGCTCTCTGATAATGAGAGGCTTGTAGGTGTTGATTCGAATCCGACGTCGACAGCTCCTTTTCTATAATTCTTCTTTCTTTTCACTTCTTGGTTTTAGTTCTTCAATAAACTTCATAAATAATTTATTTGAAATGACTTGTTATTTGGGGGAGGCAAAACATGCATGATTACTGCCCTCCGCTAGGCGTCAGGCAATGAACGTCATTCTCGTGAAGAAAAGTAGCACTTTCCTTCCTTGATATACAAATTGCCAATGAACGATGAGATTGGAACCTCTGGTGTAAAAGTTGAAACTTTTCCTAGAGATCAATTCCCCTAACACCAAACTGATATTTCTGCACTCGACGCGCGTTTCGCTAAAAAGGTAAGCATCTTTTTACCTGAAGGCGGACAAAGGTAACGAAGTGGTGATTCAAGATGAAGAAGATTACTTTGAAAGAGTCGATAACTTGATTGAAGGTGGTCCATGTCAGAAGTTACCACGAAACCCGTTGGCCAAGATGATCGCTAACGTAAAACCAATATTGAAAAAATGCAAAACTCTGATCACGCCGATTTTGAACAGGAGTCATCGGAATAATAGATGAGAGACGAGTAAGTCTCTGAAGAAGCTATCCACTCGCGCTAGCGAAAAGTTAGGAAAGGATTCCAGAGAACGACGTCCTTCAAACCCGAAGAAAAGTTGTAATACTGAAAACCTCGGCCGCGAAAGCCTTAACCATTTTGTCAGGAGACTACAACTGTCAAATCTCACAGTCCCAAAGATATACTGCTTACCAGAAATACATAAACCTGGAAAATCGATGCGACCAATAGCCCCAGCTATGAATTCGTCCTCATTTGTTCCGTATGATTTTATGTATTTACCGGAATATTTTGAAAACGTGGCAACGTGACTTTTTCCCTTCGTGAAACTGAATCAGTAACAAGAGACAATCTTTGCAAAGCAGTGTGTCCTGTTCAAATTTGTGTCGGGTCGTGATAATTTTTAAGAATCATAATAGTGAAAAGGCATTTTCCTTCTCCTCTCTTATCCTCCTAAAATTTCCTAGTGCCTGCAAGTTACTTCGTTTGGTTTTTGGAACATTAGCACCTTGGTAAGTTGTAAATTGTTTAACCTTTGAGTAATATTTGCAACATTTTTTGGTCCTTTCGAGCTTGGATACGATTGTCATTAGTCTATAGCTATTTTATTTTCGTTAATTTGCGGTAGAAGTAACGATTAATCAGCGTGGATTCAGTGCGGTTGATATAAAAAACACGGTTGTTTTTTTGGTTCGTTACAGTTTTTTATTTTCGGCGGATCGAGGTATCTATTGGAAATAATTTTTCTTTGCTCGAAATATTTTCATTTTGTTTAGCCAAAATTATCACGATATAACTTTTGAATTTATATATCTGCATTTAGAATCGCGGTTGTAGGAACCATCCTGAATAAAAAGGGTTACAGCGGAGATTGGTTGGAATTATACGGGATTTCAAACCCAGACATTTGCTTTGCTCAACTTAATATTGCTCTTGAAATCATCAAGTGAATGAAAAAATGCCAGCTACTGTTGCGGAGAGGCAAGTCAGAGTTCTGACTGCAAAAAAGGAATCATTGTTTGCGAATTTGCAAAGTTTATATGACTTATCAACGAAGTTAGATGATCAGGATTCCAAGAAAAAATTTGAAATTCGTTTTCGTTCATTGGAATGTACGCGGCAGGAGCTTTTGAAGACGGTGGACGAACTCAATGAAGTGAGTTTGGAAGCCGATGACAAATTTGTTCTTAACCTTACAATTTATAATATTGTAGATGAAATGTGTTGCAACATTAGGCATTCTGCGGAAATAATTCAGAGGCAAATTTCGGGATCCGGAAATAGTACTAGCGGTAATGTGGGGGGGGGTATCTACTCAGTGCGTGCCTCGTTTACCCCATATTGAACTACCTGATTTTTAGGGAGATATCAGGGAGTGGGAAACCTTCTATTCTCTATTTAAAAATATGATACATGATAATCAGTCTTTGACGGATGTTGATAAAATTTATTATCTGGTAGGTAGATTGAAGGGGTCGGCGTTGGGAGTGTGCTCGGCAGTGTGGCCCACTGGCACAAATTATCCGATAATTTGGCAGGCTTTAGTAGATAAGTATCAAGATGAAAGGGCTTTAGCCAATAGTTATCTAGATCAAATTATGGATTTTCAATGTTTACAAAGGGAATCGTCTAAAAATCTGGAATTATTTCTAGAAAAAGTTCCGCGATAAAGGCTTTGAAAAAATTGGGTTTGAAGGATTTAGCGGAATTCATTTTATGTAACCTAGCATTGTCAAAATTAGATTCGGAAACTAGTCGAGGTTTTGAAATGTACATAAGAAACACGGGTATTCCCAAGTATGATGATCTTATAGAGTTTGTGAAAGAGCAATCAAAAATATTAGTAAGCCAGAAATCCGGAGCTGGTGGTAAGGTCAATCAATTGGATACGAAGGCTAGATCGATGAAATCGTTCCTGGTGAAGGATACGACTAAATCTGGGCCTATTAGATCAAATGTCTGCCAATATTGCCATAATAAAGGTCATAACATTAGTCGTTGCGAAAGGTTCAAACGTCTACCCCCTGGAAAGAGATATGAGACGGTCAAAAATAATAGTTGGTGTTTCAATTGTCTATCGACCAGTCATGCCGTGAGATTTTGCCCTGTCGATAGGTCTTGCGCGGAATGTACTGAAAAACATCACATCCTCTTGCATCTGGGTAGAACAAATTTGGAAAATTCAGTGGGTTCTTCCGACTCAGCGACAGTGGATAGTCCAGAGAATAATACTTGTAATAATGTTAGCTCTACCTTGGCAGTCCAAAAAACTGGAAGTACGGTGTTGTTACCCACGGTAGTCGTTCGCGTAGGGAATAGCCCTGTATGCAATAATACGGCACGATTTCTTTCAGACAGCGGTAGTCAAACTCATATCTTCACGATGAAGGGTTGTAGGAGGCTAGGAATCAACTTCTCAAAATATTATTCTTCCATAGAGGGCTTAGGAAATACTACACAAGCGGTGAAGGGTGTAGCTAGATTAATCATTTCATCGCAGTATGATGAAGAAAGGGTTTTTTCTTTGAGAACCTTGATAGTTGACAAAATTTCTGAAAATTTACCGCGGTTATTAATTAAAAAAAGTGACATAAGCGCGGATTTATGCGGCGTACCGTTGGCAGATAAAAGTTTCTATCAATCCAGAGAGATTGACGGTATCATAGGAGCAGAATTATTTTCGGAATTGATATGTTCGGGTCGAATATTTACCCCTAATGGGTTTCCTCTAGCCTTGGAAACCGTTTTTGGATACGTAATCATGGGAAATATTCCTGTTACCACTACTTTTTTCACGTTGAATGACGAAATTCCTATTGAAAACATAATCAATAAATTCTGGGAAATTGAACAGGTTCCAGAGCGCTCTTCCCCTAGTCCTGAAGATATAGAGTGTGAAAGAATATTTCTCGAAAATTACAGTGGAGACCTCACTGGGAGATTAACGGTTGCGTTGCCATTCACACATCCTTCGATGTGGTTGGGAAATTCAAAAAAGATAGCCCTCCCTAGGTTGCTGTCTTTGGAAAATGAATTTCAAAAGGTTCCCGGTTTGAGATTGAGTTACAATGAAGTGATGAAAGATTTCATTGATCAGGGACATATGAGGTTGGTTTCAAATGACACCTCAACACCCCCTTACTATTATATGCCACATCATGCGGTTTATAAGCCTGAAAGTAGTAGTACTCCCTTAAGGGTAGTTTTGGATGCTGGTTTTCCCTCGGACTCGGATATTTTATGGAACGATTTGCTTTATTATGGTCCAAAACTGCAAACGGACATAGTTACATTATTAATGAACTTTAGACTCTTCAAAATTGCTATGACAGCTGACGTGCGTCAACTTTATCGACAGATTAATATGAAGGAAGGACATTGTATTTATTAGAGTCAATTTTGCCGCAAAAGTATTGGATTTTAGCCGGAAGAAACACTATAAAAGCTCGGGTTCATGCATGTAATCTTTGTTTTAGGTTAAAACCTACAGAATTAAATCCAATGATGGCGGATTTGCCTACCCAAAGAGTGAGACAGGCAAAAGTATTTTTACATACTGGGGTAGACTATTTTGGGCCATTTGATATTACTTTGGGAAGAAAGAGGGGTTCAAAGGTGTTCAAGGCTTATGTTTGTCTATTTGTATGTATGACGGTCAAAGCCGTTCATTTGGAAATGGTTAGTTCTTTATCGACTCCTCATTTCTTAAAAGCATTCAAGCGGTTTTTGGCTCGTCGGGGACCTTGCAATATTTTATACTCTGACAGAGGGACTAATTTTGTCGGTGCCAAAAAGATTTTATCGGACCTTAATAGTCTAGTTAACTCAGAAGAGTACCAAAGCTCTTTGGAAACTGAATTATCCTCGCAAGGGGTTCTGTGGAAACTGAATCCTGGAAATGCTCCCCATATGGGCGGTTTGTGGGAGAGTAATGTGAAGGCGGCTAAAACTCCCTCTTTCGAGTTATTGGAGAGCAATTGCTCACCTATGAGGAGTTTTCCACGCTCCTCACCCAAATAGAGGCGCTACTGAATTCGAGACCATTGTGTCGGTTATCGTCGGATCCTTTAGCGCCCCAAGCGTTGACTCCCGCTCATTTTCTAACCCTTGCTCCCCTGAAAAGTCTACCGGCGGAAGATGTATCAACTGTCAAAATCGGTCGTTTGGATCGGTTTCAATTAATTGACCGAATGGTTCAAGACTATTGGAAGCGATGGCAAATGGAGTATTTACACACTCTTCAGATTAGGAAGAAGTGGGATCGTTCCAGTGTCAATTTAGAGGTCGGTACTGTGGTCGTGCTTAAAAAAGATAATTCACCTCCGTTGCACTGGCCTTTGGCCGTTGTATCCTAGGTTCATCCCGGAAAGGATGGTATTGTGAGAACTGTAACGGTCAGAACTAATAGGGGAACTTACCTAAGACCAGTCGTCAAGGTTTGTCCTCTCCCTACTCAGTAGCTCCAGTCATGGATTATATAATTTTTTTTGTTTTATTAATTTTCTTTTTTTGGGTAAATATAAGTATATGTATATATTTTGGGTTGAGCAGAACATAGGATCTGGGTAATGTTTATTAAGAAAATTCTCCAAGCCAAGTTGAGCTGAAACCCATCGTTTTTCAGGGTGTGGGGTATGTTCCGTATGATTTTATGTATTTACCGGAATATTTTGAGAACGTGGCAACGTGACTTTTTCCCTTCGTGAAACTGAATCAGTAACAAGAGACAATCTTTGCAAAGCAGTGTGTCCTGTTCAAATTTGTGTCGAGTCGTGATAATTTTTAAGAATCATAATAGTGAAAAGGCATTTTCCTTCTCCTCTCTTATCCTCCTAAATTTTCCTAGTGCCTGCAAGTTACTTCGTTTGGTTTTGGAAACATTAGCACCTTGGTAAGTTGTAAATTGTTTAACCTTTGAGTAATATTTGCAACATCATATAATATTGCTAAATGGTTGAAAGAAGAATTTGAAAATCTCCCCATCGGCCTAACTGATGCGAGTGTCAAAAATTCCCAAGAATTCATAGAAAAAATGAAAGATATTGAATTAGAAGATGGCGAAACATTGGTTTCATTCGATCTAAGTTTTTTATTTCTAAGCGTTCCGATACCACAAGCTCTTGAGTATTTGAAAGATCTTTCAAATCGAATAACTTAGCAGATGACTCTGTTGAAGAATATATTCACCCACCAAGCTTCACATGGATCAGAATTGTTTTCAATATAATGGCTCATATTATGCACCGCACAAAGGGACAGCCATGGGTAAACCATTGTCTCCATTTGTGGCGAACCTGTTCATGGGCAGGTTTGAGACGGATGCTAGGGAGGAACTCAGGTACTTCTTTAGGGTCTGGATCGGATATGTTGACAACATATTCGCTGTGGTGGATACAGGGATTACCGAAATTGAAAATGTCCTGTCAGCAATAAACAGCAGATGCAATAGTATAAAAGTCACGTACGAAGTAGAAAAAGAACGAAAGTTGCCATTTTCAGATGTATTGGTTATAAGGAACGAACAGAATGAAATATAATTTGACATTAACAGAAAAGACACGTGCACATTCAGATACATTCCAAATGAATCATTGTCCACAACATAACATGGCGGCACTGCAATTTCTTGTCCATAGGTTGATAACTTTTCCTTTAAAAAAAGATAAGTACGACAATGAAAGAAAAGTGATTAGGTACGTAGCTGAAGTGAACGGTTTTAACCCAGATAAAGTTAATAAAATAATAAGAAAATGTTAATTTTGCAAAATGTAAAAGCAGCATGAACGGTGACGAGGGACCTATCCCTTTCAGCCCGCTTTTCAATTCATTGTTGAGAAAGTAATCAGAATAATCAATACTAACATATGATGGAACTTGTAGGTAGTGAGTTCATTATCGATAAATTAATTAGAATAATTAACAGTAACCAACAAAGTCCATATCGGACCAAAAAACGTTAGGTATATGAACAACTAACCCTAGCTTTAGATATAGTGTAAATTTTCTTCTCCTGAAGATGCTAACCTTCTTAGCGAAACGAGCGTCGAGTGCAAAAATATCACTTTAGTGTTAGGGAAATTGATCTCTAGGAAAAGTTTCAATATGAATGATGGAGCAATGTGGAAATATTATGGTACCTCCAGATTTACATGAAAAAGTTCAACTTCTCTTGAAGAGAAACTTCAGCAAAGTATGACGAATCCCAATCGACCCGATGATTCCTATACAAACCTCCAGAAAAATGTATACGAATATTTTGTTGGCTTGAGTCTAACGGATGAATATCGTTTCAAAATTTCAATCATGTCGTGGTATTCCATCTTTGGAATCCAGGTATGTTGGTAACTTTGTACTATTTTTTTTTTTAGATGTAGGCAGTATGCCATATAAAAGAGATCTTGATGTTTTCATTGGATCTGTACATGATTCCACTGTACACTGCAGGTAAAGAGTAGGAAAAATACATATTGGAGAATGTGCATATCCCGCTTGCAAACAATGCTTACACCTTACAGCAAAATGGTTATTCAAGTCCTGCTGAAACTCATAAAAAACAGTCGGACGAATGTCGATTGTTATCAAGTATGTCTTCTGTATCCTGAAACAAATCCTAGCAGCTGTACCAACTGAAACTGAGGAACATAGCTACTATCTCATATTTCAGTACTATTGCAGGATGTACAGGATACTGCAGAACTCGATTAGGCTTTCGATTTGCTAATCTGGTTCTATAGAATAGGAAACGTTATTGCAGGAATTTCGCGGCAAGTGAAATATCACTGATGTTTCATCAGCGATACATTGTGTATTGAAGTAAACGATCAGCTATGGAATGTATTCGAAAGTGAGTTTCTTTGGCGCATTAGTTTCATATTCAAACTCTACTCTATTTCATAGATTTGATGAAACTCATGAAAAGTATGGGGTGGTATGAACAACAATGTTTTTGCAAGATTTTCCAAATATTATTTCAACATGATTTCAATGCCACACAAAAACCAATACAAACAACATAACTTTGCATCCTAATTAATTGAAAAATTTAATTATGCATGGATTCTTTCTCAATATCTCAAATTGTATAAGGAAGTCATAGATCATGGACGTAAACCAAGTTGTCACGTACGTTTTCAGAAACAAAAACAAAACAAACCTATTAGTTCAGGAAATGAAGCATTTTGGCTCGCAATTTTTTCGTCCACCATTGATTCATCTGAAATTTTCACAGAAGGTAGGGAATAGCTCGAGGATCATTTTCTATATCATGACGCTGTACGCTAGAGCCTTGGGGGTGGTTGCCACCCCATCACAGGGGTGGAAATTTTCTATTACATTTTAACTGTAGGAATCGACAGAAAAAGTAATTCTAGGAAAAAATGCCCCATACCTTTTTTTCGTAAATGTAATATGTTTGAGTTATTCGAAATGAAAACAGTTTTTGACGGAAAAATCGCCTTTTTTTGTTTTTTGTAAATAACTCTGAAACTATACATTTCATCAAAAAAAGTGTGGAGAGTCAAATTGCAGCCTTTGAAAAAACAAAAACAATGCTACCTTTATAATTTCCCTTCGACATATACGAACTGAGATACAGCAAATTAATGCTCAGCTTTTATCGTCAAATGTATAAATTGGAAGATTTAAAGCGAAATAACGAAAAAAAATTGCATTTTTGGAAAAAAGCTCTCAGAATCTTTTTTGAAGCATTCAATTAGAGCTTTCAAACAAATGAAAAAATGGCTTCCTAGCGTGAAAATTGACCGACTTATGATCAGAATAAGATCGGTACCCGCTTTTTTCTACGAAAAAAATCTGAGAAAACAACCTCCAAGGTACCCCCTAACTAAAATTGATCGCCACCCTTCTGTGATTCTCTTTATATATGTACTATTAATACACCGACGGAGTTTAACCAATTCAAAATGCCTAATTTTGGAGAAATTAGAGTTTAAAGAGACAACGATTTTTTTCAATTTCGTGTTTTTAACACTTTTCTTAAAATATCTCTCAAAATACTAAAGATACGAAAAAAACGATACAGTACAAAATTATAGGTTTTTCAATGACAAAAATTTCCCTGTATGTAGATTTTTTGTAAAGTGAATAGTGGGCGACATATAGCCGTTTAACACCTACATTTACGATCGAACATCACCTTAGTCAAACGCTTCAAACTCCTAATTTGAAAAATAAGGGATCTTAAGTAATTTCATCTACATAGTCATATAGCTTTCGAAAATCTCTACAAAATCGTCCCGGAAAAAAATTTCTAACACCAAAAATGAAGGAGCTGTGCTTGAAAAACCTATCAATTTTTTTTTGGAAAAATTTGAATTACCCGCTTTGGAGCGTAGTATTCTACATAACCGATATATTCGGCCGTTATACTTTATTTGTTCCACTTTTTCCATTAATATTGGAAGACAGAGGAGAAACAAAATCTGCTCGCTTGTGTGAGTGTATATTTCGTTGATTTCTCACCAAGTTTGAAGACATATTATAAAAATTTCAATCTTTTCAAGAATAGTTTATAACAAAGGTAGGTTGAAAGATTATGAAATTGTATTCTGAAGCATGAAACAATCATTATTTAACTATTTTTACCCATATTTAGGTTTTCAATATTATTTTATAATGTTTGACAATTAGGGGTAGTTTTCACCCCCTAAAAAACAAAAAGCGTACAACGGCACAATATAGAAAATGAAATAGAGGGTGTAATAAGCCTAATACCAGAATTTTGAACAAATCTGAGCTGGACGAAAAAATTGCGAGGTTTTACCATTTTTTCAGCTTCATTTTCTGAACTATATTTCCTAACACTTTACTTGAACTGTCACTTAGACTTTTATGATAGTAATGATTCATGTAATGTTCTATAATTCATCCGACTTCATGAAAAAACAGAATGGGATTTCAATTTGTGATTGACTTGCGGGAAACTAGTATGTAAACTTTATAGGAAGAGCCACATTCCCGGACTCCGTGTTGCTTGTCTCGGATCAAGCCTTCTCTGACATCCGGAAAAGTAAGGCTTTCCTTACTGGGAAAACAATGTACTATTTCTCGTTAGATTCTAGTCTCACGAGAAGATATTGATTCGAATTATCCTATTCGGTTTACTTTTTGATACTCATAACCAAGGCTTCCTTCGATTGCCAGAGCATCATTTCCTCAAACAATACTATCGCTAATTGGCGCTGTACCGTACAGGAATTATATGGAATAAGGCCATTATGGCATCCGAAACAATGCCCGATTTAATAAACTAATGCAAAACCGTACTGGATGGGTGGAGATGAAATGAAACGCGAATGGTGTACCGCTCTCAGCGTGGGCCGCTCGGGGGGCGCCCGCACTCTCGCCCCCTGTCCCACCCCTCGGCGCGGTCCCACTCGATTAACTCTATCCTCGTCTGTTGCCATAATTAATGAAACGTTCACACGAATTGACTTACTCAAAGGCGAACGCTCTCGTACAGTTTCAGGTTGAACTTGCTTGAATTCAAATTCGTTACATTGCTTGTTTCTATGTTTTGAAGTGAAATCCATGAAATCTAGAATAATTTGTATTGGATCGATATCGATTTTCATGGCGTTGTATATTATCCTTGGCATGGCGGAGCGAAGGAAGTAAAAAATATCTTCAGGTTGCCAACATTACACGTGCTCCTTTCATTATCCTATTACAAACAAATCAGTTTTTCACACAGATTCGGTCAAAAGCAAGTAGTCATGCTCATTCAGTTCAGCAAAGATGCTTCGAGTAGCACATTTCCAAATTATGGAGACTATCATTAATAGGGTGTATGACTGAGCTATGCTGAATCACATTGTCATCTAAGTGATTCGAAATATTCATTCCTTTATGTACTTTTCGTGCGGAAGATCTGATAATTATTCTTAGTTCATCATATAGTGGATTGATTCTGCGGTCAGTTGATCATTAGAGACCCTTCCATCCTACATAGACATCATGATTTTGAATACGGGAATATCGATATTTTGACATAAAATTCAATACATCCCGAGTAACGTTCAATAGGGTAAATATTCTCGATTTTTTTTTATATAAAACAATCTGTATTTCCGTGTATTCATCACTGGGGTTCATTTGAGAAATGAATACAAACTTCGAAAATTTCAAAGATTTCCTAAAAGTAAGATATCCATGAAGCGTTTTTCTGAATCTAGAGCATATCCGTCCACTTCAGCTATATCCTACACCCATTCCTATTCCAGAAAATCTTAACAATTCTAAGAACGTAAAAGTGCCTTAACCCAGCTCATGTTGTGAACAGGGATAAAATCTACTCGACTTACCTGAACCCCTAAAACAGTGTGCTGCTCCTCTGTACATTCGAATTCTATACAACTCCTTTCAAAAGTAGTTACTCGGTACGAACTGAATCCGATACAGATGACCTGAACAATTTACTGTTGCTCAGCATGCTCTGAAGATTACATGATCGATGGGGGCAATTGAAAATGATCAGCAAAGCGAAATCGAAATTTAAAATATTTTAAATTAAAAATAGGCGCTTTTACTGAGGGTAGTTCCAATTGAATGCTGGGATATTGATTGATCTCAATTGAAAGTTTCCATTTTTATAGACCTACTGCGTGAGGTTTATTTAGAGTGTAACTTCAAATATTTCCGAACCAAGCGGATATTTTGGACATCTCTGAAATAATTTACACCATTATTTTGTATACGATACACACATCAAAAGGTCTCATCAAATAAAATATTTTCTCGATTTCATATCATTCACCCCACCCGTTTCAAATAATGTATTACACATGGCATGAAAAAGGTAAAATGAACAACTTTCATTGGAGTCTCGTATAAGACTCATACATAAGATCTGCCCAGGTACACCATTATTTTTTTCGATATCCTTGTGAGTAATAGATTTATCAGTAGATGACTTTTGTATATTTGTTTCATGAGGATCGGATCCGAACAACATTGTGTCCGCGATTCTTCTGAATGTCACTGAGGGGACCTATGATGGAAAAACTGCCTGGCATTGTATTTGTGAATGCAGTCATTCCGCTTATAGAAACTAAGTAGTGCCATCTAGTAGTAGATGGGGTCTTGATACTGCTAGGGTCAATAAATGGTGGGTTAAATATCGAACAATGGGTGTAGTATCGCACTGTGATACATAGGATGTCGTATTGAATATTTTCATAGATATTGCATTGTTAGAGAGAAGTTCATAATTTTCCTAGCATTGGTACAGATATATCAGATAATGATATATGCTTCCTCTGCATGCAGATTTTGAAAGAAGTACCAACCAGTACAGTGAAACTTAAAGGAATTGAGATTGAAAGAAAAGAATGAATATAAATTCACAGCTCATCAAAAAAAAAAGAAATGAAGCTATGATAGCTGCCCGTATATACCGTGTTAGTAGCGGGATAGGTTCACCAGTCTTTAACGAGCTCTGGAAGGCCTGCACTCAAGTCAGTTATAGGAAGTATTCTGTTCGGAAGTCATTGCTGCCAAACAACTGCTGGGTTTTTGGAAATGAAGGGGGCTTTTCTTGCAAAAGAAACTTCCTTCCAGACTATCACACATTCGATCATTAGTACTATAAACCAAAAAGCAAACAACCGTTTTCATTTGCAAATGCATTTGGTGCAATATCGCATCAAAAACGCAACACCGAATTTTTGACATCCAATTTCCATAGAACACCCACCCGTATACGGCGTTAACAAAACAGGAAAATCCAATCCTCAATCTGAACCGCCATCAATTCGATTGTTGGAGAGCGCGCGCGGCGGATTTACAGCATAATTTACAAATTCCACTTTATCTCCCGATGAAATTGGAAACGTTATAGTTTAATTGGCTTCAATAAAACTTAAATACACGCCAGATAGTTCCGCGGCTTAATTAAGTTCACGCTGTGTGAATGATGCCGCTATTTGGGAGGTATCGATTCCTGCTTGGGCGGATGTACGTACTGTTTGTCAACGTCGAGACATCGAATAATAATTAGTTATTCATATCGAACATGTGGTGGTAGCTCGTTAGTTCTCCATTATGACCAACTCATTCGAAAATAACGAGAAGGTAACCAGAACTGGAGTTTAAGTGAAGTAATCGCCTGCCTCAAAATATGGGAGCTGGGCTTCGTTCTGGTATTCCTCGACGGGGTTCTATCTGATACTTGCTCGTTATTGATGGAGTTTTATAGGCAGCTATTCTGAAATTCAATGGATGCATAACTCTTGTTGGTCTCTTTTCAGACCTACCTATCAATGCTCGATTATCTTCTATCGTGAAAAAACTTTTGGGGTCAGTTATCAAAAGGTTACTTCACAGCTTGGAAACTTAGTAAAAAAAGTCTCTGAGCCTTCTACGATGCTCCAACGAAGTGGGTGTGTTCCTGAGCGAAGAATCACCATTAAGGCGGATTGCCTTCCTCTGGATATAACCAAAAAGTTTCATTGAGTGCTTTAGTGCCGAACCCCACACATGAGAACTACATTCCAAGACAGGCTAGGTTGTATCTGTGCTTTGTAGATGAATAGAAGTTGACAAGAAGTGAAGTATTCCTTCGCATGAAATAGAAATCCAAGCTTCTAGGAAGCCCGTTTTGGCAATACACATAAACCTTTTGCTGATAGACAAGCCAGAATTCAAGCCTGATCAGATATTGAGAAAATTTATTCATCAGTCTACTGTTGCTGAAAATAGAACTGATTTTTCATTCATTCCTTATGAACATTTCAAGATAGAAAACTCTTAAACATTGAAAAATTATTCCCGAAAGTTTTGCCAAATAGATCTGAAACATGCTTGCTTTGTAGATGTGATAACAAATATCTCAGATTGGGTTTCATGAAAAAATTTATGATTTTTATTGGGGTCTTCAATAAGGTTTTGTCTGGACAACAATCGGATATCATTCCATAATACTGAAGCAGTAGGAGACTGATCTCAAAATGCATCAGATATAACAATTCCAATATTATAGTCGTTGTAGCATGATGAATGGACACGAAACCTTTATAATATGTCAAAACAGCTTTTTGGTTTTGAGGTTTTTTACGGAACACAAAACCATTCAACACCTATATCGAATCGATAGGATATGAACAAAAAAGGATATACATATATTCATTCATGTGGATGTGTACATATCTATGTATATACAGATTCATTTTTATTCTGCTTGAGAAAGCATGGTGAAACACGAATTGTGGTTTGTGAACCCATTGTCAGTGATAATCGTACTCTGAATTTTTTTTATTAATTGGATTTTCATCAAGTATCAGCCAGTTCAATTGAATCTGTGTATATGTATATATGTGCATATATGATTTGTATATCTATGTATACATGGTTACGAATATGAAACTTTTTCTCTATGCCCATGGCTTTCTGTACGCCTATTCTTATCTGATTTGAAAAAGACCACGCCGTCGTCTGTCATCGCGATTCATCAAGAATGTTCGAGAGAGATACCAACTGCATTCGTTCACACAGGTTAATAACCATCGCGAAAGTTCTAGAAATATTGATGCCCATTCGAATGCGGAAAATTACAAAACCATGGACCTTTATATTGCGTACGGGGAGCAGTACGACTTCATTTGATTACAGATAGCGATCGAGTGAATAAATAGGCGAACATCAATAGTTATTTCAGTTATTCAATGAGCTGTGAATGAGTTTTATAGTGATTTGTTAAGTGAATTGCAAAGTTGTTGGAATTTGCCGTAGGAATTGTCACTTTTTTTCGAACCCAGAAAGAAAACGAAACAATTGGTGAATTGGTGTCAGAAAAGCGGAATGAATGACTGAAGAGGCTCAGACATCTAATGGTAAATACAAGGAGGACGAATCACAACGATATGGAGGAACTCGCGAATATGTTGGAGTTGCGGCTATAACAACGACGCCGGCAAGAAGAGGAAGATGAGGAACAACAACGACGCCAAGTAGAAAGGGCGGCTGAAGAACAACGTCGCAGAAAAGAGAACAACGACGCCAGCAGGAGTAGGAGGCTGAAGAACAACGACGCCGGAAAGAAAACGAGGCTGAAGAACAACGACGCCGGAAAGAAAATGAAGCTGAAGGAGTACGTCGTTGGGAAGAAAGAGAGGATCAGCAACAACGACGCTGGATTGAAGAGCAACGACGCACGGAATATAAAGAAGCTAAGAACAGCGGGGAAAAGAATGTTAAGACATGTTTCATGAATTGGGAGGAACCAAAGAAAGAAATTAAGGAAACGAAAGAAGAGCTTCAAGAATAACCCAAAAACATGAAAGAAGAGTTTCAGGAGCAAGTCAAAGAAGTGAAAGAAGAACTGCAAGCGCAAGAAATGACGGAATCACTCCAGGGGCGGATCGAAGAAAAAGAGAAAAACACTACTGTACGCCAACCATGGTTCCATCTAACCAAAGCGTAATCAAACCTCCCACATTCGACAGCGAAACATCTACCAGAGGCAATTTGAGGAGGCTACAGATAGCAATGACTGGAATCGAGGGGAAAAAGTGACAGCCCACATGCTGGCCCTGAGGGAAATAGCATCCAAAATACTGCAAGTCGTCCCAGTTGAGAAGCAGAGGGTTTATGAAGAGGTCGTATCGGCTCTGGAGGTTACGTATGGCAGTCAGTACCTGAGTCAAGGACACAAGGAACATTAGTGACTCTGAAAGAATATGGGGCTGAAATTGAGAGATTGGTGAGTCTCGCCTAGCAGGAATCACCAGAAAAATTCAGCAACCACTTATGTGTTAACAGCTTCATCGATGGGGTCAAGGACATGGAAATACAGCAGGCGTTGAGGCTGGGACGTTACCGAACCGTGAAAGATGCTCTTATCTATGCTCTTGCGTCCCAACAATTGCGAAAAGTTCCTCAGGTTGGAACCATCACTGAAGAAGACGGAGAGAGCGTAAGTAACATCCTAGCGGCACTGGTCAAGAAGCTGGATCTTTTGGAAAAAAGGGTCGTCAACCGAACTACCTACCAACGACCAAAAATGACGACCAAAATGCTACAAATGTGACAGAGAACGGTCGGGCTCGACTGAAGTCTAAGGAAGAAAGGTATTGGTGACATACGTCACCCAAACAAGAACATACAGGTCCAGAAACTCCTCTCAGTCAATGTAAGGGGGCTTACGCATCCTAAGCTTCCCGGATTTCAATTTCTAGAATACGGCGCAATGGCAACAGTCTAGTTGATTATGATCATTCATGCTTTGTCACTGTCGATACGGAAGCCACAAGATCGGTAATGAATGGTAACAACAAGCAAGCGGGGAGAGTCAAGTCAAGATTGGACTTGGAAATTTTGAAACAGAAGGTAATATTCTGATGGCTGATATCGTATTCTAAGACTTGACATCATGACTGTCCATGGCTTCGTACATTTATCTGTAACCGACCAACAACTTGGAACCGTCAAACTTGCGGCAACAGAATATTCGAGAATCTCACCCAACTGCGAGAATAACGTTTCTGTTGAAATTGTTGGCTATCGATGGCTCGGCTATTGCTGTAGTAGAACCGTTCGAAAGTTTCCAACATGTCTGCTTACCCAAATGACTAGTGAACTGTATCAACAAAGTGGTTTTGATGAGAGGGGCCAATCCAAAAGAAAACAAGATCACACTCAAGAAGGGGCAGGTCATCGAAGTGTGCGAACCTGTTGCAAAAATTACCAAAATTGAAGAGCAAGCCCCATTCTTCAGCAGTCAACAAGTTCCGACAGATCTAGTAGCCACTTTCGACAAATCATATCACTCATCATCTACCGGAGGATGAACGAAAGAAGGCGAGGAACTTTCTAGAGAAAGAAGTCGAATTATTCGTGAAAGGAAAGATCACAGGCCGCACAAATCTCGTCCAACATCGAATCAACACCGGTGATGCTGCTTTCATCCTACAGCCACCAAGGCGACTGCCGTTCAGTGAACAGAAGAAAGTTTCGGTTATCATGGAGAAAATGTAACAAGGAAGGGTAATAGATCTATCCGATAGTCCTTGGTCGTCGTCCGACGATAAGGAGAAGTTTGTCGGTCAACATTGTCAACCAGTTGAAGGCTACTGGCTTCAATGGGACTCGCTGAGTTTCCGAGATGACTTGATCACTCGGTAATGGAAAAGGCCTGATGGAAAACTGATCGATTCTCAAACGATTCTCCCTAGAGCATGCTCACCAGACGTGCTTGGATAACTCCACGACACAACACTGGCTGGAGTACGCGAGATGTAGTACTGGGTAAACTGTCGCCAAGATGTGGGACAACGGTTGCTGAAGCGCTTCTGCAAAATGTAATCTCTACGCATGGGGTCCCTTTAGAAATGCACTCTGATCAAGCCGTAATTTTGAATCGGACATTTGGAGAGGGAGATGATGGGCCTACTGAGGATAAAGAAAACCAGGACAGCAGCTCTTCGTACCCAGTCAGATAGAATACTAGAGAGACGCAACCGCACTATCAACAATCACCTATCAATGTTCGTGTCCGAAAACCAGAAGGATTGGGACAAGCTGGCACCTCTGTTTTTTTTTTGGTGTTCCCAAGTTCCCAACATGAAGCTACCGGGTACACACCTCCCATGCTACTAACTGGTAGGGAGTTGAAATTTCCAATCGATTTGATGTTTGGCAAAGTTGGAGCTGATGAAACCGAAGATGTGTCGCTGCCAGACTATGTGGAGGACCTGAAGGAGAGATTGAGGACTGTCTACGGTTTTGTCAAGTCTAAGTTGCAGATGATCAGCAGCGAAATGAAGATCGGGTTCGATAAGAAGTCGATGCCGATAAGATTCAAGGAGGAAAATGTAGTATGGTATGGTGTAGTATATCAGTCACAGAGAAATATCGAGTCCCAAGTTACATCGGCTTTGGGA
Source organism: Zygogramma bicolorata (assembly GCA_032362365.1). Taxonomy (NCBI): domain Eukaryota; kingdom Metazoa; phylum Arthropoda; class Insecta; order Coleoptera; family Chrysomelidae; genus Zygogramma; species Zygogramma bicolorata. The sequence continues at coordinate 491,408 of JAVJAQ010000110.1, forward strand.
AGGGCCCTATTTGGTATAGAAGAAAATGAACGACCCAGTCTAACGGATCCGACTGTCACCTCAAAGCAAGCCGAAGGTCGTCTGCCCAAAAAGACCAAGGACCTACAATGGATGTGAACCACCAGTATGGATGGATGTTGTTCGGGGCGAACAACTTGAGGAAGGGGGGAAGTGTTACGAATTTGAAATCCTTTCTTTACGCCCATGACTTTCTGTACCCCTATGTGATCTGAAGAAGACCACGCTTAGCGTCTGTCAGCGCGATTCATCGAGAATGTTTGACCAACCGAATTTGTTCACACACTTCAATAACCATAGCAAAAGTTCTAGAAATGTCGATGCCCTTTCGAATGCGGAAAATTCCAGAAGCATAGACCTTTACATAGCGGCAGGGAGCAGTACGAGTTCAGTTGATAGATAGATAGATGAAAATTGTATTCGTGGATATCCCTTATGATTTACTCAACATGAAACAAAAATAATTTTCATAATGCGTCTTCTGAAACCTGAACAGATTGTTTGAAAGATGTTTTGAAAACCATTTTCTCTACGAACTATAAGTGATAAATGTTCAAAATCAGTTTGTCGCGAGATGAACAATGATGTAACGACTAGGTATATTTCTGCGAAAAAAGAATGGAAGGTGCTATTTAGGAGAATGGGGGTGACGGTGAATTTTCAGGGGTATGAACATGAACAGATCATTTTGAGGGCGTCATATGGAAGACAATTCGATCCCCGAATAAATTATTTATCGACCACTTTTCTAACTCTCCCAGTAACAGAGATTTCAGAAAATTCTGGGACACCCTGTGTATCACACTTAGGTGAAACGTTCAATTTGTTTTCATATAATTCGTCTGAATCTTGTGTTTCTTGGGAAGCGGCTGATTGTGATTATGCAGTGTATAGCAATAAGATGGAATTTGCAGATCGGACAGTTCTCATCGATATGAGAAAAATATTTTCATTAGAAGAAATTTCTGACCAGTGTCACTCTTCGAAATTAGTTTGTCAAATCCTGGAATAGAACAAGATGAACCGGTTCAACAAAAACTTAAGTATCTTCAATGGAAGATTATATCACGAGTCAATAACAATAGTCATCATCGCGAGTAGTATACTCTATTTCATTTACGATTCATTTATTCATCATAAATTAATGATTCTCCAGTTTCATGCACCTCAATACAAATACCCCACCACTACCTAGGCATTCGACAATGACACTCTGGAGTTTGGTTTTATCGTTTCCATGGTAATATTCAATTCGATAAATTTTGTGATAGGACCACACGAGGAAATTAAGACTATTGTTATTAATCCCTTGTCATTATTCCCTGAGGGAATAATTTATAGCATTGTACTGCAGAAACCATAACTATAATAAAAATATATTACAGTTTCCTGTATGATTTTCACTTACAATGGGTTTACAAAACCGCGACACGTGTTTCGCTATTACGATAGCTTCTTCAAGCAAGATAAATTTATCTTGCTTGAAGAAGCTATTGTTATAGCGAAACACGTGTCGCGGTTTTGTAAACCCATTGTAAGTGAAAATCATACAGGAAACTGTAACATATTTTTGTTAATATGGATTTTCATCAAGTATCGGCCAGTTCAATTCAATCATAACTATAATACTTCCATTATGTATTAGTACTGAATAAAATATATTATTTACATATCAATCACATAATTTGCTCAGTTTCAATAAATTGCGTACAAGCATTCAATGATTCATTGTTGATTTTGTTGTATCATTTATTTTAATCACTGCTAACGATGCCTCTTTTCCTTCTCTTGATAACAAATCATCTGATATTTGTGAATAATCTTTCAAACCAACGAAATATTTCAAAATTCACAATGGTAGAGTTCACGAAGGTTCAAATACAAAACCTTCTTTGGATGATTCTGTTCTGTTGCCCTGTTACACTAAAGATGTGTCAAATGATACTACGTTTCATGAAAAATTTTCCTCATTGAAACGATCCAGTCACATTATGGAAAGGATTACTAAATCTGCTAGGAATTGTTCAGCCTCTGCTCTCTGCGAAATTATAGATGATTGTTTACATACCAACTCTCCAACAAGCTGGAAAAACTGGGGAACTTTTCCTTATACCTTGTTCATCATCCCACATGCTGAGAACTCCCGTAGATCTTCTTTCACATCTTTTATTAAGAAAAATATTGAACTTCTCAATTCCAAGACCAATGTTATATCATTTCAGATCGATAAAAAGGAATATGACCAAAACTTTTCCAAGCTTATTTTGAATGAAGTAGCTGATGGTGACATTAGGTCAGCTATCAGAATCTTGAACTACAGTGATACATTGTCCGAATACGAAAACACCCTCGATCAGATTCCTTTACGCATTCTCTGAATTCGCAACCACCACACGATCTTTCGGAGTTCCAGGTGTTCCAATTTTTGGAACACGAAGTATCAGACACAATTATATTTTTCCGCTCCGGTTCTGCTGGTGGTTTAGATTATTTTCTCCCTAGCCATATGTAAGACCTCATTAGTAACAATTCTGGAAATTAAGGACAGAAATTTTTTTCTTCTGTAACAAAATTATGTAACTTCACTTTTACTCATAGGGTTTCCCCAGAAATGCGTCCTATAGTTTTGGAGATTTACTGTGTGCTCTTCGAGAAAAGGACGAAGGAATAAGACCGATTGCTGTCGGTACCTTTTATCGTCGATTGGTAGATGAACTTGGTTGTATGAGGATCAAAGAAACTAGGCTCGATTGCGTCTACTACAGTTTGGTGTCGGTACTGCAGGTGGATATGAAGCTGTTGCTCATGATGCTCGTAGATATATTATTCTTCATCCGAATCCTGATTCAAAATTCTTCCTAAAAATATACTTCCAAAACGTCTTCAATATGATTGATAGAAACATCATGCTTCGTAAGGTTGAAGATTCGTTTCCATGATTACACCCCTTTTTAACTCAGTGTTATCAATCAGCTTCCATTTGAATTTTGGTGAACATATTATTTTGTCTGAGAGAGGTGTTGAACAAGGTGATCACTTAAGACCTGCTTTTTTTTGGCAGACCATCGACGAACCCACTAGGAGTTTATCATAAAAAATTCATCGTTGGTATTTGAACGATGGCTCAATCACCGGCGATGAAAATATTATTTCAAAGGATTTAGAAAAATTTGATTTATTCGTCATATCTTGGACTTGAACTAAATTTTCATAAACGCGAATTGATTACTCTTCCAACTCCGAAATATATTTCCGAATCCATCATTTTGAAATTACCTCCTGGTATAATGATTTTGGAAAAGTCTAAATGGAGTCTCCTGGGTGCTCCTCTTTCTGAAGATTCACTTTCAGAACATTCTCGAGAAAAATAGGAATCACTTAAATTGCTGACCACCAGATTGAATATACTTCCTAAACACATTGCATTGTTCCTTTTGAAATTTGTTTGGTGATTCCAAAACTCATGTTCGCCTTTAGATGTTCCCCCACTTGGTCAAGTCAGTTGGAGCTCAATGAATTCGATAATTATATCCGTATTACGACTGAATTCGTTAAAAACAATCATTTCAATAATCATTCATCGCTCAAGCAAAGCTTCCTGTAAACCTTGTCGGACTAGGGCTACGTTCGGCTTATTCCTTAGCTTTACCAGCTTTTCTGTCGTTAGACAATAGTGTTTCTTATCTTTCCAATTCTATCTATCCTTCTGTATTCATCAATATCAAAGACGTAATGTAATGATAACTCACCTCTTGCGTTGATGTCGGTGCTCCCCCATACCGTGTGGTGTGCGTTGGTGTCACATCCTAATATCAGTTGGAGATCCTTGCCCACACAGTAGACCAATACCTTGTTCATCATCTGTGGTGGACAAGCCCCTTCGTCCTCAGGGTAGTAGGCGCAGCAAATTACCCAGCTTCTGTTGCCTTCCTCCGTGGGCATTGACAGTAGTGCTGAAACTGCAGAGCTTAGCCCTGGTATTTGGATACAGTTCACCCTGTCGCTATGTACTATGCATGCGCGTGGCCTTAAGGCCTGGTCGTAAAGTACTTTACTTGCCTTAGGCCTGAGGCTTTCTATTTTATTGGCGTTGAGCCAAGGTTTCTGCGGGAGGGCAATATCTATGCCTCCTCTGAACCTCCTGCAAATAATGGCTGACGCAGCCTTTGCATGGTGGAGATTCGCCTGCAGGATCCTAATTCTTTCGCTCCTGGCGCTGAAAGCCCTAACCGGAGCCCTCGTACTCCGTGGCCGCTTTAACTTCCAGGGCACCTGCCTTTGCTCCCTGGGTGTTTCCCTACTAAGCTGGCCGGCGCCCTCTGTGGTCGCGTTCTCTGGGGGGTCTGCAGAGCCTCCTGCTGCTTCCCCTGAGTGGCTGGGACCAGCCTTCTCAGTTGCATGTCCCATTTCCATTGGACGGAATTGTAATCCCCCCATTCCAAAGTATGGGGACATGTCCAGCTTCTTGAGTTCTTCCATGGGATCTTTGTCCATGAGAAGAACCCACAGTCTGCCCTTCTCCATAGGAGTACAGGCCTACACTTTCCAGTGTTCGGTGTTCAGCCTGTGGTTACTTACCGTGAGGCGACCGAGTAGGCGTTCTACATCCACTCGCTGCCCTGCCTCGTCGGGCACGAAGACGGTGCAAGCGCACGGCTTCGGAATGTCTCCCCCTTCAGCGCCACGAGACTTGCGCCTTCCCAAGGACACAGGGTTGGGACGACATCCTTCAGCCACGTCGCGCTCACCCCGTCAGCGCACGAGATACCCTGGCCTGTACGCACACTTCGCAAAGCGCACTCGTGGGCCATCTGCGGGTATCCTGTCATAGGCCGCGAGGAAAGAAGCCTTCACGGCGTTCAGTTTTTCTTGGTCCAGCTGAACCCCTCGGCTTTTTCGCCTCTGGTCTTTTATGATCTTGCGACGCCGTACTGGTTTCTGGCCTTACTGGTGATTGGGCTCTTTCAGCTTTCTTCTTTTTTATTGTTTTTGTCATTATCTTCCATAATGATCTCACGAGCAGCTAGGGAAAAGACGGTCCACCTAGTCAGAGCCCCGCATGACCGGGTAAGCCGTGCCTACAAGGAGGTTCCGCCCTGTGCCCCCAGGGGAACGTTCATGACCGCATATTACACCCTGCGGCCATTCAGCCTTCAGCACGTTACCTTATACCTTGGCTTGGGTGTTTGGTGTCCTTCTTGGTCTGGCCTCTCGCCCTCGACCCCTTCTGGCATGGGTGACCGACCCTACCGGCAGTGCTACCGCTGGCATGGCTCTCAGGTTCATGGCCCCACCACCACAACAAGGGGAAGACACCGACGATGAGGAAGACTTAGGAGACACTCTACATTTTATTCTATGAATCAGAGGACATTAGCAGATCAAGATCTCCAGATGATGTGGTGAAATGAAGGTGGAAAATATATATATGTATATATATATCTATATATATATATATATATATATATATGTATATATATATATATATATATATATATACATATATATATATATATATATATTTTCAATGTCCAAAATTTGTTTATATCATCTTCAAACATACAGGGTGTCGCAAACTCAATGGCCCATTAGACATTTCTGTAAAACGGGAAATAGGATTATTTTGAAAATTTGAATTTTTGGATAATTAGTTCGGTTCTATCGATCTGAAATATTTTCAGCGCTGCGACGTTGCCGACTATATTGAAAAGTAGCAACGACTTTGATATTCTAAATAGGACACCCTATATATATATTGCTTTCCGATTATTTTTGTGTAATACTTTCCTATACCTATCTTTAGTGGTTTTCGAGGAATTCATTGATTTCCTTATTTTTTGTGCGAAACATAGCTTTAATCATATGCTTATTACTGTGGTATTTGGATTCGAAGATAGCTGAAATTTTGAATGTAGTTTGACAATGCCCTGTGTATTAGTTGTGTCCAAGGATATTCTTTCTCCATTATACAGGGTCGTTCAAAATTTGTGATTTTACCGATACATACAAAAGTGATGAAAAGTGCATTTTTTCAAATGGAACATCCTGTATATTATCGAAAATCTTGAAAGACAATTGAAGTTCATTTCAAATGATGTGTCATGTTCCTATACCTCAATGGCCAGGTTTCCGAAATTAATGCAAGTTTCTATAAAAATTGTATTATTTCGACATATTTTGTATTAGGTGGCTATGAAATGTCATGGAACATGTCGTTATGAAAATTCGATAATTAATGCATCAATAATAAAACGTTTGCGCTTTCAATAACGTAAATTCGATTAGAAAAGAATCAAAATGGAAATTGTTTATTTTTCATGGTCAATGTGATCAAATTATAGCAAGAACATGCAAAATGTTCTGTTTCATTAACTTCGTCTCCAGTTACCGGCATGATTTGATTTCTTGGTGCTTCAATATTCCCAAACACAGCATAATTCCGTTCAATTCTTCTGAATTTTTTTCTATTCATATGCGGTAAATTTGGATAAAGTTCATTGAATTTTCTGATGCATGTTCTCGAAACAATTCTTTGGCACTCACCGTGAATATAAAACAAATTTGAAATATCTACATTTGAATATGCATTAAAATCCATTTTCAATACTTTCTCCTGACAGAAACACTATGAAAATCACTGCTTGTCAAACTTCAAGTTTGTTTGGCCATGAAGAATAATCAATTTCATCAAAACTTCATTTGAATTGTTTTTGCCTTCCATTTTGATTCTTTTCTAATCAAAATTCATTTGAATTATTATTGCCTTTCATTTTGATTCTTTTATAATCAAATTTACGTTGATGACGTTTCATTATTGATGCATTAATTGTCGAATTTTAATAATGACATGTTCCATGACATTTCATAGCTACCTAATACAAAATAGTCAAAATAATACAATTTTTATAGGAACTTACATTTATTTCGGAAACCTGGCCATTAGGTATAGGAACATGACACATCATTTGAAAGGAACTTCAATTGTCTTTCAGGATTTTCGATAATATATAGGATGTTCCATTTGAAAAAATGCACTTCTCACCACTTTTGTATGTATCGGTATAATCACACATTGACCATGAAGAATAAACAATTTCCATTTCGATTCTTTTCTAATCGAATTTACGTTATTGAAAGCGCAAACGTTTTATTATTGATGCATTAATTATCGAATTTTCATAATGACATGTTCCATGACATTTCATAGCCACCTAATACAAAATATGTCGAAATAATACAATTTTTATAGAAACTTGCATTTATTTCGGAAACCTGGCCATTGAGGTATAGGAACATGACACATCATTTGAAAGGAACTTCAATTGTCTTTCAAGATTTTCGATAATATACAGGATGTTCCATTTGAAAAAATGCACTTTTCACCACTTTTGTATGTATCGGTAAAATCACAAATTTTGAACGACCCTGTATAATGGAGAGAGAATATCCTTAGACACAACTAATACACAAGGCATTGTCAAACAACTTTCAAAATTTCAGCTGTCTTCGAATCCAAATGCCACAGTAATAAGCATATGATTAAAGCTATGTTTCGCACAAAAAATAAGGAAATCAATGAATTTCTCGAAAACCACTAAAGATAGGTATAGGGAAGTATTATACAAAAATAATCGAAAAGCAATAACTAAGCGAGAAATGCAATAATATATAGGGTGTCCCATTTAAAATATCAAAGTCGTTGCTACTTTTCAATATAGGCGGCAACGTCGCAGCGCTGAAAATATTTTAGATCGATAGAACAGAACTAATTACCCTAGAATTCAAATATTTAAAATAATCCTATGTCCGGTTTTACAGAAATGTTCAATAGGCCATTGAGTTTGGGACACCCTGTATACAAATTATGGTCTATGAGAACTCAATTCTAATGAGCTGATGGTTTCCACAGTGAGAATAACGCCATCAATTGTGGAACTAAGACTCAAACTTCAATTTCACCAAATGATGGAATTCTATTCGCTCCAATTTTGTGTCATTTTAAAGTATACGCTTGTTTGTGAGATTCTATATTTGATTTGAAAAAAATATGATCTTATTAAAAAATTTAACTAACTTTCTTATACAGTGTGTGGACGGAAAATTGATTACTATTACCTATTTATAGGATCTGAAATAATGTTGTTTTTTGCGAAATAACAATTTGGGATTATTTTGTTCAAATATCCAAAAAAATAACGATTTAGAAAATTATTTCAAAATTATAAATAATTTTTTTTCCAACAACATATCATTCCTCTAGGTGCCTGGATGCTTCCATAATGTTTTCGACTTTTCATGTCGATTTTCGCTATTCGAAAACAATGATCATTTGCATGGTGTTCCAATTGATTAGCAAGCGTTGTGCAAAACTCAATTTTCACCACGAAATCAAAATGGTTAGTACAAGTGGTGTAGTTTCGGTTATCACAATTTTTCTATGGAAAATTTTATCTTCTTAAAGATGCTGTTTGAAGAATTTGCATAAGATCAGTGGTTTTCAAGTTATTTGCAAGAAATTGAACCACTTTTATCGACAGATTAATTTGTTAATAACTATCGAATCAGTTCACTGGTGAATAATACATTTTTGTACATTTTTCTTGGCTTCATTTCGAATCGAATGAGCCTTAGATCATCGTTATTTCATAATTACTTCCAAAATTCTAATAGATTATATTAGCCGACCTGTGAATACAATATAGTTGTAGGCAATAATAGTGTTTTATAAATATGTCATAGAAACGTTTATAAAATAAAATTAAAAAACCGTTATGAAATTGTCACGAAATTAGCACAGAAACGTTTTAACAACTAACTTATAAAACATATTTTGCTATAAAAGTAAATCGTTTTGAAGCAGTTTTCTAGCACTTTTCTGCTAGATGATCTTTATAAAACTATTCGAAGCTTATTTTATAACTGCTTCCTGTAGCTTTAATGAAATTATTTTATTGAAATGCTTTCAAACACAATTTTGTTTTTATTACCATATTGTCACATTAATGATAATTTCCCAACTATTTTATAGTATGGTACTTATATTTACTACAATTCTAATACAACAAGATAACTGTTATACAATTAAATTGCTTCCGCGAATGTATATTTGCTGTCGCCAAGAATGAAATGCAGCTTCTAAGAAGAACCAGCTGTCATTGACTTTAGAGGTCAATGAAGTATAATTTGTTTGTTTTATTCGACAAGTGTGTCCCAATAACTTACCTAACGCATGATGTCGTGTAATATTGGTCATTGGAAAAAAATTAAGAAAAGTGGTTCGTTTAGACGAAGAGTGAAAATAAGTATGATGATATGATGTGCAGTGATAGGGGCATCTCTGTCGTTAATTTTCAAAAACAGGTTCACTTAGGTGAATCAAAAGAATCAACAAACAATATCATACAGTAATAGCTTTAGACCTAATTCGAAGCGTGGGTGTTCCATTAAAGAAATATTTGGAAACTTTTTGAGTCACTCTGTTTATTGAAAATACTTACAAAACACTTCAAAATCTCCCATGTAATTCATAGTGTTTACATTTTTTTCTCGCTAAAAACAGGAAAAGGTTAATATAATGACTATAAAATCCGTCGATTTGAGTCTAATACCATGTATATATACCCTCAAACTACTAGCCAAAAGCTCCTTCGAAATTTAGCCTTCATAACCAATGGAAGAAGCTTCCTAGCCAAAACATCCCGATAGATAATACTTATATCCAAACTATGTGAGAAATCCCATGCAATATCTTCATATACATAATCACTTTTGTAGGAATCTATAGCTTTAAAAGTAGTCCGACTCTGCCGCAATACCATCACTTCCAGAACTCAGGATTTCTTAACAGTTTTATAGGAGTTTTATATTAGCTCAAATGCGTTAAAATGATTGCTATTGATACCAAATTATTTTACAGAATGACGCCATTTTAAAATGATAGCAATCCGGAATACCGACATTAGATGAGTTGAAGATATGAAATACCGCAACTATAGTGATATTTAGAGCTGAAAATTACATGAATATTTTAAGATAATATTATTTGGAACAAACTGAGTTAAGTTTGAGAGTAGAAAATTGATATTTCGACAGTGTAAATTTTTGTATAATCAATATTTTTTCCAAAAACACCAATAAATGAGTGGCACGCTTGAATTTTGCTAATAATACGCTATATATATTGTCAATAAAATTTCATTTGCAGTAAAAATATCAATCTTTGAAGCACAAACAATGTCTTCAACAGTTTTATGAGTCCAGAAGGGAAATTATTAAAATGGCTTCAACCTTTCTATTTGTTGGTTTTAAGTTGGTGACATATCTATTATATTTTCCTAGTGTCCAATACAAAATTACTTCTTGTGCCTTTGAGAAAACAGTTTTAACACTTTTTAATTTTATGGGTATTTTTTTAGGCTGCTTTATATTTTATAACGCTCACATAAAACTACCAAAAAACTCTTATGAAATTGTCTCTTGATTATTTTATAAGTATTGCTCAAATATGTTGCAGAAGTGCAATAAGAGAAGTCTTTACAAAACTGATTTTTAAGAGTGTTAGAAAATTTGTATAGTATCGGTCGAAATGTTAATGAAACTATTTTGTAGTGTTTGTAAAAGGCTTAACAAAATACTTATAGTTGTTTTATAAACACATCGAAAACATTTCTGAGAGGAATATAGTTTTATAGTTTGTTTCTCCGAAAAATATTCGCAACTATTATAAAATATAAAATTGCTAGTTAGGTATATTCGCTTTTTGTTGGATAGCGGTGGCTTGTGATCCATTCTTTTTGTTTGAAGGGGAAAATGTACTGATAGTGGAATATCTGCGACAGCTTCGGCAAATGATCAAAATGAACGAGAACCGAACAGAACTTCAACAAGTTCCGAATCAATTCTATGATTATGTGCTTCTTTGGGGCTTCAACTGTTTCACAGCACCTATTTCTTGCGTGAATATTCTCAGATCTTGTTTCTGAACCTAGATTGTGGTGCCAGCAATTGCATGCTACTTGTTTGAATGTGACAGCCTTAGAGCAGCTTCTATTGATCCAGGGTTTTTCAAACTGTAGTGTCTTTCTACTATTTAGAATACATGACTCCATTTTCAGAATGATGGTATCAGAGATATCTTGAGCACATCGATTGGAAATACCAATTGAAAAACAGACCCTTCCCCAAGGAGAATCAGAGAAAAATATCCGATGAGCGTAGCGTCCCAATCGGCTGACTTGTAATGCAATTTTTAAGTATAACGCTATTTGATTTTCAATACAGCAATTGTTAGCGCAATCATTCATGACGACATGATTAATTTTCATTAGTATTAGTACTAAATGATATTCATGGTATTCTAAACCGACCGCTACAGACTCCGACAGAAGTTCTTCAACAAGTCCTTCCTATACTATTCCACAGGAGCAACAATTTCATTCGCCAACAGGAAACTGGTTCAGTGGTCGTTCCATCTGGTATAATATACCATTGTTATAGCACAATCCGATTCACAACAAATATTGGTGGGTCTTTCTACAGATTGCTATCAATAAAACACATTGAATTTCTCCTTCTGACATAGTTATTTACATATGTAAGGCTAACTGCGGCTGATCCCACCATGGATATTCGTTGGCCAAGTGCTACTGGGTAGAAATTGGAGCGAATAGAATTCCATCAATTGGTGAAATTGAAGTTTGAGTCTCAGTTCCACAATTGCAGGCGTTATTCTCACTGTGAAAACCATCAGCTCATTGGAATTGATTTCTATCTCAACTTCCTGTGATCGCTACACTCATATTCATCCCATTTCATGTGTCGTAAAGTTTTTTCAGTATCATGCCTCTGCTTATCAGCTCAAGGTGTGAAACAGGGCAGTGCGTTTCGTTTACAGCAATTAGCGAGTGTAGCCCGATACGCCGGTGTCATCTTCGTTGTTCGCGAGACAATCCCTTTGTTTCGGTTGTTAATTATGTATTAATTAAAATGTTGATGAATCACCCGATTGTGCGCTTCTTTGGTGATACTGTTTCAAATTTTAGCCTTTGTTGGTAGATGCTCTCGCCGATGCCATAGGCCTCTATTCTTGTCAGCCTGGGTTATCTCGGGGACATATTAATTATACCCTAATTGGAAATTTAAGGATAAAAGGTTGTTAGACCATGAAGTATCACTTCCGCTTTTAGATTTTTCGATGGGAGGGCGGAGGAAAGTTGATACGTCCAGACAGAATACTAATTGGAAGATTTTCATCAAGTATACTTTGTTCAACCATCCTTTGCCGTTACGTCATACGTTGTCCAACTTTAGCTCTCGTTCATGAAATGGATGAGACGGAATTATGACGTCATTAACGTATGTCTAATGTCGATGTGAATTTTATTTGTTATTTTTGACAGGTCAGTTGTCATCGTTTGATTTGTTCAGTATTTTTGGTCATTTTCGCCTTTTTCAGTTAATTTTTCATTGCCTTTCCGGTATAATGAGAAAGAGCAAAGCTTAATTTTGAAGTTAATTGACTACTTAAGAGAAATATATGCTGGAGTGCCGCTTTTACCGTTAAATGCAGTCTACACCGTATCTACCTATGTTATGCAAAATGTAAGTTGTTATTGATTTGATTTTATTAAATTCTATAGCGTGTTGCTGATGCTCCAGAAATATCTATTAGAACTAATCAAAAACTAGCTACCAGTGGAATGAAAACAGATAAAGACTACAAAATCAAAGTTCATGTCGGACATGTTTCTGCTCGAGGATCATCGATTTATATCATACATCAAAATGCAATAAGAACACGAGTGTATGCGATGTATTCTGCAGGTAGGTAAATACTAATAATAATTTTGGGGTTGAGTGTAAAATAACATTCAACTAATATAAGACAAACGTAAAACAGCAGAATACGTCACCGATTATGACGTAACGGCAAAGGATGGTTGAACAAAGTATATCTGTCACTTCCATTCAGTCCTCGATTTGAAACAGCATTCTGAGATTTGTCAGATTTGTCTCACATATCATGAGAATCTGTCAAAATTGATGAAAAGTGATTCCAAGCACAGAAGAGATAGGCGAGTTTTTGAAAAATCTCGGCTCTCTCCGAGAATATCACCAGGGCATTTTTTTTTCTTTATTGAAATGAACCCTCTTTCCCTCCGAGAAGGATATTATTACTATTTTTTCTCTTATATTGGCATTATCCTGCTCAGTAGACCTTATGAGCATTGTCAGAAGGAGTAACCTTCGCCTGATAAATCGAACGAAAGAACAAAATAAAATTCGTGATGACAACTCGATTGTTCAATGTTTCAAAATTGGAAAACATACCGAGTTCAACATTACATAGGTGATTCGTGTGTGAGCGTTCATTTTGTCATCTCACATTGATTTTGGAAATTATTTTCGGCGTTAATTGCTTATTAGTATGAACAAATCAAGAAACAAATTTGAGATGCAGAAATTGCTGTTGAAATATATTGTTCCATTGAGTCCCCTTTCGTTGGGCAGCGGTGGCTTGTGATCCATTCTCTTTGGTTGAAGGGGAAATGTACTGATTGTGAAATTTCTGCGTCAGCTTCAGCAAATGATCGAAATGAACGAGAACCGAACAGAACGTCAACCAGTTCCGAACAAATTCTATCATTATGTGTTTCTTTAGGGCTTCAATTGTTTCACAGCACCCATTTCTTTCGTAAATATTACAGCTTATCCATTTCTGGTTGGCACAGTAACTCCGCCTCTCCAGTTGCGCACTGATACGTTTTTGTAGGTACAGATCGTGACAAAAGTAGAAATGAATTCGGCTCGAAAGGACTGGCTGAACAAACGGCGACGGGACCCAATATGATACATCACGAAGTGGCACAGGCACATGATTGAATTTACGCACTATTTGTGTTGAATTCATAAGATCAATTCGTGGATTGTCAGATAGATTCAATGAATGATAAATAATTATGAGAATAATTATAAATAATGTTTCCCTCTTGAATCGTGTTACGTTATGCTGAACATATCAAATGAATAATGGAACAATATGAGATATTTCTATATTCTGACGTTAAAGTTCGTATTCAAACATATATTTGAAAGCAAGTCGTCGTAAAATGAGTCATAACAAAGTCGCCGTAAAGCATTATCTTTAATTTTACGGCATTGTCTCATTTGAATCGGAGATTTTCGTTTCGTTTTGTTCGTTGTGTTGTGGGTCCTGTCTGAAAATCATTTTAAATTATTTGAAGGTGGCTGAGATCGAAAAAATTAATCGTGAAGATATTGGTTGTCATAACCTATTGTTGTAATAATTAATTATAAAACTATTTCCTAATTTCGCTATGGCATTTATGTCGAGAATAAAGGGGAAAGTGCTACGCGGACAAAGTCGTGAAATTGTAGGCAATCTTTTGAATTTCGTGCGTATAGAAAAGCTGAAGCAAACCAACCCATCACAGCTGAAGCACTCCAAAACTATCATGAAAGATTTTCTCTTGCTAGTGGAGTGAGTAAACACACTGTCTACAGGATAGCAAAGGAAATGGAGAAGGTACAGAATGGTCAGAGACCTGCATTTTCGACACTGAAAAAGAAGTCAGTGTCACATCCTAAGACTACCTTAGATGATTTTGACAGAGAAAAAAGTTCCTTCGTTGCGTCGAATACATCATAAATTTAAAAACGAATATAATTATAGAGGTGGATATGAAAGCTTGAGGAAAGTTATAAGAAAAACAGGATTTCTGTATACATGGTCAGCATAAGTGACGTTATAGAAAAAAACAGACATTATGCTCATGTTATTACTTACCTAGTAAGGATAATTCTAGTACCTAATAATTAACTTGCAAAAAAACAAGTTTTGTATTGAATTCAACTCTCTTCCTTTCTCTTAGAGCTAATCCATGAAGAAATATTTATGCCTCAACTATTATTTCTTCATAACTTACATAACACTTACTTGAAATTTATTTCAACATACCTAATAATGAAAATGAGAAAAGTTTTTGTCTTCGATTATACTTTCAGCCGTCAAGTGCTCTCTGCCGCGCATGACCGCGCATATACGTCATTAATTCCGTGCCAACATGAAATGGACAAGCTGTACCAGATCTTGTTTCTGAGCCTGGATTGTGGCGTCAGCAATTGCATGCCATTTGTTTGAATGTGACAGCCTTAGAGCATATTCTATTGAACCAGGGTTTTTCAAACTGTGGTGTCTTTGTACTACCTAGAATAAATGAATGATGGTATCAGAGAATTATTGAGCACACCGATTGGGAATACCACATGAAGAACAGTATGAACAAATGAAGAAACGAATTTGGGATGCAGAAATTGCTGTTGAAATATATTGTTGCATTGAGTCAGTATATTTCTTGCACGCTGTTTCAGAAAGTGAAGTTGACACATTCTGTGGAAATTGAAACTTCAGATTGAGCGAGAGACACCATTGGTATAAAGTACACTTATTTGGAGTAGTAAAGTCTGTAGTAATGAATAAAGTTGATTTGTATGTTGTTGCTAATGGAGTCGGTACTTACAGTGAAGTATGGTGGTCCTAAGCACGTAAATGAAAAGCGTTCATATATATTGTGCTCATTATTCCCGAAGAAAGCCGCACAGCTCGCAGTATTACGGGATTCCCAGAAACGGTTTCGATCTGATCGCAGTCGCACCTCTAATTGCCCACCTGCGGTAATCTGTCACATTCATAATCTCCTAATTGCCGTTAATCTGTATGACTCCGCCCCTGTCTTGGGCCGATATCATGTCGCGCCCCCCTCCGCCACGGTTGCGGCCGACCGTTTTATGAAGCGGAATATTTGCAGAAATCGATGGCAGGCGCTGCTGGCTCCACTAATTACAAAACGCCGTCTAATTAACGATATATAGGAAATTGTTCTGAATACTTTGAAGTGCCAGCCTCGGGATTAGTACCGATGATGGATTCAATTAATTAACAGATTACTAATTAACTTGATTGAGAAATTCCATAATGGGAAATTCTTTAATGCACTTTTAACTCTATTCAAAGAGCCCGAGCGCCCTTCTCGCTACTCTGGCCTTTGTTCGTCGGAAAAGCATTTTCATTCCTCAATTATTAAAATATCCTGCCGATAACGGGCGGAACAGCTCATTCACTGATTAACTTTTCCGTAAGGCGAAGGCGTTCGCTACCACTATTAACTTTCACTCTTCGACTGTCAATTGTTTAGTTACTTTTTCTCGCCAATGTTTATTTTGCAGTGAGTTGCCAGGAAGGTTTCATAATTAGTTTGTAAAGAAGAAAGGATACTTCATTCGGCGTGAAGTTCTCAATTGTGATCAGAACGTTCAGCATTTCGGATAGATGCAATTGCGGAACGAGATTGACCCGATTCGAATGGTATTGATGTTTATGATCAGCAATGTGCATGTACCGCAGATATAGTTTAATTCATGTAAGTTGCAAGCAATCTGAATGTCTACCTATTCCGATCATCATTTTTGTGACGAGTAAGAAGTTTAGAGATGTTAACCGAATTATTCGGTATAAATAAAAATACTTTTTTGAAACGCATCCAATATTTCAATCTTATTGGGTTCGATATGATTTTCAAATGATTTTTTTCGGTAACCAGCTGACATAGCAGCTTAAGAAGTTCAATGAGAGTAATGGATCAAAAAGGCCTTACCTCTCAATGGTTGTTTCGTTGCGGGGAATCAAGCCCCGGTCTCAGGCATCACAGGCGGAAACGATTACCATTCACTATTGCAAACCGAATTCGAATTGCTTGGGATTGATTGAAAAAAATTCCCTTTATCAAACTCTTTAATGAGTACGCCGATTCGGCTGAAACTTTTGTGAGGAAGAGAAAGCTCGTGTGTTTGGATGCTCCAGTGCACTTGGGGCAACATACTGATCTTTTGATAGCGCATTCTTCGTTTCGATTGTAAGGAAATTCAGAAGACCCAGAGGCGGGGGGGCGGCGCGCCGCGGCCCCGGGGGGCGGGGCCCCCGCGGGGGGGGGGGCCGGCGCGGGCGGGGCCCCCCCCCCCCTACTACCAGGTCGGTGGTATTGGGTGAACAGACCCTACCTACTGAAATTCGTTCCTAGGCAATCAACTTTCGTTCATCGAACTAATCCAACAAAAAATTCTGCCATGACTGGGACATGGAACCATAGCAAGCCAGCAATCAAGAAAGTAAATCATACGCAAGCCAGACCATTTGCTCATGCGATCACCACCGTGATTTTCAGCAACTGAAATGAAGCCGGTTTTAAAATCGCTTAATTTTAGGTACAAACTGTGATTCAAATTGTTCAGAATTTGGAGTCGCACGTTTTAATGTATGTAAAAGAATATCGACTTTTCTGCTTGGTCAAAATTGAAGGTCATATTTGGGATAAAAAACATAGGAAGATGTGTCACAAAATCCAGAGGAAATACACTGAATATTAAATCGATGAGTTAAATGAAAACTGTAAATAACGTCCCCCAAAGAGGGTATCACTTGTCAGGTTTCTCAATGTAACCCTTCATATTTTTTCTACTCCCACTATTTTCAACCGTTAATTACGTATTTGACAGCTGTTAGATAATGGCTAATTCAGAATACACGTATACTTATCAAAATTAAATTTTAAATGATATATTGTTAATCGTTGAACAGTTTGTGGATCGGTACTGTATGTAGTTATATCCTTGAAGCAAGCAATAGTTGTTTTGCCTACTCGCTGTCATCCAGTGTCTTGTTGATCATTGAAAATAAGGGATAACGAAAAAATTTGTTCTTCACCAGCAGAAATTATAGCACAAGCATGGTGGGACTAGAAAAAGTACAGCACGCAACTCGAGGATCAAGCTAGTTACGTGCACTCGAGACTCGCCGCACTTAGCTAACGCCCCGTGCTCACAATTTTCGCTCGTGTGTAATAGGCTGCTTATAGTCCTCGTTAATATCTCGATATTACATGAAGTTTGTTACTGACATCTTGGAGTTGTCGTTCTTTCCCTTTCTCTTTCAGATCATCATCATTATATTCTTCTTCTGCCTCCGTTCAAGCATTACTTATTATGCCTAGGCAGTAAAAATTATTTTTTAGCAGTTCGATAACATATTCTTGAGGATTTGCTTTTCCCGCTCCAAGAGAAAAAGGTATCAGTGAAAAAGTGGTTCGTATTTGTTACAAGTTCGACGTATCTTGTAATGTTCCCCACACAAGACACTTTTTCTCTTCTCCTGATCACAGCAGATGCAATTATTAATATACTGAGAGGTTGTTACCCTATGTTTCTCCTTACTGCTTCAATATTTTTTCATTCGTATCCATATATAATACTGACAAATTCGTAGTATAATGTTCACCAATATGGAAACATTATGTATTCCCTGAGTACTATCTCCGCAATGATCGAATGTATGAATTACGGCCGCGATACAATGTTGTGATGCCATAGCTGCAGGTTAGATGGTGCATGTACATACATTTCCAATCTAATGTATGCCCAACGGCTGGGATATCAGATCTATCAATCTAGTTTTTGACATTCGGATCACGTTACCAACGAATCGAACTATTCAATATTTTATTGATGGTCATCGTCATCTTTCTGCCCATCTGAATTCATAGAATCGTCGAAAATTCACCTTGTCATGCTGCGAATCTCGTCAGGACCGACTCCAGGAATACAAGAGCCCATAAATTGTTAATGGGATTGGTTCATAAAATCGAAAAATTTGGACGATACGTCTAAGCCAAATTCGGATGAATACCCACAAAAAATGACGAATATCGAACGAACGTGAATGAAACAAATGATGAATTGAATCGAACTAGGGAGATAACTAGTGGGTTTATTCGTCTTCTGTCCATTAGATGAGGTGAAGCAACGTTTTATGGCAGACCGGACCACAGTTACAATCTTTATTCTCACAGCCACATCTACTTCAGTAAAGGAAGTAAAAACTGACAGGACTAATTCGAGACCAATTGCAGATACTTGGAGTTACTTGAATTTTGTTAAGAAAGGTGCTCACTATCCGAGTAAACAACTTCCGTTACTGGGAAAAAGCGCGGGGGGTAGGGGGGGTGGAACTCATTGGAGGGGGGTGAAAAAAAAATAATGAAACCAATCGATAAATTATTATTTTTTAACATAAAAACATTGATTGCAATTTTTCATAAAAATGCACCCTTTTCGAGTAATAGCGTAAGGAAAAGTGTGATTTTTGCAAGAAAAATCAAAAGTTTTTTTAAATTTACTGAAAATCTGTTAGTATTGAAAAAAATTATATATTACTTATATGAAGTATTTTAGTTGACGAATAAAGTGGTTTTTGTTTTATTTTTGTACGATTAATATCAAAGGAGATATGACATGGCAAAAATGGTTGCTTTACGGAAAATGAAGAAACCGGGTCGTTCTGGCGTAAATATTTCGAAAAATATAACTCTCACAAAAAAAATTATTCCTATCATTTTGCAAGATGACAAAATCGGAAAATTTTGAGACCAACCAGAACCGCTTAAAATGAGAAGAAAAAAGTTATGGGCAAAATAATTTTTTTTCAAAATTCTTTAATGCCAATTTTTAGCGCCATATGGGCTAAGGTGCTTGGAAAAAAATCCTTCGGTGAAAAGTCAGAACACTTTGTACTGAATATGTCCAGCCATTTTTGGCCCTATCGGGTAATTATTATTTATGTTTTGGCCTGCTAAAGTTGGGTGAAATCGTGTATTTTTTAAAACATTTTCAGTTTTTGGCCAGCAGCGTGAACATTATTTATTTTAAACAACCAAATTTTTCAGCTTTTATTCCAGGATAGTTGTATTTCAATTTTTTGTTATAATTTTCCATCTGTAAGCAAATTTGTCCGTTTAAAATTGCCTATTTTATGTTTGTAACGGTAATTGCTCTTTTTTGTCGGGCGAAATAAAAAATTGGCCCATCCTATTCAAATGTTGCATATAACATGAAATTTCGGCGATACCCTTAGCTTCAGTATGGTTCCTGGTACATCTCGTTATCATTAGCCAGAAAAAAGTTATGGCCAAAAAACCTTTTTTTTCCATCGATCACATAAAATTTTTATTGTTAATCCATTGGGACCCTCTATTTATAAGTTTTATGAACATTTTTCGTGTAGTACTGTATGTTTAGATGAAAAGCCAATTAAATTCTGCTGTCAAATTTCAAATCAAAATATTTTTTTAAAAACCCCAATAAAGGGTAGTTTTTACGGTTTACAGTAACCAAACTTGTTTACTCGGATACTTGACACCTTTTTTGCCAAATTCCAAAAAAATTTAAGTTGATCTGAGTGGTCTCGAATTAGTCCTTCATTTTACTAAAAAATGTACTTCCTTTACTGGAGTAATCGTTTTGAAGTTCCGAAGGCGCGTCCAACTCGATTGAAAAGGGCTCGTATGTCCTGAAGTCCTGCCCTGCATCTGGTCGACAGATTTGGCCAATACGACCACCGCCTCATAAATAATGTGATACGCTTTGACTTCGATTCGAAGTGATATCGTGCGTGATTTATAACGAAAAATTGGGTTTTGCAGTTTATCTGGAGCGCAGAGGCGTGTTTGAATAATTTTCGATATCGTGTAGAATGTTTGCATCTATTAAGCGGTTTGATTTATCGTTGAGTGTACGGCGGGTATGAAATGGAATATTTTGTCATTGCAGGATAGAATGTTATTGTGTGATGCGTTTCGGATTGAAAGAAATTTCACTTCCTGGATCAGATCTGTGGAATTATTTTTCATTGAACTGTTTTCTGTACTCAAGAACGAGGTGATTCCAGAAAATTAAATATTATCATATTTTATAAAACTATCGGGGAAATGAAAGATGGGATTGAAACCTCTGGTGAAGAATAAATTGAATCTTTTTGTAGAAATCAATTATTCTATAACCGAACTGATATTATTTGCAATCAACTCTAGCAAGTTTCGCTTACAAGGTTAGCATCTTCAGGAGAAGAAAACTGATACCATATGTTAAGACGAGAGTTAGCTATTTATACAGTGTGGGTCCACTATGTCTGCAACAAATGGGAAACTTTTTTATTATCGATTTCTCAGAAAATTTTATTCTTGGCAAAAGTTGGTGCATGTTCCAAAAATATACCAAGTGTACCTGAAATGGCTTTATGACAATCACCATACAGGATAGACCAAAAAATATAAATTTCGTTCAAGAGCAAAGTACCCTTATTTCAGAAAATATAGAAATATGTTGAGGAGGAAAGTTGCTAAGAATTAAAAGTTATGTTCAGATACGAAGTCATGGCCTGCTATTCGATTTTTTTTTCTTTTGGAAAATTTTGAATTACCCCCGTATGATACATATTTTTACTATTTTGATTCAATATGTATTTGAAGTAGCTACAATCAAATCGGTTTGGAGTATTTCTTATCAAATTAAAGTGAATTTGTATAATTTACATGGATTTGTATTTTTTTAGGTGACCGTCAACTTCTTGTTTGTTGCAACGATATTTAACAGAACTCTAAAATAACACAAATACTTTTTTTAACGAGGCAAATACTTTACTAACTACATAAAAATATTTGTGTTATTTTAGAGTTCTGTTAAATATCGTTGCAACAAACAAGAAGTTGACGGTCACCTAAAAAAATACAAATCCATGTAAATTATACAAATTCACTTTAATTTGATAAGAAATACTCCAAACCGATTTGATTGTAGCTACTTCAAATACATATTGAATCAAAATAGTAAAAATATGTATCATACGGGGGTAATTCAAAATTTTCCAAAAGAAAAAAAAAATTCGAATAGCAGGCCATGACTTCGTATCTGAACATAACTTTTAATTCTAAGCAACTTTTCTCCTCAACATATTTCTATATTTTCTGAAATAAGGGTACTTTACTCTTGAACGAAATTTATATTTTTTGGCCTATCCTGTATGGTGATTGTCATAAAGCCATTTCAGGTACACTTGGTATAGTTTTGGAACATGCACCAACTTTTGTCAAGAATAAAATTTTCTGAGAAATCGATAATAAAAAAGTTTCCCATTTGTTGCAGACTTAGTGGACCACACTGTATAGTGGTAGTGCAAAAACTACCAGCAAAGATTTTTTCTCCGATATGGATTTCGTCTGTTAACAACTAATTATTTCGATTAATTTCTCATTAACTGGGTTAAGAGGAAAATACCATTTGTCATCATTCAACTATTTTTACTTTCTGCCATTTCTAGAGTCTGAAATGCATAGAGTAGCCTTGTGCCATGCACATTCTCAATCAGTCTCAGACTGCTTTCACCCATTATGTGATCATTTTGACTGTTCATCTATCTCTACAGGTACCCACCAACCACAAATATCGTAATATTTCCTATTGTGAAACAAGCCATGCAGTGGTTTGACTATCTCGACCAGAAGGAAAGAACGATTCAAAATGAACCCATCCAGTTGAATTTCGTTTGAGCTCGAGTTAGAGTGATTCGTAACAACTTACAAACCGAGCTGATGAAATATGGCTATGAATCGGACTAGTCGCAATATCAGTGCAAGATTGTTGTTAGACCTATTATTGCAGGTCAACAAAAAAACAAATACCTGGACTAAAATTTCTTGACAGCAGACATGTCGTTAATCTTGATCTTGATGTTTTTCTCTTAACAATGGGACTTTTGAGGTGTGTTATACTAATATTTCCAATTGAAATAATTCAAGATCATTCCGAAAAATCAAATCAGTATTTGGTCAAACCTATCCGAGAGTATCATATCTTTTTTTGATGCGTGGAATAATGGAAATGTAAATATTTTTTCTTCGTACTTTCGAAATCTTTGACAGAAATATATGCCTATAATTTTTTAACAAATGGCGAGCTAGCATCAACGAGGTCCTACTTTTCGACGTGTATGTATAATTTTATATGAACAGATTCACACGAGAGAGAAGCCCTGTAATGTTCGAAGAACACCGCCTGAAAACAAGAAACAGGAGATATTAATTAAAATTAACTTCAAATTTTTGAAGCTTGTAACACTCAGGAAAAACCTCTCTCGACAAGGTGTTGCAAAGTTCAGCTGTGCTATTGAAAAAAAGTCCTTGAGCAAGAGAGGTTCGACAAGTCTTCAAGCTCAAAACAATGAAGTGGGAAATCGGTACTTGTCGAGTCATACGTGTAGATACTGTCAAGGGTGGAAAGATTGACGACAATTCAGTAGAGCACCGACCGTGAAAATATCTATAGAAGAGAGACAAGTCTCCAACCCCTTTCCTATGATCCAAAGAAGTGAGAGAGTCTATAAGCGAATAATCACCAACAAGACGGATTGTCTTTCTCTGAGAAGCTTCAATGAATACATTGGTGGCGAACATCTACTCTATGACAGGCCGAATCTGTGCCTTATAGATCATTAGAAGCGGACTAGAAGTGAAGTATTTTTTCGCACGAAATAGAATCCCAAGCTTCTGGAAAGCACCTTTAGCGATTGATTTCAATGTTATCCCAAACAACCTATCAAACCTTACCAGGTTGTTAGAATTTCCATATGACAGAGAAAAACGAATATTTCTAGAAATATCGATATTAATGTGTTTATATTCAGATAATCATTAAATGTTCCGCCATTTTGTGGTAGGTAAAGATATTGCCTTAATGTTATAAGTATTCGTCAGGAGCTTCAGAATGATGTGTCACAAGACCCCCCTTTCCATAAAATTTTATTTGTAGATGGCGCCTAGTCGCCTTCTCGAGTTTTCGTCTGTCAATTTTACTCCAAAATAAAGAATTTATGCATCAATTCCATTATCTCAAGTTTCTTTTTTTTTGAGTTGACAATTCAAAGAAATAAAAGGGGGATTCGAAGAAAAGAACTGTATACGTGGTCTTCGGCAATATATATGTATTCGTCGCATCGGGGCAAACGTCGAATGGACCGTACTATCGGCTCCGAAGTCGTATGCAAGTTCGCCAGCTCCGGCGGCGGGCTGCTGATCATCCGACCGAACATCCGGCGGCCCGCTCGACGCATTGTTCTGTGTTCGGCGCGGCCGCATAGCTCCCATTCTGCCGCCGCTGCTGGATGGACCGAGAATGGGGTCCTCTTCGTATACAGTGTGACCCGTTAAGGAGGGAGGTCCATCGCTCTAGTCTCATCGCATCAATTCACGATTGGTATGGTTTGGTGCCTATTCGACTATCGAATTGCATTAATCATACTACTCAAATATAATATGGTATTCATATAGTAGTTAATAGCTGAAGTATCACCAAAAAATTGCGCAGGCGTTCTAAAACGCCGTACCCATCAACTTTGTCATAGTCCTAGACAAAAAAATCATAGGCTTCGAAGTATTTTTTTTTGTTCATGTACAACTAATCAATTGTCATACCATTCGATTTTTTAAATGAGGAATGGTCATTCGTTTATGATTCTCAGCCCCCTTCAAATTTTTGCATTCAGAAACATATTGAGATATATACAATTTTCCGAATAATTCAATGAATAAATATTTCCCTTATATGTTTACCAAATTTCAAATCATTCACCCAATCGAGATATGAGAATAATTTGACAGAATAAACGTATATCTGCGTCTATTGGAACTCCCACCTTGAGATGCAACAAATGCAATTTTTTTTATCAGTTGCATAATCTTAATCTGAAATTCACCAGAAGTAGTGAATGCTCGATAACTGCATGTCCACTATAGGTGGAAAAAACAAGTTTCTTCAAGAGTAAGTTATTCAATACTAGAAAATGTCATCGAGAATCGTAGTTACAAAGGTTTTCTATTGAAATTTTCATAATAATTGCGGAAAATATTGAACTAATCCCATATGAAATATCCATGACGAATTCAATGTGGCAGCTTTTTCTGAATCGAGCGTTGCTATAAAATCTACTTTTTGCTTTTGCAGCCAATTCCTAACAAATTTTTGAATGGAGTGCATTCAAAAATGCTTATGATTCACGAACATTTCATTCCAAATGATCTATGAAATTGCTCTATAATACTAGAACGAATATCAATAAATTGATGAAAGTATAGAGTAGAATTCCTTTGAATATCATTGCATGGTTATCTTAAAAATATCAATCCAATTATACTATAGTAATTTGATTAAAGGTTATTGAAAATTGGAAAGAGATTGGTATATATGCATTTCATTTCTGAACAGAGTTTTTGAACATTTTGTTGTATTTGCGATTGGCGTCCTTTCTGTGGCTTGATTTATGATCCACAATGCTTCCCATTCAGTACCATAGACCCGAACTTTTTTTATTTATTCTATTGAAATACTGAACAAAGTTCAAAAGAATGGAGTGGAAAAATTAAATGGAGAATGTTCGAAAATGAATAAAAATTCGCAGAGATGTTCGGAAAATAATTGGTATGAGTATCATCACGATGTTTCGATTGCTAGTATCTTCAAATGCCTTCCGGTGATGACTTTCATCTCCATCGAAAAAAAACCCATTTAATATGTTAACTTTTTTCTATACCTTTCTGAAATTAGAATCCAAAATTTTACAGATAACATTCAAGCATTTTGATGAAAGGCCCCTAGATTAGAGCATGCGTTTCAATTCTGAGAAACTTTTTTCCAAAATACAATTTGTTGTACTTGCATCTGCTTGAATGGAGTTCATACTACTTCTTATTTTGTGATAGTTCGTGCTTCCATCCTTTACTTCATTAAAAACATCCCGAAGAGAAAAACTCTTCGAGTCGAAATAAATAAAAAATCGGAATTCAAGGATTGGTTTTCACGTATAAATAAAATATAGTGTGGATGTTGAAATGAAGAAATATTTTGTTAAGATCACTCTT
This sequence comes from Zygogramma bicolorata, assembly GCA_032362365.1. NCBI lineage: Eukaryota > Metazoa > Arthropoda > Insecta > Coleoptera > Chrysomelidae > Zygogramma > Zygogramma bicolorata. Next base: position 517,240 of record JAVJAQ010000110.1, read on the forward strand.
ATTTAGATGTTTATTAAAACTTTATTAAAATCAGTTGGACACGTCAGAGCCCTTCGGCACCAAATTAGCTGACCCTTCCCGCACAAGGCTCTGCCTTACTGGCGCACCGGTAAGGGTGTTTAAAAGAGAAAATATTGATATATGTTGAAAAATATATATGCATGATTTTTTGTTATGTTTTACATAAATCATTTCCACCAGTTTTACTGAAACATATTTTCAGTTTTAAGTAGCTTATATGTAGAAGTAAGTTTATCGATAGCTGTTTAGCAATTAAAAATTCGGTTTAAATCTCAACCTATCCTATAACGATTATGATATGCATCAACTCACTTCATATTCATCTGAAATTCACAATAAGTTAATGAACGTATTATACTCATCATTCACGTATAATACTTCTTGAAATAAAAGATTTTTGGTGTAGATGTGCAGAGTAACTCTCATTGTAGGAAATCTCAAAATGTGCAATGTCTCTACTGTGTTGAACTCGGCATTTGAGGGCGATTTTTTTTCCTAAAAATTGAATTTTGGTGAAAATAATGCACACATGTTTTTCTGCAAATTTTCAAAAGTCCAAATGGTATTGTGACAACTCAGATGAAGTAGTATTATTTATAAATGTGCAAGGTAATTCGAAAACTGCTTCAAATATTCAGAAGCTATTATCATTTCAAAATAACGAATATTTCTGATGTTGATTTCTATCGGCATATCTCTAAAACGGGGTATATTATTATGATGGAAACTGGTTTACGTAATGTTCTTCATTAATATAAAGTTTTATATATTATATGTTCATTATAATATATCATTATAATGAAACATATATTATCAAAATGAAAGCAAAATCTGCTCCTTGCGAATTATGACTTCAAATTAATGAAGTGGCTGCTTTACCACAATCATTTCCCCTACAAATTATCCACCCGCATGTTGAATGATATATGTTGCATATAACCGTTATCACACTGGTTCCTTAAGTACTGATATCTTGTAATGTTGAAAAGGACGAGATATCATTGAAATTATATAATCACTTCATGTCTATATCCTGCATATAATACTATCTCGTACAAGATTATTTATTGTACCCTCTTATATATTGTCAATATGTGTTAGATAATACTTAACGGTTTTTTTATAATATTAACTCGTCCTTATTTCCGTCACAGAAAAAAATGTTTATTATACACAGGAAAAATATTAGATTTCAGCTCTCGGTTTTTTGTTTCCCGTCGAACCAAACTCTGTTCGAGAAATATCATTCTCTCAAGCATAAATCCTTTCAGTAGGCAAAAATGTATTACTATATGTATACTATAATAACACATCCGCTTTCTACTTTTATCTTGATAGAAGCTCGATCTCCGATCTACTTTTGAAGTATATGATCACATTTGACGTAGATTGTTTCATGGGCAGCCCAGGAACTCAATCAATCGATGTGGAAATTACTGCTTTTATATAGATTTTTTTTTGGCATCTGTGAAAATTGGGATCATTATATCCAATAAACATGACGTAACGAAAAACGTGTAGGGTTTCGTTACTTGGAAAATAATGAAGTATTCATTCATTTTTATACGAGGAAAAATAATGCACCGCTTTTTTCTTTTGTTTGTAATTCAAAGAAAATCTGCTCGGACACGAACAGTTTGATTTTCAGGGGGACACATTAAGAACATATTCTTCAACATATACATTCAAGCCCCTATCGAGGAGCCATCACAACGCTAAAATTACAAAAGGAAAAGGGGGTTCAAGAGATACATCATTTGAAAAGGGACGAAATTATATTTCCAACGATACCCTATTTATTGAAATTCACTGGAAGAATTAATGCGAAAACGTCGTTGAGATGTCCCAATAGATAAAACAGAAAGATAATACCCAATCATTTTAGAATTGAGAAAAATACATATATAAATAAAATAATACAAATAAATGAAATTTGGGTAATAGGGATGCAAACATTCACAATCAGTGGTGTTTCAATGTTTGCTGTTTGTAACGGTGCTCTGTTGAATTGATTTATTGAAACATTAGTTTAAAAAGAGTTGAAAATATAATTATTTTATATATATATATATATATATATATATATATATATGTATATATATATATATATATATGAAAATGGCTCCGAAATGGGAGCCGAAACGTAGACAAGGAAAATGTTCCAGATATTTGTTCGGATAGGCCTCCGCGGTCAGAAATGTGATGGCTGGAACTTCCAGTTGATCCGCGTCTGGAACAGTTTCCTTGTCTACGTTTCGGCTTCCATTTCGGAGCCATTTTCAGGACTGAGTGACCTTGCGTCTAGGTCTGAGTTGTCTTACTAACTGGGTTTCATCACTGGAGTTCGAGGATTGGAGGTTGCTGGGATTTAAGGGTTCATTAGTAATTCTGACAGGATCAGGGATCGGACGGTCGGTGGGAGGTTCGAACGGATTAGTACTCAAGTCGGAGTAAATGAAAGTATGTCGAACCAAAAGTGTTTTCCACCCATTGGGGAGTCTTTGGGAATCGTCGCGTTTATTGAGACTGTTGGGAGGTTTTTCGATTTCAATGGCTTCACGGGTAATTCTGGTTTGGAGGATTTTGGCTGTGGCAACGGTTTTTTTTATTTTTGAAATCTATTTCGTGTCCTGTTTCTAAATGATGTTGAAATAATGCTGAGTTTGTGTCAGAATTACGGACTGCTGGTTCGTGTTCATATGCTCTACAAGACACTCGTCGGTTGGTCTGGCAGATGTATGTGCTGGGATAGTTAGAGCATGGTATTTCATATATTCTTTGGGTGTCATTAGGGATTGTGTCTTTGGGCATTCAAAGGTAGCTGGATATTTGGTTGTTAGCTGTGAAAATGGTTTTGATGTCATGTCGTGTCAGAATTCGACTTATTTTATCTTAACACCATGAATATATGGAAGGACAGCTTTTTGGCTTTCAGGTTCGTCCTTCGGGGATCTAGGGTGAAGAGCTCGGGTTTGCTGAAGTTTAATAGACTTGTAGATTTGGGAATTGGAAAAATCGTTTTGGGTAAGTGCGGATTTGAGCTTTTCCATTTCATTGGATCTATTGTGGTTATCGGTGAGTTTGAAGGACCTATGTATGAGAGAATTCAGAACCGAGTTCAATTGTGCTGGGTGATGATGATACTTGGCATTGAGGTACCGGTTTGTATGGGTCGGTTTGCGGTAAACGGTGTGAGTGAAAGAATTGTTGGACTTCCTGATGAGAACATCCAAGAATGGGAAGGGGTCGTCCTTTTCTATTTCCATAGTGAATTGTATGTTGGGGTGAATGGTGTTAAGGTGGGTCAGGAATGTTGACATGAGGCCAAATGGCAAAGATGTCATCTACGTATCGGAGCCAGCAAGTAGGCTTGAGTTCAGATGTGTCAATGGCTCTGGTTTCGAAGTCCACCATGTAAAGGTTTGTAAGAACTGGGGAGAGAGGAGAATCCATCGGAGCTCCTTTCACTAGTTTGTAGAATTTGACCTGAAAAAGAAAGTATGTACTGGACATACAATGGCTGATGAGGTTGAGATTATCTTTAGAGATTCGATGCTTGGTTTCCAAAACACTCAAGGTTTCAGCTAAAGGAATATTTGTGAAAGAGATGCTATATCGAAGCTCACGTAAGAAAACGATAAATGAGGAATTTGATTGTAATGAAAATATTCAACATTAAAACTTTTACTTTCGTTGAAATGAGGTGATAATGAACAATTTGTTGTAATTCTCATCTCAAATTCTAATACATATTTGTTTTTTTCATCAGAACCAAAACTATCGGGTTGATGTTCTTAACGCCGATTCTGTATTGACTGTTCGGGTATATTTCAATGAATATAATTAGAATGATAATTTTATACCTTTCATATCATTGAATTTTAGGGCGGTGATAACTCCTAGAGGGTTCGAAGGCAGAAGTTGAAAAATATGTGTGAAATTTGTTAAATGAAGGAAAAAAGCTAGGTTCATACTTTTCGTTGGACCACTCTGTATAGTGTAATTCACGAAATTCAATTTTTCTAGAGCCATGCTGAATTGATAAATTCGAAGAATCACTACTAGGAACTGCGTCATTCTCTTCCAACAGAGACGTTATTCAAATAGACCGTACTAACAGTCATAAGCTTGCCACTTTAGCTCATTGCCGGTGAAATATACGCTGTTCCCAGTTCTTAACATTCCTTCGAACAATAACTTTCCCTCTCTATTCCCCCTACCCTGTCCCTTATATGTCTAAACCTCTATTATAAATGGTACTTGTGCAATTGTTCGATGTTGGGTCAATGATATAGAAATTATTATTTAATTCTAAAGGGCTCCCTGCAGATCGTGTCCCATTATTCCCAAATTATTATGTGCGTTGAAAGATCCTCGATGTAAACGCTCAGAGGGTGATCGGACGATAAGAATCGAATTTGCTTCGAAAGCGTCAAATTGTGACAATGGTTTTTTATCGTTGATTACTTTAACGGGATTGGAACCAGAGCTGTGCTTATCTCGTGTTTGATGCGCCTGACTGTGATGGGGTGCTGCCGCTTGAAAAACGTGCGAAATATTTGGGGTTGGCAACTAATTGACCAGAATGAGTTGAATCAGTAGCGATTTATGGAGGGATTCTTTATGATCTCGATAGGTGTGAGAGAAATTTTTTGTTCAATAGATAAACAGTAGGTTTTTTGGGTTTCTCACCTACCAAAATCTGAAAAAATAAGAAATGATATCAGGATCTATACAAGTATAGAGCGGCAGATTCATAATCTACTCCGGAAATGAGTTGTAATAACCCAAGAGCCCTGATAGTTGCAAGATGAATAGTTGCTTGGTTAGAACAAAACTATTATGAAGCTGAATGACAGCAAGGAAAGTAAATCAAATGAGAGAGATGACACAGAAAAAAAATCTTTCTAGAACTCTGCAACAGAAAAAAAATTAATAACCTGAAGAAACGTTTATCCGATGAAACGGAGAACAGTACTAGTGGAACATTAACATTCATCTGGAATGTTGTTCTAAAAATTGTTGTTCTAAAATTGTTCCGTTAACCAGCTGACGAACGTCAACCCTCAAAAGTCGAAACTTGTGCGAGCAATGGATCAACGAGGCCTTACCTTTTAACGTGCGATTACCCAGCACGGTGGCCCGGCCAGGATTCGAACCCCGGCCTTCCGCTTGATAGGCAGATATGCTAACCACTACACTACCGAGACCATGGAATGGGATCAATAAATTCATTTTGCAAAAAGGATGACACACTTTTTTTCTCTAATAGTTTATAACGAATTGTACTACAGAAATAGATAATAATTTAAGAATAATGAATATTAGTGCATCGAGACTATCAAGAGGGAAGACATCAGAAATACTAGTGGAAATGTTCCTGTTCGCATTCGAGTTGTTTGGCTATAAAGTCGTGATTTACGGCCACCATGCTTGATCACCGTAATGACCGTTTGTCTGTTTATTTCTGTATGAGAACTTTTATTAAATGCCGTTCGTACTGCAGACTCGATCGACCGAGAAACGCAATAACAGAGGGGTCCATATAGATATCGGTCATGAGGTGAATCGTTGGTAAAATGAACGGAATACCGACGCGATGGGGATCAACAGTTATTGTGTTCGAATTGGCACCCCTTGACCCAAATGTCGTGACGCATCAAGGCATAGTAGTCCGTTTATTTGGTAGTTGGGACTGGAAAAATTGCCTGCTAAGTTTTAATGACGATCCTATATGTTTTTGGTTGCTGAATTCTGAAATCTAGTTATCGACTGAATTCGGAAATGGCTACACCATGAAAGTGACGAAAACCATGAAATTTGGGGAGTTGGGTTAGTTTTTCGCTTATAACTTCGAATGGACGCATCCTTGAGCAAAATTATTCTTGTTAGACTAGAAAGCTGATGGAATTTCAAAAAAAATTATTCCAAAGCCAGCTCTCTAGCTTCCTTGGTATGGCCGCTAGAGGGCGCTAAAGTTCGGCCATAGTTTCCAACTCACCCAAAATCTTCGTATTTGAGCCTTTCGAAGCCTGATATACCCAACAGTCGGTCACCTGACCACTTTCCCTCCCACTTGCTTTCCCCCTGTCCCGCCGCCATATCACCTTTGGTAATAATAATACTGCTTCGGCAGCGAAAAAGGTTCAATTCACACTCATATTCTAAGGTGTTTCTATAAATGATGATAATTATAATTCTTTGTTAATATGATTGAGAACTAATTTTGAATTAATGATTTCATTTTGCCAGCTTGATAAAATATCAGACGAGATTTGTCATCTTTGCGACCAGCCGCTCCGACTGTGAAGAGAGGCCAACGTAAGAGCTAGTGAGAGAAAGAATGATGGAAAACCTGTTATATAGAAGAGATCAGATTCACTCACAAATCATGTTTCATACAGAAAATAATATTATTGTTGCTGAGAAAAAAGCTAAAGGGATTGAGCCACCTGTGTGGGAATAAAATTTCTCAGAACTGTGCTGCGAAACAAAAAAGTTGACTCCGTCTGCACGTGACTCTTTCCATGTGGTTGTCACGATGATAGTGGTAATGTTATGCCAGTACCCTGGAGGATGATGAACACTTCCAAACCATCATACACCGTTTCAACCTGTTGAATACCTGATTGAAGCTGATGTTCAATATCACCGTTCTTGTATGAAGAATTTCATGAAGGGCACTCCCAGCTCTTACAGAAACATACCTATCGCCCGCCCTTCTTCCGATTCTCAAATTCTGCCAATATTCAACTATTTTGAAAACAATGACGTGGAATGTCAGTTCACACTGGAGGAGTTAATGAGCAAAATGGAAGGGGAGAATCTCCCTTACTAGAATACAGGGTCAAAAAGCCTTTACAGAAACTGAAGAAAGACTTCGTGTAGTTGAGGCAGCAGCTGCTATAATTGTTGAGGATTTACGCTCGCAAGTGTAAGATTTAACTGAATAACCACTTCCAGAAGATTTCTTGAAACGAACACAGACACAATATCCCCAAATCTCACAACATTTACCGATGAACTGATATTAAATGAGAAGCAAGGAGATGTGACAAAATGGAAGAATTAAAAGGTATACAGCCATTACTCATGCACTATTATCAGCCATTAGGCCGAAGTCCTTTCGTGTCGCCGGTATTGAAACGATTGATGGGAGGAATAATTTTCATGTGATGGGTTTCCCTCGATTAAAAAATAAACTACTAGCAGCAGAAGTAGCAAGCATAAGAGCTGTTTTTCTTTAGACAGATCACAGCACAAATGAAATAGGACTGAGATCAGTTAAAGTCAAAGATCTGGGGGAAATGTTAGAAAATGTAAATACAGCTGTTCCCTCAACGATTGACATCTTATGATTGTGCATCATGCCTAAGAACATCTCTGGCATCCGTGGATGGAACATCTTTACTATTTGTACAACCATAACACCCTCAGTGCTCATAACAAGGAAAACTACACTGTGGATTGCCGGTAGTCTTATGGTTTAAGGTAAAGGTGTGATAGGGGTTTTTGAAATGTACATGAACACAATATAGCTGAAAGGGTAAATTTTTTCGAGCAAGGACACGATCTGAATGTTTTTGCTGCTGTGTGGTAGAGAGGGTTGTGTCAGGGTGATGGGGTTCAAAGCGTGTCGGAGGGGCCGACCTCGGGGTATATCCGGCTTTGAAATGTTCAAATGCGAAGATTTTGGCTAAGTTAGAAACTATGGCCAATCTTTAGCGTCCTCTAGCGGTTAGACCAAGCTAGAGAGCTGGCTTCGGTCGCATTTTTTTAATTCATTCCTTTTTTAAAGAACCATTTTGCTTTAGGATGCGTCCTTTCGGAGTTATAAGCAGAAAACAAGAAAATTCAAATTCTATAGTTTTTCACCATTTTCATGGGGAAGCCTCATCCGAATTTGGTCGAAAACTAGATTTTGGGATTAAGCACCCCAAAAATCATTTAGAACCGTCATGAAAACTTAGCCGGCAATCTTTTCTTGGATTCACTACTTTCTCTCACCAAATAAACTGACAGAATTTCTCTCTGAAAATTCATGTAGTAAAATGAATTGTTTTTTATATCCCAACAACGTCTCATTTGAAAGGAAGCTGATTTCCCATTTCCAATTCCTTCGCTTATGAACTCACAACCATTGTCAATTGTTCTCTCCCATTCACGCAACAATAGAGGTATAAATTATCCCTTCCATGTGAATCTGATGATAAAAAATTATTTTCTTTTCTGATTAGAATAGAAACATTCTGTTCATAATGAAAATCCGTATGATGATACAGTTTTAAGATATGTTTTCATCGAAAATGGTTACAATATATAATAGGTTGGTTGGGATCTTTGTTGGGGTTGAATTTGGACCCTGTTTTTTGAATTTTTGCGAATGATATTTGTGATTCCCTGCATTCCAGAAAGTTATAATTCATAGATGATGGAAGATATTTAGATAAATTGAAAGCATTAATGAATGCGTTACTCTCCGAAATGATCGAGTTGATACAGTTAATTGGTGCACACTGAATGAACTACATCTTAACATTAACAAATGTAAAATCATAACGTATCCTAGAATAGTAGGTATCACCATTTCACTTTGATTATGCATTGGATACAAACAAATATTCTGACTCGTTTTATCCAATTTAATGTGTTCTCATTGATGAAGAATCGTCACTTTCAGCACACATCGAAGATATAGCTATGATAGCAACCAAGATGGTGGGATATGTGATTAGAAACTGTAGAGTTCAATTTCACAGAATTCATCTATTGTTTCTTATTCATTGGTTAGATGTTAATTAGGATGTTGTGATCAAATTTGGAATCCGCATGAAAAAAATATATCAACGTCGTTCTCCATATTCAGATCTTCATAGACCACGGACAACTCACCATATATATATATATATATATATGTATATATATATATATATACATATATATATATATATATATATATAAGTGAGTTGATATCATTATGAATATTTCTAGGCATGAATGAAAATTTCACGTCTTTTTCTGAAATATTCCATTTTATGTCATCGAGTAGTGTTTGTCACAATACGCTGATTCAATTTTTTTTCAACACATTCGAGTATGTTGATATATTTTTTCATGCGGATTCCGAATTTGATCACAACATCCTAATTAACATCTAACCAATGAATAGGAAACAACAGATGGATTCTGTGAAATTGAACTCTACAGTTTCTAATCACATATCCCACCATCTTGGTTGCTATCATAGCTATATCTTCGATGTGTGCTGAAAGTGACAATTTTTCATCAATGAGAACACAATCAATTGAATAAAACGAGTCAAAATATTTGTATCCAATGCATAATCGAAGTGAAATGGTGATACTATTCTAGAATACGTCATGATTTCACATCTGTTCATGTTAAGATGTAGTTCATTCAGTTTGCACCAATTAACTGTATCAACTCGATCATTTCGGAGAGTAATGCATTCATTAATGCTTTCAATTTCTCTAAATATCTTCCATCATCTATGAATTATAACTTTCTGGAATGCAGGGAATCACAAATATCATTCGCAATAATTCAAAAAACAGGGTTCCAAATGCAACCCCAACAAAGACCCCAACCAACCTATTATATATTGTAACCATTTTCGATGAAAACATATCTGAAAAGCTGTATCATCATACGGATTTTTATTTTGTACAGGATGTTTCTATTCTAATTAGAAAAGAAAATAATTTTTTATCGTCAGGTTCACATGGAAGGGATGATTTATACCTCTATTGTTGCGTGAATGGGAAAGAACATTTTTTAAAATCCATTTCGAATTTTTGGAATGTTTGAGCTGCCGAAAACTTCCGCAGAACTGTGGGAAAAGGACTCCAGGCTTAGAATAAGAGGAGGGGAAGACTTCAATAGTTTGATCAACCGCAATGGAAATGACAATGGTTGTGAATTCATAAGCGAAGGAATTGGAAATGGGAAATCAGCTTCCTTTCATATGAGACGTTGTTGGGATACGCAAACAATTCACTCTACTACTTGAATTTTCAGAGAGAAATTCAGAAATTCGGCCGATAGGTCCATAGTCAGTTTATTTGGTGAGAGAAAGTAGTGAATCCAGAAAAAGATTGCCGGCTAAGTTTTTATGACAGTTGTAAATGTTTTTTGACTTCAACTGATCTCAGTCCTATTTTATTTGTGCTGTGATCTGTCTAAAGAAAAACAGCTCTTATGCTAGCTACCTCTACTGCTAGTGGTATATTTTTCAATCGAGGAAAACCCATCACATGAAAATTATTCCTCACATCAATCGTTTCAATACCGGCGAAACGAAAGGACTTCGGCCTAATGGCTGATAAAAGTGCATGAGCAATGGCTGTGTATTCATTCTTCCATTTTGTCACATCTCCTTGCTTCTTATTTAATATCAGTTCATCATTAAATGTTGTGAGATTCGGGGATATTGTGTCTGTGTTCGTTTCAAGAAATCTTCTGGAAGTGGTTATTCAGTTAAATCTTACACTTGCGAGCGTGAATCCTCAACAATTATAGCAGCTGCTGCCTCAACTACACGAAGTCTTTCTTCAGTTTCTGTAAAGGCTTTTTGACTCATGTACCAGGATTCAGTTGGAAATTTGTACCTTGTATCCCAGTAAGGGAGATTGTCTCCTTCCATTTTGCTCATCAACTCCCCCAGTGTGAACTGACATTCCACGTCATTGTTTTCAAAATAGTTGAATATTGACAGCATTTGAGAATCGGATGAAGGGCGGCCGATAGGTATGTTTCTGTAAGAGCTGGGAGTGCCCTTCATGAAATTCTTCATACAAGAACGATGATATCAAAAATCAGCTTCAATCAGGTCTTCAACAGGTTGTAAACGGTGTTCATCATCTTCTAGGGTACTGGCATATTATTACCACCATCATCGTGGCAACCACATGGACAGGGTCACGTGCAGACGGAGTCAACTTTTTTGTTTCGCAGCACAGTTCTTAGAAATTTCATTCTTACAAAGGTGGCTCAACCCCTTTAGCTTTTTTCTCAGCAACAATAATATTGTTTCCTGTATGAAACATGATTTGTGAGTGAATCTGATCTCTTCTATATAACATGTTTTCCATCATTCTTTCTCTCACTAGCTCTTACGTTGGCTTCACAGTCACAGCGGCTGGTCGCAGAGATGACAAATCGTGTAAAACATTTTATCAAGCTGGCAAAACAAAATTATTAATTTAAAATCATTTCTCAATTATATTATCATTATTATTATTATTATCATTATTTATAGAAACACCTTAGGATAGGAGTGTGAATTGAACCTTTTTCGCTGCCGAAGCATTATTATTATTACCAAAGGTGGTATCAAAACCACAGAACACGGAATGAAATGAATATATATATATATATATATATATATATATATATATATATATATATATATATATATATATATATATATATATATATATATTGTACATTGAAAGAACGTCGTTCTCCATATTCAGATCTTCATAGACCACGGATCTATTCTACTTGTTTCAGAGTAGTATTATCTTTCTTTATCCGAGAAGCATATCCCTTTTGGAATGAATGTCTCCATTCCCAGAATGATGGTATCAGATATTTCTCGAGCATATTTTTCATTAACCATTCTCCATATTCATAATTATTTACTAAAATACCTCTCATAGTTCACAAAAAACGATTTCGTCATAATAGATTCAGCACTCCTGTTTAGTACTATCCAAAATTTAAAATTGTTAATGAATGCCAGATCGACTTCAATTTCATTTGAGGTGAAATATTATGACTGTGCTCCACACATGAAACATGTGAACTTTCATAGAGAAATTTTGATGTTTCATTGTATAGAGAAATTTTTATAAAGTTAGCTCAGTCATATTTTCTAATTCGCTTCATTCTTCTGAATGAGATGAAAAAGACAATCAATGAGGAAAGGTGGTGCTTGAGAAATTGAAACATATCATCATTACGCAATTCACTTGGTGCTAGTAGGGCATTCAATCTCTAGGTACCTACTTGTTCAATATTCGAAACTGCTGCCCTGATGATCTCTAATGTATAGTTACTAAACTTATTAACGATAATTAATATCAAGCAAACTCGTTGTCATTATTTGCAACAAACTCAAAGCTGAACAAACGAAATCGGTCAAGTCCAATAAAGTGCTATTTGATCGACAAACATAATGCGAACGGTAAATGTTATCGATCGATAGTGCGGCAGTTAATTTTCCGGATAATTCGTCCATTAAACAGTTTATATTTGATTCAGCTCTCGTTGAATTTCGCTGTTAGGTAATATGTTATAACATTCATGACGATCGACTGCATATATTACCTGATTATTATTAGCACTTCAATTTGATTGACAATATATAAACTTGGCTAATGAAAGACAGTCTCTGATGGCTTTTATATCAATTTACTACTTATAATATTTACTCGATCATACAGAATGTTTTATTAATACTGTTGTCGTGGGTAAGGATCATAGTAAATGAATAACACGATAACAGATACACTTTTACACTGGAATGCATCCACTTATGAAAAACAACAAAATAAACTCTTTTTATAATTCTGCACTTCCCGTTAGCTTTCAACTACTTCGCTTGATAATCCAGTCAATGACGGTAAAAATTGTAAAGTGTGTATTTACAGCACAGATTATTATAATAATTTGTATTTAGGTTCTACATACCATCTATTTCAAAGTCTACCCTGTGCCGAGGGTTGATTTCTCCTTGGGGGTGAATGCCTCTCCTTCTTGGGGATGAAAAATTTTTCATTGAAAATCGATAAATTGACTAATTCTAAGCAACTTTTGTTCTTCGAAATTTTTTCTCAAAGATAATATTTTTCGACTTATTCGCGAAAATAATTGTCGGTTTTCAGGCAAAAACACACGTTTTCAGATACTTTTTCGCGAACAACTGGAAAAATATGCATTTAATCAAAAAACCTGTAGGAAGCAAAATAATGGCTCATAAAAACAGAGAAATTCGATTATATTTTATGTATACAGACCCAATTAAAACACAATTATCGCTTGTTGAAAGTTGACTGCTATTTCCGAACGCCGAAATGGAAAGTATCACTACTTTTATTCGGGTTTGAAGGCCGTCGTTTTTTGGAATTTCTTCCTGACGTTTCGCTGGCTCGAGTGGCTAGCTTCTTCAGAGGCTCATTCATCTTGAAATTCACTCCGATGACTGGAGATTTTTTCTTCGCAAGTTGTATTTATGCCGATTCAGGTAGTTTTCGGTGCTAATTATTCCATTCGGATTAGGGGAATTGTCATTAATATTAATGACAATTCCCGAAAACTACCTGAATCGGCATAAATACAACTTGCGAAGAAAAAATCTCTAGTCATCGGAGTGAATTTCAAGATGAATGAGCCTCTGAAGAAGCTAGCCACTCGAGCCAGCGAAATGTCAGGAAGAAATTCCAAAAAACGACGGCCTTCAAACCCGAATAAAAGTAGTGATACTGAAAACCTCGGCCGCGAAAGCCTTAACTATTTTGCCAAAATGGAAAGTTCCTAATAGAATTAACAAAAACCACTCTCTTTTCGGGACAAACTTATTGAACCTTTTTTGAAGTCCTTCAAAAAACTTTCATTTTTATTTTTCAAGAAAGTTCCTAGCATCAAAACTGAGCGCGGTATGAAGAGAATAATGTCGATTCTTATTTCTTCATTTGAAAAAAATAGTGAAAATCTCACCCTCTCTTCCACCCCATTAAAAAAAATCGTTAACACTTCACAATTTACCTTATTTATGTTCTCATAATACGGTTTGAGTATTTGACCAATTGAAAATACTTATTTTCTTCAAAATAACACAAAAACTATAACAACACGCAAAATTTAGTGAGTACAAAATTGTAGGTTTATTTCTTTTTTCTTTGTAGGATAAAAATGTAGTAAGATATGGCCAGTTGAAGCTTGCGTATGTTCGCGCAAAGAACCTTTCTTGAGCCCTTTTAGCATGAACCTTTTCAATAATAAGATCTGAAAAAAAAATATTCAGATGAGCTTTTAGCTCTTAGAAAAACCCTTGAAATTATCCTTTGAAGGACCCGATTACTCAAAAAGTAAGCGAGTTATTTCGAAGAAAAGGCGATTTTTCGCTCAATTACAAAAAGGATTTTCTCTCTTCAAGCTCAATTTTTTTCAAAAATAAGTAATTTCAACTGGTCGAACACTCATAACGTATTATGAGAACATAAATGAAGGAAATTGTAAAGTGGCAACGATTTTTTTCAAATGGGGTGGAAGAGAGGGTTTGATTTTCAATATTTTTTTCCAACGAAAAAATAGGGATCGACATTTTTATATTTATACCTCGATTAGTTTTGATGCTAGTAACTTTTATTGAAAATAAAAATAGAGGTTTTTCAAAGGACTTCAAAAAAGATTCAGAAAGTTTTCCCAGAAAAATGCACTGTTTTTTGGTCATTGTACGTAGTAACTTTCCATTTTGGCGTTTGAAAATACCAATCAACTTTCAACAAACAATAATTTCGTTTTTATTGGGTCTGCATACATCATGAATAACGTTTTTTTTTATAAGCTATAATTTTGCTTTCTACAGATTTCCGATTAAATGCTTAATTTTCCAATTATTTGTTAAAAAGAATCTGAAAACGTTTTTTTGTTTTTTACCTGAAAGAATACAATTCCACTCGAGAATGAGTCGAAAAGTATTCACCTCCAGCTAAAAAACAACCCATGGCATAAAGTAGACTTTGAAATAGATGGTAAGTAGAACCTATTTCCAAATTTTTATGAAAATTGGTGGTATGTGATAAATACAAGGAAAATGGTCATTGACTGGATTATGAGCTATTTTCACTAATATCTTCTAGAGAATACCTAGAATGTTCGCCAATGCCCATGATATTTTATACACTTCACGCGTAACAATAACATAAAATCATCAAGTATACTAAGTTTGATCGGAAACCTTTTTTTATGAAATTTGTGGATGGTGTTTTGAGTTCCATCCAATGAAGCACCCAGGTTTCTGCAATAAAATTGCCACGTACTCTACATCTCTCAAACTGTCAAAATTTCCTGATCAATGGACGATAGAAACATTAAATCAATCAATACCCTCCACCACTCTTTTCTGTCACTCAGCATAGACAAGTGAAACGTATCATTATTAAAAATTGAAGATGGTTTTTAATGAAATAACAAGCATGAAATCGTTTTATAATGAAAATAATGAGCAGCTGTCAATTTATCACAATGATGAAGCGTGTGCCGTCGCATGTAGTCGAAACTAGTACCAACAAATGATGTATCATGTTGGTAAAAAGTGCAAGTCAGTGCAGCGAATGAGAGACGCACACCCATTTCCGTTTTCTTCGCATCACTCTACGTTCTCATCTCCTTTCCAGGTGTTGCATATTCATAGAGAGGTTCACAGATTTGTTTTTTTTTCACATGCTCAACGGTGGGAAATTCGTGACTAGCTCATGATAGGTGTTTGATGTGAGTCCACAAATAACTGTAGAAAGAGTTCCTGATTCCAAATGAGATACAAATTTCATTGGGGAGGAAAAAGTATAAATAGTTAATGAAAAAATTCATATAATCTTTCGAACAATTCATAACGGAACAATTGTCATTGTCGATAGTGAATTTATTATACACGAAAGTATTTGCTCTTAATTTAAATTTTTATAACATTGTGATGAGTGTCCTCGAATTTATTCGTATTTTTGGATGAGTATATATTTTTTGAGTTCATTTCTCCTCTTATACTATCTCATAACTCATTTAACACAAAACGGTTGTGGTGTGTTAGATCTGTTCGATCCAAAAGGTGCTCCTTTGAAAAAACTGCATATATGAGTTTCTCCATATCCATGCTCCCACAAATGTCGATAAGCGATCAAACCGAAGAAAACAAACCTGCTTCAACTTCGCAAGCTGACCAACCTCATCGCCGCTTTCCTCACTACTATGAAAACTATATTTTCAGCCTTCACTCTCTTGTATGTATCTCAGAAAAAAAACTAGAATTATTCACCTGTAGATACTCTAATTCGATGAATTTTGGGTAAGCAAACTCGTAATCATCTTCACAACTATTGAAAGATCACGACTGAACAACGATGATATAATATGTTACACGAAAGAAATAATAGCTGAAACCTCTGTTCTAGCCTTCAATTTTTTTATCGTTTCTTCACATTGAGAAAAAATATACAATGTATCCAGGTATTATGGTCGATTTTTTTTTCATATGGAAGATGTTTTCGCTTAAGCGGTGGCATCTTCGCAAAGTAGTCCAATTAAAATGCTACTGTAGTAATCATCCACAATGTTTTGCCAAAGTAGACCCATCTATCTGCAAAATGGATAATGAGTAAAGAATTTATGAAGCATTTCTGGTTTAATTTCAGGAATGATATAATATACTATATATTACCGAGCTATTAATAGTTAAAGTTGTGCGGTGTATTCAAGTATGGGCTAATTAAAAGGAGGGAGAGAGAACAACAGCCAGAGATTTAATTAGTGTTCCTTGCGCCTTGGCATCCATCATTCTGGAGCAATTGCCACAATCAACCACTTTCTAGATTCATTCCGTTGTTATAGATATACTGAGTGGAAAGCATATCGAAGTTTGGAACGTGCTTTTGAAAATAATCTAACTTTGGTCTGGATCTCACTAAAATCCCCTTTTCTTTATATCCGTGGAGAATTTCACGAAGCTTTACTATCTTTTCGATCAAAATTTGGTATGATTCAGGTACGTGGTGTGATAAAGAAATATTGGTCAGTGGGGTAATACCACGCATCAGGAGGTAGAAGTTGGGTTATCAGACGGATATGGTATTTATGCTGAAACGGCCAAGCAGTCACTTCAAGCTCATAGAGGTGTGTAAGAGGCCGGTGTATTATTTTTTCACTTTTACACGTGAAATTGACGAGGATGTCCAACTGCTTGACGCCTCATAATTAGTTATATAATGAATTGTTTTCTCCCTCCTATTATGAAAAGATACATCCACATTATATGCAGACAGTCTAACAAAGTTTGCTCCTTCAATTATAATTTCCTTTAACGATTTGAATGACTTTCAAGACGATTCTGTGACTTTTATCTGGATCGAGAATATAATACGAAAATTTGGTCAAACTGATATGCCCGTTATTGATATACACTCTGAATTATCGTTCCGTCGATATATTTTCCAATGGGATGACTGAAAAGTTTGTGAAAGCAATATCTCATTTTTTTAATGATGGTTCATCAGTTTTTGTCAGCAACAGATATAACGGGAAAACAGCTTTGGAGAGAATTCGTTCAATACTTACGAATACAACTCAAAGGATAGAATACAGTTGAAAAACATTACAATGTTTTTGTGATATAACGTGTTCTCACTGTTGGAACATCAGGTCCTCTAGAAGTGCAACGACTCCGCCATTTTGGACATTTTCAATAGTAAATGAAAAGATTATTGTCATTTAATAATAATAATAACAATAATAATAATAATAAATATGATGTGATGGGTATAGAGGTCCCTGATACTAGATGCAGGGCCTGCCGACAGGCGCCCGAGACTTTGATGCATTTGCTGTCATCTTGTGCAGTTTATGCGGTCTCGGCCTATATCCATCGCCATAACGCGGCCTTACGAGTGCTGTACTATTTTCTTCAGCACTCGTATGAAATAGACAGGACACCGGTGCTGCCTTACGCTCCAGGGGATATTGAGTCCGTTGTGGAAAATGAAAGGTGCCGAATTTTCTGGAACTTTTCATTTCCCACCCTCAGGCAAATACAGGCCAATAAGCCTGATATAGTCCTCTTCGACCACCGAAGTAAGACGATATTCGTTATTGAGTTTTCGGCCCCTGCCGAAACGAATATCGTCCGAAAAGAGGAGGAAAAACGGACAAAGTACCAGGATTTACTTTACGAACTCCGCAGGCTCCACCCAGACTATTCTGTCAAGTTAGTGGTTTTGATTATAGGTGTTCTCGGTGGTTCCAGATCAACGCTACTCTCGGAGCTCAAGATCATACCGGCATGCCGTAATGCGGCAGAGATCTTGGCCGGCCGCATGCAGAAGGCCGTTATTCTCGGTTCGTTGCGTCTGCTCAGGACTCACGATTCTCGGAGCCAGTGACCACTTACTCCGCGGTGCGGGGAGTGGTCATTGGTTAATTATACTAGCGCGTCCGCCCACTGGGTCGGAGCAGTGGGGAGTACGGACCCGACTAGGCTTGTTTAGACGACAAATACATATAATAATAAATATACTTTAATGTCATTAAGAGTAAATCTTGTGGACAAAGCTTGTGAATAGCGGTAAGAATGTAGATAGGAAATATACAATGGTGATAAAATATATATAAAAAACATAACACTATCTAAAATAAGAGAGGAACATATTAAGTAATAGGAACGACACTGTTCAGAGTCACAAAAACGCAGTTAAAATATCCTCTGTGTCGTTAAAAATATACAAACGTACACAAACACTTATTTATACACAACATGCATATGCTCCTGCAAGTTATAATAGGGCCTGTCTGCCAGAAACTTCTTGATAGTTTTTCTAAAGTTTATATTGTTCATATTCGCCCCCCTTATGGCTGAGGGTAGATGTTTGTACATCTTAGCCCCATTATAATAAATCGAATCTCTGATCAAATTTGTTGAGGGGATTTGTTGAGGTTGATTGAGTACATTCGTCTGGGATCTTTTTAGAAAACTGAAAAACGTTGTGTCGGAATATGCCATTTATTTGAAAAAATGCATGCAGATGTTTACTTGCAAAATAAATTTGTTGACATGTTTTTAAAAATTTTCAAATCAGAGAAACGCACATTGAATTAGTGGCACTCGAGTTATGTTGAAGCATTTTGTCACATCATTTCAGAAAAGAGTCATTCTTTGGTGATTTTTTCACCAGAATAGAATGTTATTTTATGATATACTTAGTATACGTATGCGGTTTACATATTACCACTCTGCCGGCCATTACTTAAAAGTGGTCGAGTGTTAGTAAACGAAATAAAACTCTTTCAGGATTGATATATAATTTTCAAGTCAATTTTGTCCGCTGTAAATACATTTTGAGAGCAATAATAATAAGTTTGAATTCATGGATTTGAAGTTGCTTTGAAGAACCCTTCAAGAATATTGAATTGAAACTTGATAGTTCCAATACAGTTTTAAAATTTAGTCTTGAAGGTTTTTTAGGATGGGTCCTTTTTGGCTAAAAGATGCTTTATAATGGTCCCAGGGCCGTCTTGAAGATCACTTGATTTTATTCGAAATATTATCGTGTAGTTTTAAAGCGGTCTTGAAGATCGGAATAATTGTATCGTTCAATATTGAATTTAATGAAGTTTTTTTCCTTTGAGTCTTTCATGAACATCGAAAGAATACTCTATATCTCAAATTGATTGATTATCAGTATCATACTTGAAAGAGAGAAATATTTATCGCCCTCGTGCGATATGGCCACCATACCCACTCTTGTAGTACAAACTACTATTTCAATTGAAAACATGGTTCTTGGTCATTTTCACAAAGCCATTTCCACACTCATTCAAAATAATACACTTGAATCTATGAACGGTAGCTACATATATACGAAAATTGCTGACGCTAATACAAATTAGTCCCAATGCAGTTATCTCCTACATTACAGCCTGTAAAATTTGCGAGATAAATCATTTATCATAATAAGCTAGATTTTCCAGCCAATACTAATTAATTAAAAGTTAACCAGATCAAATCGGCCACCACTATTGACAATTGCTCGATAACTGGAATAATTATCCGCGTATAAATTATCAAAATAAACATGAATGTTGATAACATAACAAATTGAATCGCTTTACGCAAACTAACCCCTCTTGCATGATTTGTGTGATATCTCAAATGGAAACCAAATAAATGATTGGATGTTGAATGATTGGAAGAATGTTTTTTAGAGGTGATTGGTTCTTACATACTCATTGGTGACGATCAAATATCAACAAGAAAATATTTTTGATATGATATGAGGTCTGAAAGTGATATATGGAAATGATAGTAACTGATTTAATTAGAAAAGTCATTATATAATACTCCAACACTTCATTGTGTGAATCCCACGAGACACCTCACACATCCGCAACATTGTTTCACTGTACAAAGACTCTTCAGTATAGTACTGTAACAAACTATTGTATACTGAGGCCGGAATGGCAATATATTTTCCAAATTGATATTTTTTCGATATCGGGTCAAGGTCAGATTGGATTATCTCTATGAGCTACTTCAGGAATAGAAGATGGATTAAAATGAGTTGCTTTTCAAACAAAAAATTTTGTTCAAAATGGGTTTCACCGTGAATCACCTGATGACCCACTATGAACGTCAACCCTCACAAGTCCAACGTTGTACGAGCGTTACAATTACAACACGGTTAATCTGATGTGGCAAATTTATATATATATATATATATATATATATATATGTCCTAATTCACAAATATCCCTGTATCAGATACATTGAAAATTCTCGAAACCGAACACCGAATTTCCAAAGGCACCCTCAACCTAATCAGTCACTGTATGTCCAGTACATACTTCCTATTCCAAGGTACCTTTTACAAACAAGAAAAAGGTGCCCCTATGGGTTCTCCCCACTCACCAGTCCTTTTCATGGAAGACTTCAAAACTAAAGCCATTGACACGTTCGACCACAAACCCTCTTGCTGGTTCAGATACGTAGATGACGTTTTCGTCATATGACCTCACGGCTCCGAAACTCTCCATAATTTCCTTGATCACCTCAATGACCTCCACCCAAATATAAAGTTCACAATGGAAATCGAAAGCAAAAACTCCCTTCCATTCTTAGATGTCCTCATCACAAAAACCAATGACTCCTTCGCCCCCACGGTCTACAGGAAATCAACACACACAAACCGATACCTTAACGCAAACTCCCACCATCATCCAGCACAAACAAAGTCTGTTGTAAATTCCCTCAACCCAGATCTATCAACCTCACAGACCTCCATAACAAACCACAGGAACTAGCCCAACTCAAATCAGCCGTTCTTCAAAACGGATTCACAGACCATCAAATTGACAGATCCATCCGCCGCCATCAAACTTCTCCTTCCATTCCCAGAGACCCGATAGACAACAGCGTTCTCCACAAAGCTTTCCTTCCCTACATTAAAGGTGTTACTGACAAAATCAACCGAATTCTCAAAAAACAGGACATAAAAACGATATTTACAGCCAACAATAAAATCTCCACATTCCTCCGCTCCCCCAAGGACAAAATTGTCAACGAATCACGTGTGACAAGTAGAGTATACGAAAATCAACTTGATGTCCGAAAATCAGACCCATCTTCAGCTCTGTCCAAACATCATCAAGAGACAGGAGACAATATAGACTTTGAGAACACTAAGACCATCAACAATAACAAAATGTACAGAAGTATTTCTTGTTTAGTTTTTAGTTAATTGTTTAACTTGAAATAGTCCATTATTCCAATAGGCTTCAGCTATCAACAATGCCAAATTTCTATAATGATGCTGAATCAAATAATAAATTCAATTCAGATAAGATAGCTTTTCAATGGACTCTCTTGTTGTCATGCTTTTTTCCAAGTTTGTTCAACGGTTCTTACCGACCTCGAAAAACTGAATCATCTCCAGACCACGCAGAAGCTACACGAATTTTAAGCGAAATTGTAGAAAAAGTAGAAAAAATTTCAATATAAGGTTCAGTTGAACATCTTTCAGCACTGATTATGCCTATGTGGACATCTGATAATAGTCAATATTCACTAAAATTAACAATTGAATGATGCTGTGTGATAATGAGTAGAAAAAGTGTAGTCCACAGATTACTAGTCGCAATAAAGATCCAATAAGAAGAATCATTTCAGAATGAAAAATATAAAAAATCACAACGAACGAATGGAACTGATTTTTATTGGCACCGTTTTGGGTTTCGATGTCGTAATTTTATCGACAACAGAGAATCTTTCCTGTTCAACCGGCCTTCTGTCCATTGTCCATTATAGTTCAGAAGTTACTCATACATTTTCAATAAAAAGTGTCCACGATGTTTTGGTGTATCTCAGGATGAATAATATAATAAATGGGACTTTTTTTAAGGGAGTCCAAATGTTAAATGGTAACATTTTGTCACTGTTGCATTATGTGAATAAAACAAATATTGTGGGAGATAAAGACATGCTGTTGTTTCTGTATTAACGCCGAGATATGGCTTCACCGCAATTTCGTGAATATTAGTCAACTACACCAGTTTTTCAATGCAAGATATCTATCCAAACATTACTCACGCGCGCACCCTCTCATTTCTTCCATCTTTCTGTCAGATAACACATTTATTCTTATATTGAAAAACTGCCCCTCAGTGACATATTCCCCAAAACTTCACACCGCATGAACAAAAGAGCAGCTCCGAGATTTGCTGACATTTTGTGATCCTGTTGCACAAGCGAGGAACAAGATAATTACAGAAAAACATTCTTTCATTTAGAATACCAGTTCAATCATTTCCAATGTGAGATTGTCGGTTATAATTGCACGAGTGCATAAAAATTACCGATAATTTTGCAAGAAAGCTTGATATCTAAAAATTGCAAGATTATTTTCATATTTTGGCGAAAGTTCCCGAGTCCGAAGGGAGGGCTCTTTTACAAAATATGAAAATAACCGAATGCAATTAGTATCAGATATCACGCTTGAATGCAAAATCATCTGGTCACTTTTATGCACGAATGTAATGCATTGGAATATTTCACGAATAAAGAAATTCTTAAGGAAATGTTATTTTTTGTTCATTCATACTTTCCCCTATAGATTGTATGGAGCACTCACCAAAACGCGAAATGTTTTTCTATTTTTGAAGTCTATCTGACATTAATTTGTGTTGTTTACTGACGTTTAGCGATACGGTTTCAAATGTGTTGTTATGGTGACTTGATACAATGCAATTACCGCTGTAAGTTTTCGATAATTGTACTGCTCTTATGGGACATTTTATATATGAGGGAAATATTCGCTCATACAACCATTTTGCCCCAACAATATTGGATTCAAAACTATAACGGGGAAAAATTACATCCGCGAATCATGTTATAGATTTTGCTAATGGACTGTATAATTTGATTTCGGTTGTGATAACTTCAAGATACTGAGGCTGTCTCTACTAGCACAAAGCTGAAAATTTGATTAAATCAGAGATTTTTGTCGCTCGAGACGGGTTTATACTCACCTTGAATGGTCCATATGATTCTGATTCGGAAAATCATGATGCCTTCATTTTGAGAGATGCACTGGAGAGGGATCTGGAAGGAATGAGAAAATGGTTTCAGAGAGACGATATATTAAAAATGGATAGAGGGTACCGCGATTCGACGTCTGAGTTGGAAGAAATGGGTATGAGTTATTCTATTTCACCATTTCTGACGCCATCAGAAACAATTCTCAACTGCAGAAGTTGATGGATCGAGGATCATCACGAAGTCTAGATGGATTGTAGAAGTACGAAATGGACCCATTTATATATGAGGGAAATATTCGCTCATACATCGATTCTGCCCCAACAATATTGTATTCACAACTATAACGGGGCAAAATTACATCCGTGAATCATGTTATAGATTTTGATAATGGACTGTATAATTTGATTTCGATTGTGATAACTTCAGGATACTGAGGCTGTCTCTAGTAGCACAAAGCTGAAAATTTGATCAAATCAGAGATTTTTGTCGCTCGAGACGGGTTTATACTCACCTTGAATGGTCCATATCATTTCGATTCGGAAAATAATGATGCCTTCATTTTGAGAGATGCACTGGAGAGGGATCTGGAAGGAATGAGAAAATGGTTTCAGAGAGACGATATATCAATAATGGATAGAGGGTACCGCGATTCGACATCTAAGTTGAAAGAAATGGGTATGAGTTATTATATTTCACCATTTCTGAGACGCCGTCAGAAACAATTCTCAACTGCAGAAGTTGATGGATCGATCTCATGAAGTCTAGATGGATAGTGGAAGTACGAAATGGACCCTTTAAATCAATGTTCAAATTTTTCGAAGGAACGATTTCATTACATCACAAGGTCCTTCTCAATTATTTCTCCGAAATTGCTGGTGTATTACTCAACAAATATCGTGAAGCGATATCTGTACCGAACCTATCAGCAGCATTAGCTAAAACTTTACTGGAAGGGGCAAATGAAGTGAATGTTGTTCAAGCAAGACTGAAAATTGAGCAAACATTTAGGAGGAATTCTGGACAAAATGATGTGCCAGTTTTTCCTCGCTTATCCATGGATTATTTCATTTATCTGCCTATAGGTAACTATCAACTGGTTTCAGCTCCAGCATATATTCAGGACGACTTGCAGAGCAAAGAAAGTGAGGTTCTGAAGTTTGACCAGTTACGAGACGAACTTCTCATGGTTTAAGATTTACTTGAGATTCAGGAATTCCAGCAATTATATGCTCTGGATAGTTTTCAATAACTTTATGGATATGAACGAGGATAGTGATCCACTTATTCTGGAATACTAATGTATTTGAATTTCTGGTGCAAGAACTATTGGTACCTGTGCACACATTGCTAGTGTTTTGTGGTTCTTATCAGCATCGTAATAAATATCCATCAATGAAGATTCTGAATTCTAATTGTGATACGGCAAATAGACCTCCAATCGAGAAAGCTTGAATGCATGGTTCTGATATCAATGAGCTGTGAAAATATTGAGACCCACAAGCTATCTGAAGAACGATTCATTTGTCAGAAAATATTGAAATATCTTTTGAAATAATTTTTACGTTCTTATTTGTTATATAAGCCTAGTTTCTAGCGAAATATTTTTCAAGTCGATATTATTCTTAAGATATTTAAAAAACAACACTCCAACCTTTTTTTATATAACAATCACATGGTGTCAGGAGACCATAAAATCAAATGTGTCGCTGAGAAAATTATAGTATAGTGATATATCACATCGGCAAAGAAAACTGTTTTCAATGAACTTACCAGATACTCTTAATTTTTTTTTTAATGTAATAAGACAAGTCATATATTTTTGAAACTCTATTTTCTATCAAATTGTTCGAATCTTTATCATTAGAAACAGTCTTGACTCATTCATTTTAGAACTACTGAAAATCTATACTTAATTCATTATCAGAGTATTGGGGAACAATATAGATATGTTATTTGAAATATGTGGGTTAGTTATCATCATGTGGGGATTTTGAATATGATTAAATGAGGGCGTGAATTCATTTCATTTTTTTTTGCCACACAATAATTTCGATCGGTTCTATATATTATTCATGGAAGTACATAATGCTTCTCAAAAGCCCCCCCCCCTCTTATCTTTGGAACGATTATACACAAACAAGTGAAATTTGGAAACGGAATATTAAAGGTTGTCAACTTCCCTACTAGTGATGATATATGACGAGATTGTCAAAGATGACGTCACAATCCACAAACTTTCCTGAATGAATTTGATTCGAAATTTCGTCCTTGAATGGAATGTAGCTCCATTGGTACTCCGGACCTTGCCAACATGTTGTTCACCACAGCTCTTGCAACTGTGGATGCTTCTTGATTAGGCAAGGCATAAGCTTCAACGCATTTACTGAAATAATCCATGGCAACGAGGATGTATTTTTTTTCCATCATTTGTCATCGGAAACGGTTCAGCTACATCGATGGCGATTGTAGTGTTTTATCTCGCCTCTTGATCTTATTTTAGGATCTTTGCTTGCTTTGCATTTTGATATTCACCTTATTCATCACCATGAATCTCTTTCAATACATCATCTATTCTTGACATAGGCACAATCAGTTCAGAACTTACTTTCTTGCTATCGGCTGATTCCCATGCCCTCTTCAATAGGCAATTCTCCCCAATTAAGGAGTCCCATTGTGCCCATAATGCCTTGAATGTTGGTGTTCAACTGGAAATGTCTTTCCAGGTGGGTATTTCCGCTTCACTTTTCTTGCCCATGATGCCTTGAACGTTGGTGTTCAACTGGAAATGTCTTTCCAGGTGGGTATTTCCGCTCCACTTTTCTTCCATTTCAAAAATTCTGCAACATTTGAATCACTCTCTTGGTGTCGTCTCATTTTTGTTGTAGTCCAATTGTCGTCTAAATCAAGCTCACTCGGTTGATTCCTTCGCGACATTAAATTCACTCACAATGTTTACAAGCATCCGAACAAGGTCTTCTGGACATGGCATCTGCGTTGTTGTGCAATCTTCGTTTTATCTTAAAGTGATACTGGTTTAACTTCTCAATCCATCATTCCATTTCTCCTTCAGGATTCCTCATCTCGATTAGCCACTTCAGAGCGGCATGAGGAACTCTCTTCCATATAGGTATTTGTGGGTGTGATCTACAGCCTTGATGATTGCCAGTAATTCCTTTTTTGTCACGCAATAATTCATTTCCGGCTTGGTCAGTACTCTGCTGTAGAACTCAATAACTTTCTCCTGACCATCTTGTTCTTATAATAATACGGCTCCAATACCACTATTGCTGGCATCTGTGTTCAAGACGAATAGGCCTCGTTGGCGTGGGAAACTTAAAAAGGGGCTGGAACATAATTCCTTTTTTGTCACGCAATAATTCATTTCCGGCTTGGTCAGTACTCTGCTATAGAACTCAATAACTTTCTCTTGACCATTTTGTTCTTATGATTATACGGCTCCAATACCACTATTGCTGGCATCTGTGTTCAAGACGAACAGGCCTCGTTGACGTGGGAAACTTAAAAAGGGGCTGGAACATAAAAAAACCTTCATTTTCCAAATGCTCGTTCACTTTCGTTGTACCAGACGAATTTGACTCGATCTTCTGTCAACTTATGTAGAAGTGCCGCAGTATTGACGAATTCTTCCACCATCCGACGATAGCAGGTGCAGAGACCTAGGAAACTCACTTCATGTTTGTCTTTTGGTCTCGGCCAGTCTCTTATCGCCTGTATCTTCCTTTCGACTGTTTAGATGCCATCTGATGATACTCTATGACCTAAAAAATCTACTCCTGGATCGTTGAAAAACTTCTCGAGAATTGTGCAGATGTTTTTCGAATGACTTTCCCATGTCAGAAACGTCTTCATTAGTCTTTCGAATGTTGCGGGAGCATTGCCCAATCCAAACGGCACAACAGAAAACTGGTAAAGTCCACTTCAGTTAAGAATGCAGTCTTCTCCTTATCGTCTTCTTGTATGCCCAGTTGCCAGTATTCACTCTTGAGATCTAGTGTTGAGAATCAACGTGAACCTGCCAAATTTCTTGAAGTGTCATTCTTGGTAAAGGGTAGCTATCCTTCTTGGTGACATCATTCAATATCCTGTAATCGACACAGAATCTCGTAGATCCATTCTTCTTGGAAAACAACAAACAGACGCAGACCAAGGGCTCGATGATTCTTCAATCACACCGTCTCTCATCATCTTGTCGACAATCTCTTTCACCTCCTGTTGCTTGGCGAATGGAATTCTTCTTGGTGGTTGCCAATCCGGATGAGCTTGGCCAGTATCGATTCTGTTTTCGACCAAGTTAGTTCTTCCTGTTGTTGTCGAATCAAATATGTCACTTTCATTCCTGAAGAAATTATTGGCAGCTGTCAGTTCCTCTGTTGAAAGGTGTTCAAATGATTTTTTCAAAAGTTGTTATAACACTCTCAGAGTCTGCCTTCATTTCTTGATGTTCGTTTGAATCGCAGTTTGCTACCCAAGTAACACAAACTACTTCCTCCGAAAATCCAGGAGTTCTTGTTTTCATTAAACGCAGTTTCACAGGGAATGCTATTTCTGTTGAAGTGGTTAGGACAAATTGCTTTCCTCCAAACTCCATAATATTCTCTACATTGTCGAATGAGAACCCATATTCACTGATCAGGTTCATTCCGAGTAGAAATTCATTTTCTATATCTGCTACGTATACTGTTTCTATGATGGTGAGTCGCCCGAGAATCAAAATAATTTCAGCCTCTCCTCGAATAGGTGTGTTTTCACCAGTGAAATAGGCTTCATGCTCTCAGGTCGAAGGATGTCGCTGCGTATCAAACAAATTGCCGCACCGGTGTCTATGGTGCATATAACTTCTTTTGTATTCAATTTTCCTGCAATAGTTAGGCTAGGAGATGATCTTCTCAGCCTATTAACATGGAGGGCCCTGGACTCGCTGGATGACCTTGTCCTCATAGGTGATTGCGAACGTGGTGGCACCCTTGCAGGTGAGTTGGATCTTGGTGGCATTCTCACCCTGCAGTTTTTGATAAGATGCCCCGGTTTTCCATACTATAGCATGTTCTCCCCTTCTGGGTGCTCATTCCACTTATCAGTAATTTGATCTCTTCCAGAACTTACTCAAATGAATCATTCGCTGCGCCTGATCTCTGTTCGGGATCGTCAGTTGATACCGCTCGCACTTTCGGCCTCGAGGTGTTGCATCCTCCACTTCCAGAGAACGTACCAAGGCATCGCTACTCCTTGAAACTTGTCAGTCGTGAACTTATTTGTATCTCTGGATCTCACAGTCCATCTATAAACATCTGCATCGTTAGCTGCTCCTTAAAATCTCCAGGTGCTTCTGGAAACGCCGGCTGGATAAGGCGTCTTACATCTGCTCCAAATCTTGCAGACTCTCATCGGATTTTTGTGTGTGTCATTTCATTTGGGCCCGGTATAGCTGTTCTCTGAATCTTCCAGACTTATCTGTGCAGGTCTCGATGATGCATATCGAATTTTCTATGCGAGTAGGGATTTCCTGGAAGATGTAACGCTGGGAGATTTCGTAACATTATATTCCTGTGTAAACCACCATCGATATTCGAAAGATATGAAGGCGTGGTGGAATTTGTGTTATTTATAAAATGTTGAAAATCAATAAAATTCGAATGAGGAATTCCAACAAACAAAAACAAACAGAATTTACTGAATATTCCAGGAAATATTAGGGAACAAACGGACTTGTTATAACATTTGCAATTATAATGATGATGATACAATAATATTGAAATAAAAATTTCGCCTAGGCTCTCAATGCGTATATTATGAATTTTATTCATGACTAACAGATAATGTAAGTAATATATTTATGGTTCCTGCAGTATAATGCCATAAATTATTCCTCTAAGGGATGATAGCGAGAGATTAATAGTAATAGCCTTTTCACCATCCTGTTCGAATTGAATATTACCATGGAAATGATATAACCAAACTTCAAAGTGTCAGTGTCAAACTTGTAGGTTGTATTTGTGCATTTGTATTGAGATAAATGAAACTGAAGTATCATTTATTTATGATAAATAAATTAGTCGTAAATAAAGTATAGTACAATACTCTCAATAATGACTACTCTTTCGGAATATTACTCCATCGACGCTGACGCGGCTCGGTTCGTAAAAACTCCTCGAGAATAATGGCTATCATTTTCGACTCGTGGTATAATCTAGTATTAATGAAATACTATCTCTACGAGGAATGCTATCTTCTCAGTATTCACATTACATAAATATTGTTTAGTGTGTGAAAGGAATGTTCAGTAAGGTTCCGTTCATAGACCTTCGGCTAGATTTTCCCCTTTTTTTAAATTTTTTTATACTGAAATAATGAAAATATTAATGAAATATCAGAATTGTTGCCTGAGTATCTACCATGAATCGTTTTCTGTGCCTAGTGAAATTCATATCCTGTCCAGTGTGCAGTGGATATGAGATATTATCCCCACAGTCAGCTATGATAGACTATAATGAAATAGTATGGATATACTATATACCACGAGTCAACAATAATACTCATTATTGCGAGTAGTATAATACTGCTTTATTTACAACTAATTTATGTATCATAAATATATCATTTTTCAGTTTCATTCATCTCAATACAAATACACAAACACTACCTACGTGTTTGACACTGACACTTTGGAGTTTGGTTATATCCAAGTTATATCGATTCCATGGTGATATTCAATTCGAGAAATTTTGTGATAGGACTACAGAAGAGAATAATATTATATTAATCAACGAGCGTATAATGACAGCTATTATTCACGAGGTGAAGTTTACTAAATCACCAGGGGAATAATAGCCATTATACGAGAGTAGAATACTATACTTTGTCCACTACTATTGTGTGTATGAACCATTAATTTTGAAACCAATATTGGAAAGAAAATCATTATATTTTATCAGAATCAAAATTCATAACAGTCTGTTCGAATACCTGAGAAATATCAATGATATCAAAAAATTCAAAAAACATATAAAAAGTATTCGTAATGCATGTGTTTCTTTAAGAATTACGATATCCATTAATCATTAGTGAATAATTGGTATTATAATTCTTGAAGATACACTTGCATTATGAATGTTTCATGCAATGACTATTACTATTAATCCCTCGCCAATATTCCTCAACGGAATAATATATGGCATTATATTGCAGAAACCATAGGTATAATACTTACATTATATATTAGTCGTAAATAAAAAATAGTATATATCTATTGTGAAGTCGAGATCAATTATACATTATTTGCTCTCAAAACCGCCCTCTTATAGAAAGTTCTTGTTCTCTCTCTACCTCGCTCGCATGTGAATAATATGCGTTAATGTATACTGAGATTTTAATGGGTCCATTATTTGTTTTTTGTTTTCGACGCTTATTTGAAATGTTGGCCTAAAGTGCTGCACTCAAGGTAAACATTGTTACAAGAACACTCAAGACGGATTGAGATGTAGATCGCTACTGATAGCTATCTGAATGCTTTCTCATTAGAAGGGCGAGCAAGAGGTGTGCTTTGAAAAATCTGACACTTTCCTAATGTAACTATCCGTTTTCAAATGGATACAAGAACGGTAATTACTGTGAAATGGTTCGGTAGATCTTAACATGGGATTAGTGTTAGAGAAAATGGTCCATGATGTGTGACCCATAAGCGCAGTTAGATAATTAACTAGGTTAATTCAAGTATTATCAGATAGATCGTCATCGGAAATAATCGAGAGCTAATGATAGAATCAGGGTTCTTCTATAATCAGTAATTCTATCCAATGAAAAATGGGATATAGTCATCCTCTACTGAATTGTCCTTTATGTCCTTCAGACTTGGATTTGAAATAAAATGTTTATATTACATGGAAAAACAACATTATTTTTATGTATAATGATGAATTTTATATTCGAGGACAAAACATGTTCCAATTGTATCTCCCAGGAGTTGACTTTCTTAATCCCATGGGATTGAAAATGAATTTTCAATCGCTGAGAGATTGAAAATGCCACTTCAATTCCTGATATCAGTGATCAGAAGTGTAGTTTTGATCCCTAAAGTGCATAAATAATTATATAATGAGGTGAACAATAAAACATACTTTTTGAAGATTTCTTGAAATTTGCATTTCCACCTCCACCCATTAGAAAATATATAGACGGGGTTGATCAATTCAGACCAAGGTTTTTGTGATTTCTGTTATAATTCATGATTTTGCCAAGGAATTTTTCAAACTCTAATGATGAAACTGAGTTTATATTTTCAATATTAATCATTCATGAGCCAAATGAGTCACTGAAACAAGCACGGAATTCTCGAATTCCAAATAATTTCAGTCTCTTCAACAAACAATGTATCAACACAATTTCCAAGGGAATTTCATAATTCTATTTATTATGAATTTTACTTTGAGCGTCTTGATTTTAATTTAATGAATTAAACAACTCTTTTGCTTGGAGAAAGCAGTAATTAGCAGAGTATTGAGTTAATAATAATAATCCCCGTGGTATTCATTACGCTGAATACCCATTTAATTAGCTCATTAGTTGTTTAATTGATGTTACAAACTTCTCAAACTCTGTAAATAAAGTTCCTCGCGAGATTTGGTCAGGCAAGCGGTAGGATTTATCTGTGAGCGACGTTTTGATAATTAGTAATCATTTGTTGGATGAGCGATTTTGGGTGCTGGGGTGTGGCAGAATCGAATACTAATTTTGCAATACACAATTCGAGAGAATAACGGTATGTATGTTGACTTGGATGGAAGACGAAACCTTCCCATCTAACTTAAGTTGTTTGTTAGTAGCCCTAGTTAGTCGTCAGGTACTTTTTTCCTGAAATAATCTAAGGAGTTTTGCTTTCTGATGCATGGTGTAAGGTCAAGTATCAAAAACAACATGTTCATTTTGCGAAAAACGTGTTCTGTTGGAAAAATTGATTTTTGCCAAATATTTCTGATCCCGTTCGTTTCAGGAAAAGTATTCACAAAAATGAAGGGAACAAAGTTCTCTACAATTTATGTCGCATTCTTTTTTCTGTAAATTTAATTGTTCCGATACTGCGCCTCTGTAAATGTACCTACTTTTCATTACATCCGCACACATTTTTGATTCGCTTGTTTCCGTGGAGCTGTGGACAAGCCGGTTTTGCAAATTTGTATTTGTATATTATATTGTAGCAAAAATGTTAAATTCCCCACTAACGTACTATCAAGTTAAAACTGGCATTTTTATTTGATTAATAAACTTTTTTAATCCGACCCCGATTCTTTCGCCGTCATCAGTTTCTCCTCTGTTTAGAATCTTTTCTGTGGTTGAAACTGTTTTCGTATATTGGGCGGCTTCGATATCATGCCGTGGGAAGGGGGCGGGGTGCTGTCGTCAATTATCAACTGGGTGGATTAGAAGTTTACATCGATTCAATTTGTGCTAGTAACATAAAGTTTATCGAAAAACAGTACAAACCACAAACTGTAGGTGTGTG
Source organism: Zygogramma bicolorata (assembly GCA_032362365.1). NCBI lineage: Eukaryota > Metazoa > Arthropoda > Insecta > Coleoptera > Chrysomelidae > Zygogramma > Zygogramma bicolorata. The sequence goes on from JAVJAQ010000110.1 coordinate 550,098, forward strand.
AAAGACTCAAGCATCACTACAAAAACTACCGAGAGACTTCGATGAACATGAAAGCATGCTGCACCTGACGTGATTTCTGATAGCCACATGACACCGATTGTTACAGAGAAAAAACATTTGTCCAGTGAGGTGAACAAAAGTTGTTTTATCTCGATGCTGAAAGAAAAAATAGAATCCCAACATTTCTATCCAGCAGGCCATTGCAGATGCGGACTCCCTAATAACTCATCCACATTATTTGATTCTGTAGTCATAGTTGGAGAAGACATCGATTTGCTGGTAATACTGACGACATTAGGGGCTGCTCACCCCAACATTAACTTTCTTGAATCGGGAAAAGACAAAATTGTGGAGAAAGTGTACTTTGTGCAAAGCCTACGACCACATGACATGAAAGTGCAACAAAATCTACTTTTTCTTCATGCGACAAGCGGCTGCGGCACAACTTCCGCAATCTTTGAACAAAGGAAGGCATAATCACTGTCTTTCTGGAGAATAAGCACTCAGAACAGTACGTCTGTTTTGAATGACGAAAATGTTGACCCTGGAGCTGTCGCTGAAGCAGGGCAGCGTTTTCTTTTATCATTGTACGGCGCTAAACCTTCGAACATATCCTTGAACTTACACCGTTACCCTTGCTTTTTGCAATCAATAATCAAAAACAAAACCTATCTTGCCTCATTACCACCGACCGAAGCAGCAGCTCGTCAGCATTCTTTGAGAACTAACCACCAAGTGCAACTTTGGCATGGTAATGAAAATCCACCTACAAACTGGGAATGAAATTCAACAATGGACTAACTGTGTACTGACGAAAGGTGAGGTCTAAGAGAAAAAATTCCAGAAGAAAAGTTATAGAACTTGGAAAGATCTATAACACTTTAATGCAAATATTCATGGGCATGCTCGAAGACTGGCTTTAAACTAACTAACACCTATTAGAAAACAACTACTCCCCTGGCTAATACCATGAAGGGCATTGGATTACATCCAACAGGAGTTAGTGCGGGATTCTTCACAGAAGAAATTCCACATATGCTCTTGGCGATACAACTACCAGAATTGATTTTCAATTATTGGGACGTAGACTAGGTACTAACCAAGAGCATATCCGCATGGACCCAATTCCTAGTACAAGGAAAATACGAATAATGCAAATATTCATGGGCATGCTTGAAGACTGGCTTTAAATCAAATATACAAAAAATGAACAATTGGTTCAGGCTAACACCTATCAGAAAACAACTACTTCCCTGGCTAATACCACGAAGGGCATTGGATTACATCCAACAGGTGTTAGTGTGGGATTCTTCACAGAAGGAATTCCACAGATGCTCTTGGCGATACAACTACCAAAATTGATTTTCAATTATTGGGACGGGACACACTTGCAGACCCGTACCGACAGATTACGCAGCAACGGCTATTTTGCTAGTTGTTTGTATCAGCCTAGGTCTAGGGAAGATACTCTACTCGAATATGATTTTCAATTGTGGGAAGTCATCGACTTATTATATGTTGATGATGGCATTGCCTTGCACTGACGAGAGGCCAAATAGCCCGAAACCGGTCTGCAAGTGTGTCCCGTCCCAATAATTAAAAATCAATTCTGGTAGTTGTATCGCCAAGAGCATATGTGGAATTTCTTCTGTGAAGAATCCCGCACTAACACCTGTTGGATGTAATCCAATGTCCTTCGTGGTATTAGCCAGGGGAGTAGTTGTTTTCTGATAGGTGTTAGTCCGTCAACCTACAGTGTAGGTGGGTTGAGGCTGGCCTGAACAAATTGTTCATTTTTTGAATATATAACACTTCAATGAATTACTTTTGGACATAACCTCAATAGTACCGAGAAAAATGCGGAAAACTGTCTTTTCCGTTTTTTATTCTTCATTTCCACAAAGGTTATTATATTTTCATGAAATTCTGGAGAAATATACTTAGTCAAGTCTTTGATGACCACAATTATTTTCATGATAATACATCGAATCGTTTCAAAGATAATAAACTTTTTCTTCAAAAATACATTTTTTCATATCAATTTCTCCTTCAAAGATTTATCGTAAATGTTTTTTTACTGAGCTCATTCTCTTTTTTTTTTCTATAGTTCATGATCATATAATGAAAACTGAAAGTCTCCATTCAGAAACACGCTCAAAAATGAAATAAAACATAAAAATGGAATAAACCATAAAAATGGCCTCCACAACTATGAATTTTTCAATAAATGTCGAAAATTGGTCCGATTTATCGAAAATTTCCAAAACTGATCACACCATTCGATTCTATGGGAAAAATATCTTATAAACTATGTTCCATTTTCTGAGTGGATAATTATTTCGCTCAACGGTATTGCTATAAGCAGTCAAATTGAATAATATATGCATGAAATTTAAATTTGTCTCAAATATATTGTTTTCGGATTTTCATTATCGTCACATCATAATCGAAATTTTTTGGGTTGTGTAACTACCAATTTTCTTCTCCTGAAGGTGCTAACCTTGTTAGCGAAACGCGCGTCGGGTGCAAAAATATCCGTTTGGTGTTAGGGTAATTGATCTCTAGGAAAAGTTTCAACTTTTACACCAAAGGTTCCAATCTCATCGTTCAACCTCAAATATTTGAGAAGCTGTGAGATGTAAGAACTTTGTTAGATATATTTCGTGTATTGCTTGCTAATAAACTTCCAAAATGAATAAAAACTTCCTCTTCTATTGTGAATTTGGGAAAACGTAGATTCATTTTCACAACGGTTGAATAGAATCTTTGTATTCTTCATGGAGAATGCCATAAGTGTTTTATGTGTTGTTAACATTATGGATCTATTCATAATTTTTTGTAGCATTGATAATTGATTCCAGATGGTGAATCCTTATTTGTATCTCCTCTTACGTGGTCGACGGAATGTGTGAATCTGAAAATTTGAATTGAGTTAAGTGGTAAAGAGGAATATCGAAGAAGGGTAGTGAAAGAGGATAACAGATTAGTACCACAGCCATATATGAAAATATTCATAGCACACTGTAAAAATGAGTAAATATGTGAGTCTCACAGAAAACAGTGTGTGAAATATTAGAGTATCTAATAAGTGAAATGTCTGCTCATAGTAAATTTTAGCAATAATGATAAACTGACAGAAATACCTAATTGTGTTGAGCTCTCTCAAAAAACAAATAACTCTCCAATAATGTTTGCTATTTCTTTATATCTATAGTTTAGGTGGGCCTAAACTGAATTGAGAAAGTGGGGTTAGATGGAATGAAAATTGAAGAAATTACTGATTTTGTTGCCGCGAAATCCACCCCTTGGAATGTTTGAACGGAAAGTTGCCTGTGGGAATCCTTATAGTCAACAGCGACATTTTCCAGACTCATATCCCTCGATTCTATTCAGCTTCCAGCCATGAATTTTCTCAACGATTTTTTCATAATGGCTGACGTTATTTCTTTGATAGCTTTGTACCGTATTTCACCACGATAGAAGTGATATGACCATTTATGTTCTAGAATTATTTACATCCAATGCATTTCCGCTATCATATGGAAAGTATATTCTAGTCAGTATAAGCAGGTCCGCTAGTTTCTGATGAATGCCTTTCTATCTTGTCACACTATTTAGTACTGCCACTTTTCCCGCTTGGCTTAGTCTGGGAATGCTTCCATCATATAACAAGCATATATTTCATTTAGTTTTATCCTTTCTACGGAATATTGGCTTTTCTCAATTGTTCGTTGACACTTGTTCATCAGAAAACCGGAGTCTGAGGAGTTCCAGAGTATTTTGAATATAAGCATAGGATGATTGTGATCCAATTGAGTATTCTCAAAGGTTAGCAGACTTCCTTTGACTACTATATAGGTAAAGAAGGTTTCAAACCGTTTAATTGTCTACTTGCTACCCTCCAATAATGTTCATTGGATAAGGTTACATGCATGTATTGCAAACCTCTTCTCTGCCAGTTGGAATTGGATGGCATCACTTTTACCACCATCGAGATTTTCATATCATGAAATAGATTTCAAAGATGGATCCACTTTAGTGGAGTAGGATGAAAAAAAGAGTTCCGATGGGAATCTGTTTTTCTCAATATGCAGTATCCTATAATTTCCAGAGCACATGGTGTTCACCTCGGAGGAAAAACGTCTACTACTGAAGATTTTTATTTTGCTAAGAGTCGACTGTGATAACTTTGGCTGTACGATGACCGAATGCGAAAGATCCTAATCACTGGATCAAATTGTAGTTTGAGCTTTCTTTCAAATCAGTGAATGGTGTTTTTTCTTCATAGTGAACATGATTCAGCGTCCGTTTCAAACGATTTCTGTTTCTAATCAAAGATTTCCTCATATTAATCGACACCAATTTATTATTGTCTGGGCGTTAATCAGATCCTTCAGCTCTTCAGGTATATTTCTTCGTGATCCAAATGAGTCACTGGAAAACATCCCACACAATCCCCAACTCGTCGACGGCCAGTGTATCCCAATAATCTCCCGTTGTCTCGTCGTGTACTAATAACTCGCCGAATTGCAGTAATTGTTCGGCAAGTTTGTTAGGAGGATCGGCCAATTAAAATTAATGATCCGGATTGTGTTACATCCGAATCGACGTCATTTAATTGCAAACGAACGAAAATTACGACGCCGACATCGGCCGGCGAATCGATAATAGAATTTCGCTGGCCAGTGCGTGTCGTAACGAAGACGTGATTGAAATTGGCTCTACCGTGTTCGATAGATTCCGTTTCGTGTCGTCGGTTGTTGTTGCATCCAATAGCTTGGTCGGCGAGAATTCTATTGTACACCTTTTTATGAAGCATTATATTCGACAATCATATCTATGGTACTACAGGGTATTTCAACATCATAATGAATAACATGAAATAGATGAAAAAAGTTTTCCGACAAAATCCTACTTTCCCCTCAAAAAAAATTACCCTGGGTAACATTTTTTCATTTTGGGTGACAATTATTTTGATATAGTTTATATATTTTATTCTCATTCATGGGAATATGTACAAAAGAGTATTATGACCACGTTCAGTTTTATCATGAATTTCGCCTTCATTATTGAGACCTCAACTTTTCCATCATGAAAAGAGAAAGCAAGAACTTGAGAAAACAGCTGGCCCTTCTATGCGTCCGTTAAAATATGCTCATTCTGTAGCTACTCTCAAGTTGAAGTGACCGACTGTTCATCGAGAAGAAGAAAACTTCGAAATAGTATATTACACACCGAGGTGAGAAGTGATTCATTCTTGTCGTGAGATCATTTAGTTAACCGAGAAGCAAAGCGTCATGGTTAGCTATGATCTCGAGACAGGAATGAAACTTCCTACCGAGATTAGTATACTATTTTATTTACAACCAACATATTTTGATTAAAATTAATGAATCTCTGTTTCGTTCTGAAGATTTATAAAACATTACATTTAACGACAAATTACCAAGAACGCGGTTTTCTCAGAATAATCAAGTAGATATATTGTTACCCTGACTATGGGGTACACAAATGTCACCAATATAAATAAATGTCAGATAAAGTCTAGAATAGATGAAATGAGGGCGGAAAGTAGAGGTGTGTAATGTGACACTTCCCAACTTTCAATGACGTTAGTAATGACAGCATTACATTTATGGTTGTAAATAAAAGTACTTAATTGACGTTCAAGCACGTTCATTGACTTCTGACTTATTCCTTTCACATCTGAAACGTCATTTTGCTCATCAGTGTTCAGGAAGTATTTAGATCCTTGTTTACGTGTTGGACAGAATTGTGAATTCAATCTATTTGGAATCAAACTCAAAGGTTGTACTCAGATTTTCCTATGAATATACCTTGAATTTGGCTCCTGATAAAAGGTGATCAACGACCTTAAATTGAATATTTAGAAACATGACTATTTTTCTGGGGTAGAAAAATCTTTTTGGCTTCTCCTCTGAGTCAATGCAAAATAAATTCTAAACTTTTATAAAAGAACTGATATCAAATAATCAGTAAACATCGTTTGTTGAAATATCTTTATCATTAAAATGCGATTTAATTGTCCACATATAGGAAAAACAGCTACACCTCTGCTTATATAGCAGGATCACATCAAAATTACTTTTAGTCCAAGAAACGGCTGTATGTGAAACCTATAGATAGAATACATTGTCGAGACTCTTTGTGTGAGTAGTAAATACCACAGATCCAAACAGAGCCACCCTCAGCTGAGGCTAGTTTTGCCCACATTTAAAAAATTCTTACGTCACTGCCGGATATGGTTTTAACTGTTTTCCTAAATGATCTAGATCTTTCGTACATAAATGTGTCGGTTTTAATGTGTACAATAAGATTATCTAAGGGAACCGGGCTAAATCAATCGGCAACCCTGTGGCACCAAAGATTTTTTTCTCTCTTTTTTATACTCATTACAATTTTATGACTATTCATTTTCAGTGTCATTAACTGAAGTATCGTTTACTTGAATCGGAGTTGGACTTCCGTCGAACATATTTGGAATTATCACATTATCCTCATCATATATCCAACCACATTCTTCGAAGTCCTACGTTATGCAATGCTGTTCTCTTACGTTCTGCCACAAGGCATTGACACATATCGTTCTTAAATTTTGTTTTTGATGACTGCTAGTAAGGTGGCTTCAAGCCCAAATCGTATTGGCGAATGCTATTGAAAAAAATTATTTTTATCGAAAATGAAGCAAAATGTTTCACAAACAAAAGTACTCTGGCTTAATTAACATGTACACATTCTTGGATGCCGTACATTCGACACGTAAATTGTTGGAGGGTTGCTATTTTTTCTCCATCTTCAATATCACCTGGGGTATTGAGTGAAGCAAACATTACTTGATATTTTTCATTATTTTTCAGAATCTCCAATGGTCTCGATTTTCCTTTCTTATAAAAGCCTGCTGTGAAATCGCATCGCATGAAAACCAAATAGGGCTTTACACATATTTTCACCTAAAATATTACCTAATTTAGTAGTTGGCTAGGACGGTATGATTAGATATTCGTCTGACAGTTCTTGAAAATTACTTCGAAATATATATATATATATATATATATATATATATATATATATATATATATATATATATATATATATTCAATAGTATTTGATGAGAGTATCACACCCCAGCAAATAAAATTGACATAACACGATCCCTATTGAAATCATACAGTTTTAAGTGGAATACAATCATTTGTTACATTACTATCAATTAAATCAAAGAAAAAATTGTAAAATGTCAGAAAAACTACCAAAATATTAGAAAATTAATTAAAGAATGTATAACACCATTCCATACGATGTTGTGTGATATTAATTTCAGAGGAGGTAGCCTGGTATATGCAGGCAGAAAAATCAAGACAGCCTATTTTTTCTTCAAATATAAAATATCAGCCTCACTTTGAGCATAACGTCATCCAGGTATTACAAGAAAAAAATTTTTCGACCAAGGGTGCAACAGGGTTGCGGGTTGATTTAGCCTGGCACCCTAAGATAATCTTTGAATGTCATTGTTTCGTGGTGAATAGATTCTTTTTTTTAGCTGTAATGGGTTCTTTACCTAACACAATCTGAAAAAATAGGAATAAATATAAGAAAGGCAGATTTTCAATCTACTCAGAGAAGTTGCTGCGATAATTCAAAAATAGTTCCTTTTGAATTGAACACGTTCTATTAGTCAGCAAATTTGCCTATAAAAATATACAGAAACTAATATTTATCAAACTACTTACCGTTGACGTTTCGGAAACTAAATCTGCTTCCGTTTTCAAAATTTCGTTTTTCGTAAATGTTGACAAGTGTCCTTCAAGAGTGGCAGCCAGGTGCCAGATGCAAGCATCCGGAGACAGCATGATAAAAGCAGATTCTTTCAACTTTCGTCTCCTGCTATTGCTTTCTCTTGCTATTATTTGAATGTCATTCCATTCAACTGTATGATCTCCATTGGCAGAGAGAATGTGTTCTGATTATTTAGAACCACTAATCTGTCTGTTCTTGATGTACATCTTGTGTTCACTCCTTCGCACTTCTAGAGGTCTGGACGTTTCACCGGTATATTTTTGATGGCACGAACAAGGGATTCGATAAATACAATTCTTTGCATTTTCCGCTATGTTACTTGGTGAGTGTTGAACGTGAAGTATTTATAATTTTAAATGTTGTTCTATCATTATACCTGTTGCTTATCTCTTTTATATTTTCAGAAAGTCGAGAAAGATGAAGTATAATGTTTTATAAAGGATTTGTTGTTTGCGTGGGTTGTATGTCTTCATTATGGGGTGTGTTACCATTTTCAAATCCAGCCAGTGTATTTTCTATAAAATTCTCTGGATATCCATTTTCCAATATTAATATTATGAAATTAACCTCCTCATCGATTTTTTCTAATGAATTGTCTACAATTTTTGTTCCAAGGAAATATTTCCCTTCCCTCTTTTGTCACTTGTATGGTGATTTGAATTATAGTGAAGATATCTGTTGGTAGGTGTTTTCTTTCTAGTGTCTTCATGAAGTATTGATTTCTTCACCATTACATCAAGGAAAAGAAGTTCATCGTTCCTTTCTATTTCCATTGTGAACTTTATTGTTGGTTCTTGTTTGTTAATGTGTTCCAAAAAAAAGTCAAGTTCATTTCGACCAAGACTCCATATAACAAAAACATGTTCAACATATCTCCACCATACTTTTGGTCCATTCGGATAACTTTCTACGAAAAAATCCTCAAAATACTCCATATGAATATTACTCAGAACTGGAGAGAGAAGTGAACACATAGGCATCCAAAATTCTTGTAGATAAAGGTCATTATCGAACTGAAAATATATTCTTTCTGTTCATAGTTTTAGGATATCCATGATGGCCAACATTCACCTTCGTTCTCTGGATCAGATTTCTATCATTCTCTTACTTGGATTCGACGATTTCTGAAGTTTTTTCGATGGGTACGTTGATAAACAGACTTTGTACATCGAAACTTACCAACATGTCTACAGCTTGTATTTCTATTCGTTGTAATTTTTTCAATATTCAATAGTACTTACCATAGGTCTCAGATGATGACTTGCCTTTATGTATTTTTGGTAACCCGTAAAAATGTGGTGCTTTACTGTAGTTATTAATGCGTTGTGTGTGTTCTATTTTCGAAATTGTATCTCTTGTATTTGTTTAATGTTATGTATCTTTTCCGTTCAATGGATTTTGTTGGGTCTTCTTTCAGTTTGGGGTACACTTGTTTCAATGTTACTGATGTGTCATGGTTATGTATTTCATATGTGGTGTTTGTGATCAATTGATTCAATTTGTTTTCAAAATTGCATGTATCAATGGTAACTATGGCTTTACCTTTATCACCTGGAAGAATTCTTATACTTTCATCACATCGTAAAGATTTTATTGCAATTTTTTCAAATTTGTTCAAATTACTTCTAAATTTACTAGGTTGTGTAAGTACCCTTTTTCAATCTGATTTATAGTCACCAGCTACCTCTGGTGCAAATTATGAGCTGAATTTTCTATAACTGGCAAGGTGGATTCATGCAAGCAAATGGAAGTATCATGCATTATATTCAATCACATCAACTTATTTCCGGTAACGCTTCAAAATTGGCAGTGGTCAGAATCAGTCGTGCATATATATCTTCGTTATTCAAGTTTGGGATTTGTTGCATGAATGCCATTTTTTCAAGATAACTTTCTAAGATGAGTTAAGATGAATACAAGTTGAGTTGGCTTGCATGAATTCACCCTTATCATTTCAAATGTAGGTGTAGGTTTTTTACAGTTATTTCAGTAGATTGAAAATCTACAGTTCTACACTTGTATAGATCATTATATTAATTCCTATTTTTTTCAGATCGTGGTGGGTTAAGAACCCAAAAAAGCTAGAAGAAAGATGATGATCTTATTGTACACATTAATACCTACAATATCTTGGAGTGGAAACGGTATAGAGCTTACCCTGTGGAGATGATGATCAGGATATTTGTTACTTATTGCATATATTGATTTCGAAAATGTGATAGCTACTTCGATTATTTCTAGAAGGTCAAAGATGACTTGGAAAGCTGTGGTCGTTTGAGAAATGACCAGTTTCAAAAGAACATATTCGAAAGTTGATGCTCGCTCCATTTCGACAAGTACAACTTTTTAAATTAGCATAAGACGCATTTGTAAAATCGCCTCATTGTGCGTCATAGTTTGTGTACTTTCTTCGAAATTTTGATTTTTTTTTTTGAATAAGTAATATTTTTTCTTTCATCACGTTATGACTAGTCGTATCTTTCGGCATTATTTTGACCAAAATTTCCTGTCACTGATCCAATAACGGATGGATTCGTCAACAACGCCACGTTTTTCACTCTCGTGATTTGAAGAATTTCTTGTTCCAGAGTATTGACCAATTACCAGAAATCGCGGAATTCTCAGTGGAGGCTTTCAGTAACTTCTTGTATTGTGATTTCAGCTAATTTAACTCTTCGACTATATTTCGACCAATGATTCAACAACGATCTGTTGAAATTGGTAACTTTCACGAAAGTCTCGTGACAGTTACGGAAATAATGGAAATATTCGTCAATGGTTATAAAGATTGCTTCTTGGATGGATAAAAAGCACAGCTAATAATTGAACTAATCCCATATCTATTATCAACATTCATTACACTCGAATAAGAATTCAACCCTTTATACAAAACAAGTGCCTCCTCAAGAAATATTTTAATTGTGACAAAGCAAGCCATAAAACGAATCTCCAAGAAAATATTTGAAATTTGTACGAGAAAAAGTAGGCATGCACTTATAAGAAGGTGAAAATGTAAACGACTGAAAAACTTTCGATACCGTATCAGACACTAGATCGAGTGTTCTGGATCCTTAATTGGAAGAGTAACAATTCAATTAAAGGCACTTAACAGAGAAGAATGTTATATGAGAACATCGTGACATCTTCATTTATAGCGAGGAGTGTTTTCGGATTTGCTTTCCCACATGATGTGTTAGGAAACACGACCTCATTGTTATCCACATTGGAATGCTCAATTATTCAAAGAAAATGTTCACTTTGTTCGAAAAACATTTTTATGGTCGTGAGCTGAATACATTTTGTTCAACAGAGTCGAATGAAAGAAATAATTTCATATTGATAATTAATTCACAATAACATCAAACTGATTTCACACAACCTAGACAGGCGTTTCGATAATAACATTAGCATACTCAGGCGTTAGGAAACGCAAGTCGAGTGCGGGTGATATCAATTTGTGTTAGGGTAATTGATCTTTATGGGAAATTTTAATTTCCACAACACGTTATTTGAAACAGGGGGGTCTGATGACCTCTCGATTTTTCCTTTTGAGAATCAGATCAGTAAATCGTAAGTTATTACTTCTATTCTATTGAATGACAATGAATTATGATTTGTCATTTCATTTTGAAAATCTTTTCGAAATTTTTCAATAACCTTTGATTAGTCTTCATGTTCATTACGCCTAGCTTCGGCATGAATAAGAACTTGTTCGATATTTCCAAGCAAACCTCAAGAACAGAGCCGAAGGGAACCATAATTGAAGAAGGTAACTTTGATTGTTGATACTCATCTCAAATATGAAGCAGTACCAGATAGAGAATTGAGATACGTACCAATCGAGATATCACAAGACCCAACTTCCTGTTCAAAAAAAGTATAGCGCTCTCTTGGCAACAAAAGACGTCACACTATTGTTTTTCTATCAAAAAAGTACTAATAATTATGGATTTCCTCATGATTACTTGGTATGGATTGACCATACATTATTCTCCTGATTCTTGCACAAAACATTCAAGTGGCGAGCATAAAGAAACTTTGATGGACTCTATTCTCAGGAAGTCACTTAAATAAAAGTGACAGCATTCCGGCAAATATGTCTCCATTATACGAGAGACTAATCAATTATCAGGTGGAAGTGAATCTAGGAGTAAACCTGAAGTAGTCCTTGGTACAGCATCCAATCCAACTTGCTAAAAAATAAAGATTGAAGTGCGCAGTAATCGCTGTGAGTTATAGTTCGAGAAAAAACATCTGTTATATGCATTTCCCTGTGTCAAAATGATTTCAGTAGGTGTGTTTGCTTTTTTTATGATATGACTACAACAGAGTAACTGGAGCAACAGAAACTAAACTACTGCCGGTTTGGATTTCATAATCTGTACTAATTATGGCAAGGCCTTTATGCTATCTTTCTTCTTGGGATTGAAATGATGTTTCCAATCAGTCTGGAAACATATAAATGTAGTCGAAGGTGGGTGCTCTCTAGAAACAAAATTGTTCATGAAGTGAACTATGTCGGTCTTCTACTTCATTGTCCGTTCTTTGAGGTGAATATACTCAGATCTCAAATAGGGAAGACTGAAGTAGTTCTGACAACTGTGGTACTCTTGAAAGTGATATGCCTATCAGGCTGTTACCCACAGCAGAGCTTCGATATTCATGTGGTTGGTGATCATTGGATCCAAGAAACATATGCTCTGAGCAGTAAATCAATATTTGACCGTCTGAGATCTCTGCCATTTCAAGGAGGCTAGTTTGATCATTCCCGTCCATTTTTTATCCTCTTCAACACCTCGACAACCCCAAGACTCGACTGGGTTGGACGCAAACTCCAATTCGAACCGCGACGGATCGTTTGAAATAAATCATCCAAGGATAATGATGGTGGTCAATTTACTCCCTAACTAATTGCCAATATGTGATTATAACGAACACGGCGTCGGCGAGCATATATCATGGTCGGGTGGTTGCATTCCTGCGTTCGTCGGTCGGGTTATTATTACGACGATTGATTTATAAGCGAAATTGCTTAATTACGATGTGAAAAATGACAGTCGATCGGAAGGCTTATTGCTCTCCTACTCGGCAGATACGTTTCGTCCTTAATATGTACGAATTGAGAAATTTGGACTATACGTCCAAACCATTCTCTAAAACTTTCACAACTTGATGGACTAACACCTCCTAGGAAATAAATACTACCAAGGACTTTTACATATATTCGACGGGTGCTAGTACAGAATCCTTCACAGAAGAAACTCGCACATATCTTTTCGGTGATGCCATAGTTGGACTCAATTTTCAATTTTTTGGTGAAACTTTCGACTGTTGCTGTCGTAAAAAATGTGTCTTGATATACACATCTCACCTCTTCACGCGATATATAGTGATGTGAATATTTTGTGGTTTAGATGGTTATTCCGTGTCCGCAGTATAATCAACGGTCGATTTTTAGAAGATCATTTAATTTTTTTGTGGCAAAGTTCTTCAATCCTTCCATCCTCTTTTGAAACTTCTCCTATTAATGGAAGAGATAAATTTGGGACTGTGCGAGGTCTGCACCTAATTATTCAATAAATAGTCCAACAGATTTTAGCCTTCGACCATTATCACATGGACAAATGAATAATTTTCTTCTTCTTGGCGAAATTCTTCTCCTCATTCAGTTTTGATGATACGTGTAAACATGAACTTTGTAGAGACCCAAAGTAAAAGTGATCACTCCATCTGTTCGGCAAACAGGCCATAGATTACCGTTACCAAGAATATATTTTTAATTTTTCAAATTTCATATTTGCCCCATCGATCTCTCTTAGTGCGTCTACAAGACATGATATGATATAAAAAATATCGATACTTATAGCTCTTCTCATCTTATACTGGTATATATATATATATATATATATATATATATATATATATATATATATATATACTTCTTACATAACCTTACGTTAGTAAGTAAACCTAACCCCATATTTTTACAATTTGTTTGTAACTTATATACATTTTTAGATGTCTTGAAAAAGAGAATAAACATTCTCGAAAACTCAACCAAATAACAAAGAGTTTGCTTGTATAACAGCCCAGCCTTTTGACTGCATCCTCACATAACATTCCGCTTTTCCTATATGTATATGTATATATATATATATATATATATATATATATATATATATATATATATATATATATATATATTTGTGGTCTCGGTAGTGTAGTGGTTAGCATATCTGCCTATCAAGCGGAAGGCCGGGGTTCGAATCCTCGCCGGGCCACCGTGCTGGGTAATCGCACGTTAAAAGGTAAGGCCTCGTTGATCCATTGCTCGCACAAGTTTCGACTTCTGAGGGTTGACGTTCGTCAGCTGGTTAACGAAAACGAACAATTTTAGAACAATTTAGAACAAATATATATATATATATATATATATATATATATATATAGAAGAATCCTTTTAATATTCGGGTGTGCAGTCAACAAGGAATTGGAAAAAGTCAACTCTTTATTCTGTTCAAGCTTTCGAGTCTTTATTGGCTCTTCATCAGGAACTCTACAATGAATTAGGAAAATTGTGAGAATAGAACAGTTTTTTAACATGTGCTTACTTACGAATGTGAGGTTAATAATAAGTAAGCACATGTTAAAAAACTTTTCTATTCTCACAATTTTCCTATTTCATTGTAGAGTTTCTGATGAAGAGCCAATAAAGACTCGAAAGCTTGAACAGAATAAAGAGTTCACTTTTTCCAATTCCTTGTTGACTGCACACCCGAATATTAAAAGGATTCTTCTTTAACTTAGACAGTCGTCTAACCTTCTGACACATTATATATATATATATATATATGTTAGCATGAAGATTCTCACGGACGAAGTATGATGAGTTGTTTTTTCGGGTTTCATTCCGTGTTCTGTGGTTTTGATCCTCTGAAGGATAATTCTCACAACGTTTCGGCAAAGTCTCATTTGCCATCTTCTAGGTGATGATTGAGTTTCGATCCTCCGAACTCGAGTTAATTATATTCGGGGTTCAACATCTCAAACACAGAATAAAACCCGAAAAAACAACTCATCATATATCCATATATATATATATATATATATATATATATATATATGTTAGCATGAAGATTCTCACGGACGAAGTATGTTGCGTTGTTTTTTCGGGTTTCATTCCGTGTTCTGTGGTTTTGATCCTCTGAAGGATAATTCTCACAACGTTTCGGCAAAGTCTCATTTGCCATCTTCTAGGTGATGTCTTGAGTTTCGATCTCCGAACTCGACTAATTAATTCGAGTTCTACTCCTCAATATATAGGGGTGATCATTGATGGTATCTTTGATCTGGGCCCCTCCCACTTTCTTCGTTGGTCCGCCTGCATTTGTCATCGTGTCTGGGTAATTACGTGGTAAGGTCCGATATTGTTCCTCTGGTGTAATCAGCTCAATGATCACCCCTATATATTGAGGAGTAGAACTCGAATTAATTAGTCGAGTTCGGAGATCGAAACTCAAGACATCACCTAGAAGATGGCAAATGAGACTTTGCCGAAACGTTGTGAGAATTATCCTTCAGAGGATCAAAACCACAGAACACGGAATGAAACCCGAAAAAACAACGCAACATATATATATATATATATATATATATATATATATATATATATATATATATATATATATATATATATATATATATATATATATATATATTTGATCGGCTAGGCTTCCGCGGTCAGAAATATGCTGGCTGGAACTTCCGGTTGATCCGCGTCTGGAAAGATTTACTTGTCTACGTTTCGGCTCTCATTTCGGAGCCATTTTCAAGACTGAGTGACCTTGCGTCTAGGTCTGAGTTGTCTTACTAGCTGGCTATCATCACTGGAGATCGAGGATAATTACTAATGAACCCTTAAATCCCACCAACCTTCAATCCTCGATCTCCAGTGATGATAGCCAGCTAGTAAGACAACTCAGACCTAGACGCAAGGTCACTCAGTCTTGAAAATGGCTCCGAAATGGGATCCGAAACGTAGACAAGTAAATCTTTCCAGACGCGGATCAACCGGAAGTTCTAGCCAGCATATATATATATATATTTATATATATATTAAACTAGGGAATAGTGGGGAATGCAGCAATGTCACAAAAGAAAGACTCTTTTAAGTTGATCCAAGCTTTCGGAACTTTGTTTATTCCATCATCAGGGAAACTTAGGTGAGGTTATATGACACGATGTTCAAAAGTAATCATTGATGGAGTGCTCATGGAATGAAGTTGTATTATAAAAACGGGTTAGTAAATGATGTACACAGATGCACATTTACAAAATACACGTTGAAATTAATATTAAAACTCGTCAATCTGTGTAGACCATGTGGTCAGTCTAGGAAGACTGACAAAATTGTCACCACTGACAGAAAATTATAAAATTATGACAGCAATCCATTAGAATGTAAAACCGCTAGGTGGTTCTACTTGTGGCGCTTTTTTCTACACAGATTCACACGAAACGAGGACACCACGTGAATCTAAGAAACAAGTGATACGAATTAACATCGACTTGATGTTTTTGAAGTTTGTAAACCACAGGAAAAACCCCCATCAGCAAGGAATTTCAACCTTGAGGTGTTCTCTCGGAAAAATATCTCTGTGCAAGAAAGGATCTTCAAGTCTCCAAGCTCACAACTAAGGGGTGAGAATTCTGCAGTTGTCGGGTCATCCGTATTGATACTGCGAAGGCTGGAAAGATTTACGACAATTCAGAAGAGCACGGGCCGTCAAAATATCTGTAGAAAAGAGACAAGTCTCCGTCCCTTCTAAGATGCTCCAACGAAGTGAGCGAGTTTGTGACCGAAGAATCACCAAGAAAATGAATTGCCTCTCTCTGAATAGAATCAAGAAGTTTTGATGGATGTTTTGGTGCCGAGCCCAACACGTGGGACCTATATTCCAAAACAGACCGAGTGTGTGCCTTGTAGATCATAAGAAGCTGTCGGGAAGCGAAGCATTTCTATGCACGAAATACAAATCCAAGGTTCTGAAAAGCATCTTTAGCGACCGATTCCTCATGGTTTTCCCATGAGAGATCATCAATGATCGTAATTCCTAGCATCGAGATATTTGACTTTGTATAAAGAGTTACTCGTGACATCTGGATATTAGATAAAGAGGAGATCGGTTTGCTTTGAGAGGAGACATGCCTGGGTTTCCCCAGCATTTAATCCCACCAAGATGATGTTACCCCGAATTCAGAGATGTAGATCTCTGAATTTATGTATCTCGTGCATGTGTTATTGTGGAAACTTTTTTCAATCTCTTATGCAGAGCACTAACAACTGTAAGGAAATAATTCCTTTCGTTAAGGAAATCTTAACTTTTCTTCAAGAAATTTTGTATCGAATGTTGAAATTTCCTAGCGATTTACCGGAATAGCATTTATTTGAAATGTTTCCTTTTTGGCTATATGTTCGAGCTTCCATCATCTTCATCATTGACCCCAAAACAACACAAATCTTATGTCTCCAAAAAAACTCAAACGAACCTTTTACCTACCAAAAAATTTATTCTTCTTGTTAAACACTATCTCCATCAGAATTCAGATTTTTTTTTTCTTGAGAGGCCGACTGTCCAGAATGCATGGTTCTGGTGGGCGAAACAGCTGTCTGGCACTATATTGGTGAATGCCATCATTAGGTATATCTAAATTCTGACAAAAACTCATTGATTAATAAATAAAATAGAATGGCATAAGGCAGTAAATTGTTGACAAATGGAAGGAACATTGAAACAATAATAAAATAAAAATAGATAGACAAGAAATGGAAAATAAGGAAACAGTAGAAAAACTCACAACTCATAAGCTACTGATGAAAATGTTATCTCTAAATCGTCTTATATTGTTACTTCGTTCAAACCCATTGGCCTATGAGTGAGTTCAAGGAAAATTAACAGTGGAAGAATCTCCAATATATTTCGTCTTCATATGACTCCCCTTTCGTGAAATATTGTTACATGAGTTAGATTGTTCCATAAATACCATCAACTATAAACTATACGATTAGATGACCAGTGAAACCAAAACAATTCTTTATAATTTTCATATCAGTTTTGATCACACGGATATTCTGTCGTTGAAAAGAACTCATTGAAGAAATAGAAATTTCAAATGTTACGAACGGAATTCTGAATTAGAAGTTTGAGAAACTTTGAATTTTGCGAATTGTTCCTTTTGATGATTGAGAGTCGTAGTTTCTTCGAATCTCTGACACCAATCAATGATCAAGTGTTCGGCAGGCGGAAATTGAAGGAGCTTTTAGCGCCTGTTCTGATCCGCAAACAACTTTTGTAAGCGAGCCAACCTACAACGAAGATCGCTGAGTAGTTGTCCAAATACACTTAATGCTTTTTCCAAAATGACGTTTAAAAGCTTTTAATGCGGGCACACTTTGCTGGTCAACATTTCAAATGTACTCGGGATATTAATTCGAATCCATTACGCGTACAATTATTTATTCAGATGTTTGCGGAAAATGTACCGGGCGAATCAGGAAGTGTGTGGTATATTTTTATCAATTTTCCATTGACAAGTTATTAGCGGAGTTATAACGGGACCGCAGACAGTATGTAACATTTGGAAATATCTTTTTGAAAGCTGCTGAGAATCCACAAGTTATTATGATATTTTTGCTATCGTGTGTGCAAGAGATTTTCGATAAATAGTTTTCATCTCTTTTTATCGGTAGATAAATGCATTCAGAATCTACCACTGGATTTGAACATGCCAAAATGAGACAAAAATATCAATATGAGTGTTCAATCCTATATAAAAAAATTGTTTGTCAGTGAGATATTCTGAATATCACTTATCAGACACTTATGAATTGTGTTATTGATTGAAACCCATATTTTTCAAATTATGAGGTGCCTACCGAGTGTAAATTGAATAACCTAATAATCGCCCTTTGTTCTCTTCCTATTGCTTTCATTTCTCTGTGCATCTGCAAGAGATTTGCCTTCTGATTCAGAATAATATTTTCATAGAGACGCCGCAGTGATAAAGGCTGACACTGCAACAATGCTCAATACACTTTTCTTCCGATTTCACGCATTGCAGTTAATGCACAACGTAATTATCTGTTCGTCCTACCTTTGGAAATATTCCGGTTCTACCCATCGCCTACTGTCTACTCTGAATTCACATTCAGAAACCCTGAGTTTTGTAGGGGCATTTCTGTTGCAATTCTCCATCCTTGCAACAGTTAATTCCACACTTCCAAGAAGTATATGATCATATACTGCCTTACTAACATCAATCATCATCATTAATCGAAGGGAAGACTGCAACAGGTGTAACTCTACAAAATTCTTCTGAATAGACGTCGAAAATCAGCTCAGTTTTCAAATGAAGTGAGGATTAAGTTCAAAACAGATATGTATGAATTGGCCCTTGCATTTCACGTCTACTGAAGCATTCATTATGACATATTGGAATATTGAGAAACACACAATAGGAAAAAACTACCGGATCAAAAAATAATGACCCACATCTTGATAAACTAGTATATCATCGATTGGTCAGAAGATCATACGTTTTTATAACCTAGCATGTTTCACTTCCACTCGCAAATATTCTATAATATAATTGTCTATGGGCAAAATTTTGATGTATACCTTACCCACAATCTTGGCACAGAACTAATATCGTTTATGCCCAGCAATCTCTATGAAGTATACTAAGATAAAAAACACCTATTATATGTGTTCACTGTGTAGATATGTATTTCTAGAACGTGTTTCTTCTCGTCATGGTCTACTACACTATCAGTGTGCAACTGGAAAAGTATCTGAGTTTGTGCCAAGATGGATTGGATAAGCTGAACACAGAGTGTCCGTTGTTCAAAAAGGCGTCCTGTGAACAATTTCCAGATTGAAGTCAATAGAAACATGAAGCAATATATTTCTGAAATATAAAATCTTGACAATTATGGGAATATACCCATAAGAAATACTGAGTTACATTCATACTTAAAAAATCGAGATTTAGACTAACTCAGATGTTTACAATTATTCAATGCGAGCTAGGTCAAATTTCTACATAGCCAGATACAACTCATCATTGTATGAAAAAGCGTCCTTCCCAGCATATAATTCTGAGCAACGTTTTTCAGGCTCAGTGAACTGTGGTCAGGATAGCCAGAACAGTAAAATTCCTGTGACTTGCAATGAGCAGGTAGAAATAGGACAAACAGAGCCAATATTTATATGCCAGTACTGTACAACCCTAATGGTTCAATAATCGGCTACCCAAGGAAAACATTAGTAGACCTATTGAATCGAAATATGCAGCCACCTATTTTATCCATAAGGGTAAGACGCAAGGTCAATAAATAGGTGGTATAAAATCGTTCTCAGCTCTTTGAGTTGTCTCTTACACTCCTGACAGACAACAAGTAGAATTCTTATAAGCACAATAATCATGCCAAAGTAGCACCAGGATATATATATGATGCGTTGTTTTTTCAGGTTTCATTCCGTGTTCTGTGAGTTTGATCCTCTGAAGGATAATTCTCACAACGCTTCGGCAAAGTCTCATTTGCCATCTTCTAGGTGATGTCTAGAGTTTCGACCTCCGAAGTCGAGTTCGAGTCGAGGTCACAGACAGATTCGAAAAACTCTTGGGAAGTTTTCGAACCCTCCAAGAAGATACAACAAAGCTTCAGGTCAGCTAAAGACAAAAAAGACCCAATGGCAGCAGGAGGGGGTCATTTATTTATTATAGAAAGTGTACATCAGTACCACCAAAAGATCTATGGGAACTGGGCTGAAAGAGCATGAAAGAATCTGCAGACTAGGGCAAACTGATATGTCAGCTGTGGCGGAACACGCATTCAGTGGGGGAAACCACAGGATTGTGTTTGAAAACGCGAAACTCATTGCCCCCAGGACCACTACTTTGGTTCGGGTTTGAAGGCCGTCGTGTTTTGGGAACTTCTTCCAGACGTTTCGCTAGCGCGAGTGGCTAGCTTATTCAGGGCCTCATACATGTTGAGTTAGACGCCGATGACTAACTCAACATGAATGAGTCTCTAAAGTCGTGATACCCAGTCATCGGAGTCAAACTCAAGATATATGAAGCAACTCGCGCCAGAAAAAGATTCCAAAAAACGACAGCCTTCAAACCCGAACAAAGGTCGTGATTCATACAGCTATAAGGAATGTTGGTGCGCAATTGTTCCAGGGTTATTAACACATATTTCAATTATGAAAATGAAGTGAAAAATCATCCGAAATGCATGTACAGAAATTCTGCATCGAGCAATTACACCAGTGCAGCGCCAATAAATAAGCTGCTACGCAAAAGTCTTCGAAAAATGGCCGTGTACAGAACTTCCGATGTCGCGCTAAAACATTAAATAGCGTTCCAGTCGACGCTAATGGATCATTCGACTAACTTATTATCACTCCTATCGCCGGATTTCAACTATCCCACTCGCTCGACGGCTCCATCGACGTACCAATTAAAAAGCCCAATTGAAATTGTTTCTATCTTCTCTCAGCTCGACCGTAGAATCTATAGCAAAAGCTCAGAGGCGGATGAAAAACCAGTTCCACCGGTCCATTGATGAAAAATAACGGAAAAATATAATAATATATTCTAACACGAAAATCGAAATTTCAGGTTATAAAGACAAACATACCGTTATTTCATGACACTTCGCCCCCATCCATGAGTTGTGAACAAATGCAAATTAAAATGTCTATTATTATTATTTGATGATGCATTATTTATTTTTCTAACTCACTTCTCTATAATATCTGATGTACAATTGAGCGTGATGAGTCACTGTTGAAGCAAATTGTATAACTGACCACATTGTTCCATCAAGAAGAGTTGAGTAGTTTTGTGTTATGACCGTAGAATATAGTATTTTGTACAGAAAGAGTGGACATGGTGGCCATATCGCACGAGGACTAAGTTTGACCAATATTTATTCGAGTTGTACAGTTGATTTTTTCTTCGACCAGGTAAATATTTCAGAACTCTCTTTCAAGTATGATATTGATAATCAATTTCAGATATTCTTTCGATATCATTGAAAAACTCAACATTGAACGAAACAAATCAAATTAGTATTGTCAAATTGAAAAAAGGCCAAAATAAAGTTTTGGTAAGACTTGAACCCATGACCATATAGTGGATTAACTCAGATGGATAAAGCTTAAACCAATTGGCCACTTGGACTGTACACCTTGAGTTAATTATTGGTCTGAAGAGTAGATGTAAGTTCTTCAATTCGACAAAAAAAACATCAATTGTGAAAATTTAAAGTTGACTCAATAAAATAGAAAATATTCTAGATATAAGTACATTTATTTATTAATAGGATTGAAGGTTCAACCTTCAATCCTCGATCTCCAGTGATGATAGCCAGCTAGTAAGAAAACTCAGACCTAGACGCAAGGTCACGCAGTCTTGAAAATGGCTCCGAAATGGGAGTCGAAACGTAGACAAGTAAATCATTCCAGACGCGGATCAACCGGAAGTTCCAACCAGCATATATATATATATATATATATATATATATATATATATGATCGGCTAGGCTTCCGCGGTTAGAAATGTGCTGGCTGGAGCTTCCGGTTGATCCGCATCTGGAAAGATTTACTTGTCTTCGTTTCGGCTCCCATTTCGGAGCCATTTTCAAGACTGAGTGACCTTGCGTCTAGGTCTGAGTTGTCTTACTGGCTGGCTATCATCACTGGAGATCGAGGATTGAGGGTTGGTGGGATTTAAGGGTTCATTAGTAATTATGGCAGGATCAAGGATCGGACGGTCGATGGGAGGTTCGAACGGATTAGTTCCCAAGTCGGAGTAAATAGAAGTATGTCGGACCAAGAGTGGTTTCCAGGTATTGGGGAGTCTTTGAGAATCGTCGCGTTCATTGAGACAGTTGGGACGTTTTTCGATTTCAATGGCTTCACGGGTAATTCTGGTTTGGAGGGTTTTGGCTGTGGCAATGGTTTTGGTGTTTTTGAAATCTATTTTGTGGCCTGTTTCTAAATGATGTTGGAATAATGCTGAGTTTGTGTCAGATTTACGGACTGCTAGTTCGTGTTCATATGCTCTACAGGACACTCGTCGGTTGGTCTGGCCGATGTATGTTCTGGGACAGTTAGAGCATGGTATTTCATATACTTATTCCTTGGGTTTCATTGGGGATTATGTCTTTGGGTGTTCGAAGGTAGGTGGATATTTGTTTGTTAGCTGTGAAAGTGGTTTTGATGTCATGTCGTGTCAGAATTCGACTTATTTTATCAGTAACACCATGAATATATGGTAGGAAAGCTTTTTGTCGTTCACCCTAGACCCCCGAAGGACGAACCTGAACGACAAAAAGCTTTCCTTCCATATATTCATGGTGTTACTGATAAAATAAGTCGAATTCTGACACGACATGACATCAAAACCACTTTCACAGCTAACAACCAAATATCCACCTACCTTCGAACACCCTAAGACACAATCCCCAATGAAACCCAAGGAATATATGAAATACCATGCTCTAACTGTCCCAGAACATACATCGGCCAGACCAACCGACGAGTGTCCTGTAGAGCATATGAACACGAACTAGCAGTCCGTAAATCTGACACAAACTCAGCATTATTCCAACATCATTTAGAAACAGGCCACAAAATAGATTTCAAAAACACCAAAACCATTGCCACAGCCAAAACCCTCCAAACCAGAATTACCCGTGAAGCCATTGAAATCGAAAAACGTCCCAACTGTCTCAATAAACGCGACGATTCTCAAAGACTCCCCAATACCTGGAAACCACTCTTGGTCCGACATACTTCTATTTACTCCGACTTGGGAACTAATCCGTTCGAACCTCCCATCGACCGTCCGATCCTTGATCCTGCCATAATTACTAATGAACCCTTAAATCCTACCAACCCTCAATCCTCGATCTCCAGTGATGATAGCCAGCCAGTAAGACAACTCAGATCTAGACGCAAGGTCACTCAGTCTTGAAAATGGCTCCGAAATGGGAGCCGAAACGTAGACAAGTAAATCTTTCCAGACGCGGATCAACCGGAAGTTTCAGCCAGCATATATATATATATATATATATCCTCATGTTAATGAAATACTAATGAATTGAATTGTTTTTTTTATCTGTTCAATAAATAATCTCTCCAAATACAACTCGTTTTTCAAATTTAATGAGATAAATTTGAAGGACTCGTGGTGTTACCTTTGATAATTTTATCCAGCGACTTCCACATTTGTGAGGGAAATATGCTTTGATCAGCACCGCCGTTGCTGTTTTGGTAATTTCTTTCGCTTCCATAGTTATTCCTTTGAGCTTGGTTTCTGTTCCTAGTACACTGGCAACTTTTCAGTTTCTTTCTGTTTCCGGACACCCTTTCTTTATACTTCTTATGTTTTTGTATCTAGAGGGAATTCATATTCCCTTTCAACACTGTCACTATAGTGTAGCCGCTGAAAAGATAGAATGATCACGTGAACGGCACGCACTCTTTGAATGTTCCTCTTCCCAATGTTCCTCAACAAAAACGTCGCCGCGTCGTTCTCCCATCAACTCTTGGGATGCTTTTTTATGAGTGTTCATTATAATACCTTTTTCCTCTACAGTTAAATGTCTTTTTTTTTATCTTTTTCTTGTAGGTGAAAGAGTGTTTCCATCCATATTATTCAATTAACGTAACACACGTAAATACAAAGCACAAATGAGTACAGTACAGTGTAAACAGTTCTTCATTTATTTCAGTTTAGAAGGCGTGGCTATGCAGGCATTCACTGTTCACGCGTCCTTGAATTCTATCTTTTGAACGGCCCGACTATAGTGCGTCCAGAAGGCAAAACCTGGTATTCACCATTATTATCAGCAACAGCATGTGAAATTGGCATAAGTTTTAATGGGTTGGTTACTATATGTAACCAATTTCTCCCATAGTATTTTACTTCAATAATTACCACCAAATGATCAAACAAACACCTAGCCTACAACCAAGCAACGTATTTGTAAAA
This sequence comes from Zygogramma bicolorata, assembly GCA_032362365.1. Taxonomy (NCBI): domain Eukaryota; kingdom Metazoa; phylum Arthropoda; class Insecta; order Coleoptera; family Chrysomelidae; genus Zygogramma; species Zygogramma bicolorata. The sequence continues at coordinate 574,983 of JAVJAQ010000110.1, forward strand.
TTCCAGATTTCCTAGATTCCCACCCGCCCCCGATCTGGCATCGCTATAATGAGAGAGAACCGAATTTTCATGAATATCTGTACTGCGACTTTTAAGTATTCATTGTGTTTTGGAAATCGTTAATGTTTTTAATTAATACTCGAATGGCGTTTTTGTGTTCCATTAGAGCGAGAATTATTATTTCTCGTTGGACGTGTGTTTTCGTTCGTTCGGATACAACATAATTAGCCCGCGTTCATTCACGAGAGATGGAATATAAATAGAGCGGATCTTGTCGAGATCTGAAGTACATTTATGTCTGCACGCATCTTGTTGGAGAGCACGATATGTTGGCGTTTCGTTTGTAGGGATCCTCATAATGGATCTCTTTTTTAGCGTGAATACCGTAGTGACCTGTCATGAAACATAAGTAAACGCTTACACAAATAGATTCTTGTTTATGAACCCGATGACATTGGTATCCGATTCTTGGATTTTTACCCACTGCCTGTTCCCACGATAGTTCACCCCCCTACCTATTAGGCAATTGTAGGTTGCCAACCGACCTGGTAGCAGTGTAAGTTTCCCTGGATTTCTCTACGATTGAAATAATAAATGCACTCCTTAAAATTCAGTTACGCGCCCAAGAGCACTACGGCACTCACGAACATTAGCTTTTTCCTCCACACACAAGGCTCTGCCTTCTGGGTACATTCACAAGTGTGTTTAAGCGGGAAAGATATAAAAAAATTGCTGGTTGTGATGATACCGGGCGCTCACTGAATACAAAAACTGATTTGAAATGGGTCACTCCGACTTGTGCTTGTATAGGTTCAACGAGATCTTACCCCCACCAACGGGAGATTCTTAGCACAGAACAGCAGTCAAACTCGCATAGCCCTCATGTAAAATCTTAACTTCTGTTAAAGTGCCAACGAAAATAAACAAACATTGTAAAGTGTGTCGATTTCTGATAATCAAATATTCAGCTTCACAACGTCACTATTGAAATTGAAAATGAAAATTGCCCTTCGTATGAATTGAGAACTGAGCTCCCAACAACTGTATATCAAATACTACGAACATGTGGCCAAGTTCGTCACTTCGAATAGTCAGCATTACAGTAAAGCCACACATGATGCTGAAAATAGCGTCATGAAGAAATAAAAAGGAAAGTTTGGCGTAACCCTCCTCCAACCTCTAGAAAATCTCATATTTCTTGTCATTTCTACAATTTTGGAATTCATTGATTGTGCCTACTGTATATCAAATGAATTGGAACTTTGGCAGGAAGTAAGGCGTCTAGTTTCATCGCTAGCAAAGGCATTCCCCAAGTAATAATGCTGACTAAAAACAGAAAATATGAATGACGTGTGAAGTGTGTTTTTTGATAGGTTTTTACCCTTGAAAATCGAAAATGAAAAAAGAGAAGAGTCGATCTCCCCTGGTGAAAAACTTTGCAAGTGACACTTTCCAAGCAGCCCCGAGATGTTTTATATTCTAATGTTGCGATAATAATGATACGCAAAGATTCTTAAGTGGACTGTATTCAATAATTTTAGGTATTGATGATTTTATATCGAAATGACAATCCCGAAGTATGAAAAGATGGCCTACCTTGACACTTCTCAGGACGCCGACTGTAAATTTCCTCTTCGGTGATAACTTTGATTGCCGATCGCCTATTGTTTCTTATTAAAGATCCAATATACAGCTACAGGTTCACGCAAAACTTGAGGTTTATAGAGCACAATTGTTGATAACTTGCACTTTTTCGTAGCGGAAAAGTTGAGGTGATGCCGGTTCAACTGTGTTCAATTTAACACTGGTGTGAGCATTTTTCTCAGCCCACAATGCGCGCGCCTCCTTGGCCATCTTCGAAGGGATTGTCATAGAGATGACGCGCGAAATATTATTTACAAATAATCAGTCCAATTAAGTAATACAAAAAAAAGAAATTCAATTATGAAAAGTATAACTGCAAGGCGAAACATACCGCTCACCTAAAATGACATTTTACCCAAAAAATAAACTTATTACTTTAAAAACAATACTTGATAGTTAAGTAAAGGACAAAAATCAAAAAAAAATTAATAGTCCGGAAGGGGACATACTTTAGAAACTGGGCGTTTGAAAACTCCCTTTTGTGTCTTAACTGACACTACTCGAACGATACCGTCCGCACCTGGGTACGTCTCTGTAACACGCCCTAAATTCCATTTCAAGGGGGGTGAAAGTTCGTCTTTCAGCAACACTATAGTACCTATGTTTACGGGCGAAGAAGTATTAAACCACTTAGTCCTCTGATTAAGTGTATGGAGATACTCTACATGCCATCGCTTCCAAAAATCTTGATGCAAGCGTTTTAGGAGCTGCCAACGTGAAAGTCTTCCCAGTTTTACTTCCGTTAAATCCTGTTCTATAAATGAGTTCAAGGGTTGAAGGGTTAAAAAATGACTGGGAGTTAATGGATTTAAATCATTTGGGTCAGAACTGATTGAGCACAAGGGTCGCGAATTCAATACCGCCTCAATAGATATCAAAACAGTTTGAAATTCTTCATATGTTAAAATATGGTTTCCAACAACACGGGTTAAATGTTTTTTCACTGATTTTATGCCAGCTTCCCAAATTCCTCCAAAATTTGGAGCGGATGGTGGGTTAAAATGCCAATTTATACCTTCCTGGATAGATGCCTCTCGCATATTTTGAAGAAGCTGCTTGGAAGCTCCAATGAAGTTCGTTCCACAATCACTGTATATGTCAGTGGTGGGACCACGACGTGAGAGAAATCGTCGCAGAGCGGCTAAAAAGGCGTCACTAGAGAGTTCGGTCGCAAGCTCTAAATGAACAGCCTTGACGGCTAAACAAACAAAGAGGCATATATATGCTTTATACGTTAGAGCCACGCATCTACCCACACAAGGACGGACCACCAAGCACCCCGAAACATGATGCCGCGAGGAGACGCCCAAAAAGGAGTGTCGAAATGGGATGCATCGAAAGCAACGAAGCAAGAGAGAACTCTCGAATCTGAGGAGAGACCAAAGAGGAGAAGGAGCCGCAGCCCGGGGAAAACTGAGAGAAATAGAGGAGAACGGGAAAAAGGGGGCGAAAAAAAAGGAAGAAACCCCCCCAGAAACCCCTAAAAAAAAAAAAAAAAAAAAAAAAAAAAAAAAAAAAAAAAAAAAAAAAAAAAAAAAAAAAAAAAAAAAATAACATTCGAAAAAGTTTATTTTTTCAATATTATCTTGTATTTCCGTTTCATCATCACTATGGAGGACACTATCATCTGAATTCCTTCCCCCAAAACAGTTAGCTCCCATTTCTCTCATTAGAATAATATTCTCCGTTTGTATGACCTCTCAGAGATCCACAAGATTGATATACCAATGAGACCAGTAGTTGAGTTTACTAATAATCCTGTTTCAGTTTGAGCTTCATTTATGAATGAAATTATGAAAGGTTTAGCAGAATTCACTCCAAATATTCAGTAAACAACTCAATAGACTTGATCAGTGAAACGAAAAATTAAGAATAACTTCAAGACAACCTGATGATTTCTTTTGATGTGAGCAACCTATTCACTTCAGTTCTAAAATTGGAAACTTTACCCTTTGTTAGTGAGGCCTTCAGTCCCTCTCAGTTAACCATCATATTGACTCTTTTGAATGTTTGCCTCTCACTTGATTTTTTTGATTCAATAATTAATTTTATCAACAACCCGGTGGGCTGGCCATGGGGTTTATCTCTGTTTCTGAACATTTTCATGAATGATTTAGAAAAAAATCCATCGTAACTGCAAATAATCCAGAAATCTGATATTGATTCAGATACGTTACTGATTGTTTGTTGTTTGTCAAGTACCTCCAAAAATTACCTTCCACCTTGGAAATACAATCAAATAACAAATTAGATTTATTTATATCTCACTAGCCATAAAAAGAATAGCAACTTAAATCTCAACTATACAATACCATATTTAAAAACTCTGTTAGCATTACATATTGCTTACAAAATGGAATGATTCGGGAACCTGTCAACATAGCTCTATCATGTTGTTTAGATGAAATCTTTATGTCAATATGGGTACCATGTGAAACTCCTGGAGAATCTTGAAAATAATTACATTTGTACTGTATGAAAACCTTCTTTCAGTAAACAATTAATCTGGGTAATTTTGAAATCCATTGATAATTTTTTTATTACATTATCTTCTGAGGGCCTCAAAACAATTTTGTGCTTCATTTCATTGTCGAAAACAAATAAAACTGCATTAACAATATTCATTACTGTAGATCTGGCCTCTTCAAACCTTACTCTAATAGTAAACAAGCTAAAATGAAAATCATAAAAAACAGCAGATGATCGAATAGATAGTTAGCACCTCTGAATTTTTTTGTTAATGGGTGAGCGCCATTTCTCATAACGATTTGAAAAAGAAAAAGCAATGTTTTATTTCTTCATTCTGAATGTTTCCTAAATGTAATAGGTATCTACATATTCATTCTTTCATTCTTCTGTTTTTATTATTGAACGATTTCTCACTTGGTTATCTTTCAAGAAGAGTAATAATATATAGGAGATAGTTCAACTCAGTAACCACTCCATGTAACCAAAACAGACTATTGACTCAGATTTGGTTAGTCACGAAAATTACTCTGAAAATGAGTGAGTGGAGTCGGAGACAAACTGTCAAAAAATGAGAGAAGGGAACAAAGTCACTCTTTCTCCCCAGTAAATAAAGAGTTTCATTCTGTGGTGGAATGAAGTGAAGGCAACCCATACTACTATAATAGAGGTGAAGTTTTTAACGTTGTTTGCTTGTTTGGACGAAGTTGCGGCAACAGCTTGTTTTAAATTTCGTCGAAGTTTTACAATACGATTCACAAGAACGTTAATAGTCAAATTTGGAATAATTACAACCGAACCTGTAGTGTGGTAATCAGTAAGGAGTAGAAAAAGGTTTGAAATATTATTTGGTTATTTTCAGATTGTTTTCATATGTTACAAAGAGAAAGATGTTATCGCCGTTTGAAGACTTCAAAATCGCTATCTCAACATATGAGACCCAAAGATATTTGCTTTTCATAAAATAACTACCGATTTTGATAACAATTCACAAAAGTGCAAAAAATTGCGATATTTGTCGCTATTACTAAGGGAATTTGTTCACAAATCTTCTCCAGGTGTATATTCAAATCATTCACAGCCTAAGCAAATCGCCATCACTTACCTTTCATTTCGTATTTACAGTGTTCCTCACTAGGGTCTCAATAAGAACTGTATATCTTTTGTTTTTTTGCGTGGGAGGAACGATTGGTGATTTCAGACAAGCACGGTCGTGTGGATATTTTTGAAATAAACCAGGAATTGCATAAGACCTTCTTAGTTCTTAGCTAGCATAAATGTCGACTTTCTGGCGAGAACGTCAGCTGATTAAAGAAAAAACCCATTTTGAACCCCTTTTTCAAAATGTCTGGCTTTTCTCTAATGTATAATCTATGCCGAGTCAATTCGAACAGCATAAAAACTAAATGGTTATAAAAAACGTCGGCAGTTTCTTTCTATGGCATGGGCGGCGTCGTATAATTGTTTTTCACAATTATTATTTGTATGTGGGGGTTTTATATAGTATTAACTAGTAAACTCATTAGACCCGTTACATTAGTGGTTACTCCACTGTTTGGATTGAATTTGCATAGACTACTCCATCAGGTAAAAGAGTTCTATGGTGAATTTTGATCCGAATGAAAATTTTGAGAAGTGTTACCTCTCAGTTTGACGTTCTGGGGCCTGGTTCATAAAGGTACAGGTCTTGTAGCTACAAGAGAAACGCGATGATGAACAATTTTTTTTATTCTTTTCTTACCTGTACCTACATTTTGTTTCTCTTGTAGCTACAAGACATGTACTTTTATGAAACAGGTCCCTGGTGTTACTCCAGGAAATAAAGGAAATTTTTTAAATTTGGTATTTGAGTGCTTGTTTTTGAATTAGGTCTATTGTTCCGATGTATTTTTTAGGCGTGAATTGCAAAACTGTAGTTTTCGAAAGTACGTGCCTCGGTATCATTAAATTGTTTGAAAAATCATTTCCGATATTATAATTTTGATTATTTTTAGATCGAATAGATCAAGATATGCTTGGATCTTTTCAGTATTAGATTCCATCAATTTCGTTATGGGCAAATCTTCTACCACTTTTTACATTGAGTTTTACGATCGCTCGAAGGGAATCCCGGCCAGCAGCACC